>JANPWX010000067.1:1754702-1968150 GCA_024734555.1 Trochalopteron elliotii | reverse complement strand
CGGCAGGAGCGGCCGCGGGGAAGGTCCCCTCAGCCCTCCCGCCGGTGCCGTGTTGCCGGCACCCGCCCCGGAAAGCGCTGCCGGCGCCGGAACGGCCCCTACGAAACTCGGCGGGGCCTGGAGCGTCGTGGGCGGTGGACAAGGACGATTGGTGGGTTTATGTTTTAAAATGTGTTTTGGACCACGACCAACCTCCACACCCCACCTCACCCCCCCTCCCGCCATTGCGTTTGTTAATCTCGACTTTTTCCAGAAACAAAAGTCTTTGTTTTAATAGTTCATGGAGGTGTCAGCCTTTTACTGCTTTACAGATTCATGGCAAGGAAGTGGACTTAAGTCCATATGAGTCGCAGGGAAATTCCTGAAACTTAAGGAAAGTATCGTGGGGTACAGGATGCACATGTTGACTCACAGGATTGGATCACAACAGTAGTTACTGGACTTAATTATGAAATGTGTTCACAAAGGTGGGAAGGAATAATCCAAGTTCTTGTCAGAAATACAGCTACTGAAGAAAAATGTATTGCTAATATCAAAATAACTGTTATTTTAGTATATACAAAGCAATGCTTATATGGTATTCACATCTCACCAATGACCATAGGGTTGAGAAACCTCCTATTTAAAAACATATTTGTCTTCACATCATCACCAAAAGTTAACAGAATTGTCATTATTCTTGTTTTCATTAGTGGTGGTTTCCAGCAGAGAGGACACTAAGTGGTTTACCTAGGATTGCAGTGGAATTGAATTCACTTAACTCTTCTATGTGACTCCAGACCAGTCTGAAGCCATTGTTTTAGACTGAATTTTTCCAGTTAGTGTGCGGGCAGTTACTGTTACAGGAGCAAAAGGTGGGACTGACAGGTGAGGATCACATTCTTTTGTTAATTGCCACTGCCCTGGATGATCTGAATTTCAAAGGCAATAACCAGAGCTGATACATGCTTTTCAGGAAAACTAGACTGAAACTGGGACCAAGCGCTCTACATGAGTACTGAAAGATACTCTCTAATCAGGCATTCCTGTTGCGGCTTGCTTGTGCCAACATGAGAACGTTCACAGCTGTAATGATGGATTGGGAAATCCAGTGATGTTACTGTCTCTGAGTTACTAAAAGGTCTTGCAGATCAGTGAGAACCGGGTTCAGTAAGTACCAGACTCATTACGAAGGAGTTGACTAAGCCAGGAGTGGAAGGTAGAAGTGAGAACAATTCAGTGCAGTGTTAAATTTTAACTCAATTCAACTACTCACAGTAGTGATTTTCTAGTGTCTTAGACAGTTTTGGGGTTACTAGGGTCAGAATTCAGCATTCTTAACTTCTTGCATATTTTGTTTTTAGGCTTCTATATATTTTGGCTTCATTTTTATTAGTAAAATAAAAAAAAACATTAAAGATAGTAGTAAAACCATTAAAGATACACGTTTGTAGTTGAGCCCTCAATTGCTATAGGTTAATTCTCATATTCAGGTTTGAAATAACATCTCAAGAGTCATGTTTTAGAGTCTTACAGGAAGTCTCTAGTGGTTAAAGTCGATTCACAGGTTGTTCCTGTCAATACATCCCCAAGCAGTAGGCAGGTTTTATTGCTCTGTGGCAAATCTGATTGTCTTCCTGAGGTTGTACAAGAGCTGGTTTTGTTGAAAATTCACTAACCCTACAGCATTAGATCTGAAAACCTCAGTGGATGCCTTGGGAATTTATGGAACTTTTGAGTAGCTGATAATGTAGGTGTCTTAGGAAACCAGAAGAATATGAAAAACTAGTTAGAGATCTAATTAGGATTTTTGGAACTCAAGTAGTTTCTTGCTACAGTAGGTACTTTCAGTATAAATTTCAGCCAGTATGCTAGACCTTATCTACACAGTAGAGTTTTGTCCCCTTAAAAACCAGCAATACTGCCAGTATGGATTCATTTCTCTTAAAAGTATTTATGGTAGCATAGGGAGTGTACATGGCTACAAAAAAAAAAAAAAAAAAAATCTCATACTTCTGCATTGCATGAATACCAGTATACCTTTTTAACGTGGCCCATGCCTTAGTCTTACTGTGAAATTTGTGGGAATTTCACACATAGCAAAGGATCTGTAGTGACTAAATGCTGCCTGACCATAAGCTAAAGATATACCTGTGTGGAAAGACAGTCATAAAAGAGTAAGACTTAAACTGTAATGTTTTGGTTTACAGTTTTGAGACCAATGTGGCACATGAGAACAGGGCATGAAGCAGAACTTTTCTGATGGAGAAAAGGATGTCAAATATTTTAATTTCATTACAGATGATCACTGTGCAGCAGTCTTTAGTTTTATTTTCATCTGAAACTTAAACTCCAAAATTTGCTGGTGTATGGTTTGATTCTTTCTGTAGGTACAAGAGCTGATTGGCATCCTAAATGACTTTACCCAAAATGAAGAAGATTTTCTGCTTTTATATACTGCTCCCACTCTATGGTGTGTTAAACAGTGTTATTGTATGGTTCACTATTAAGTTATCTTGCATAATTTAATATAATTCTTAACATAATTCTTGTGTCAGGGTCTTGGCACTTCTTGGGTTTTAATGCATCCTGCTGGTTGTTATTCATTTGTGAAGAGCAATTGATGGCTGGCTTAAAGTACTCATAACCAAGAAATTTCCTTTCTAAGATCCAAGGCTTTTCAAGGCTTGCAGGCTTTAAGCATTGCCCGTGCTAAATTAGACTTTGTAGGTGGCAGTGCATGGTGGAATAGTGCCAGAGCAATTGATTGTTCATACTAACATCTGCCTTCCACTCTTTATTCAAGAAGTCTTACATCTGTTTTATAAATATATCTCATAATATATGGTTGCAAATGACCACATCTTTTTCTCAAATTGAAGTTTTGACTCCTGCAGGTTTTTGCCTGTTTGTCGCATAAATTGACAGCAAAAGTCTTTATCCAGATCTATTTGGTATATTAGAATGTCTCAGCAGATTTCATATTGGCTTGCAAATGTGTGACAAATTTGTGAAATTTGTGCATCTTACAGAGAAAGTAGCAAACCTTAGGAGAAAACAAGTATTTGTTCTTCAGAGTGTAAATTTATCTTCAGGCCCTGGCTCCCTGAAGCTTCTTCATTTTCTGCTAGCTTCTGAGTTTTAAAAGGTGATTAGGAGGAGTTTTAGCCTGTACAGTTCTGTCAGTGTAGTGACAAAACTGATAGTGAACCTGTGCAATAACACTTGCTGAGAGGTTTAGATGGGACTGTCGTGTGGATTGGGGATGGTCCACTCTTCCATAGCTTTATGTAGAGGGACCTCCTTCTAGAATGGGATTTTTTATTTCCTGGTCACCCAGAACCTCAGACCTGCAGGACATCCTGATACATTCATGTGGGGAGGAAAGAAAAAGGGATGTTGTTGGGGAGATCCATTGTCTGAGTTGCTTCCATTTTAGGTGCTGTAAAAATTTCTCAGGTAAGGTAATGATTTTTTTTTTTTGCAAGAATTGATTTATTATTTTCTACTGGAAGCTAGCCCAGATGAAGGCCTACTGCACACTGCCTGAGTAGGAATGAGACACACACCATAAGTATGCATTTGTCAAAGGCCTGGGGAACATTCTTGTCAAATATGTCATTTACCAAGTGCATTTAACAAAGAACTTTCTGAAAGAAAAATGGGAACTAATTATTTGTAGCTCACAGCAAAAGAGAAGGATGTTGTCAGAAGGGACGAAGTGGTTAGGAGAAGCCAGGGTAAATGGTAGGGCAGTACACTTGACATGTGAGCAAATGGCCACAGCATAATAGTAAGGTGCAGCTCCAGAGCAGGATAAACATATGCTGAATTATCTACACATCTGTTTTGCTGATGATCTTAAGAAATTATATATTGTGAGAGAGATCAGTGATTGCTAAGTGATTGTCCAAAGGTTACCAATAATATAACTGGAACTAAGGAATTTTTAGTGTCAGCTGCATCCCCCACCAGGAGAGCTAGGAGCAGAGGCTTGCATGGAGATATGCAGAGTTGGAAGCTGACAGAATTTTCAAGAGACAGTGGAAGGGAAGTGATGGGAAAAGAAAACAACTTACAGATATGAAATACACATACAAGAAAATGCTTACACGGAGCTTTATGATGCAAGGCCTTTCTTCTAGGGTACAGACCATTTAAAAGTGAGAGTTTTCTCAGCATTACCACTAGCAGAGAGTTCTCAAAGCCTGTTTTTATTGTGATAAAGAATGGTCAGACATGGAGAGTGTATAATGTTGATCTGTCTTGTGGTAAAAATGATGCTGCTGTGCCTTGCTTTAACACAGGTATGACAGCCATCTATTTCCTGTTAACCATATCTAGTCCCTCCAGTTTTTCATATATCAAAGTGCTTCATAAGAAGAGGAAAGAATCAGAGCACATGAAGGAACTGATGTAGAAAAAAAGCAAGAAAGCAAATAAATCCAGTGTCATATAATTCCCTTCCACATGTCATCATTATCATTGTGTTAGTAACAGTAGGCTTACTACAAGAACTTCCCTTTTTGAGTGTGAGACATACCTGAATTGCCTCTATATCAGCTGTTTCCATTTAGCAAGATCAAGAATGTTCACTTGAATGGTGTATAGTGTGGAAATGAGGACAAGGCTAGCTTGTGTGAGGCTGTCCTCAAAACTTAGCATGTGATCGTTTAGGCTTCCTGTTTTCAAATTCATGAACATTTTTCTTGGGGGTTTTAAACATAAACATGTTTTTTTAGAAATAAATTTCTAAAAACAGTGCTTCAGAGTAACTCATCTTGTGGATCATTTGCCAGTGTTTCAAGAAATACCTGCTGTTTTGTACTACTACTTTAAGTTCACGTTAGCTGGGGAATTCAAGACTTGGCTATGAAAAATAACATGACAGGAGGGTCAAATAATGTTTTAAAGGAATGGATTTCTTAGAGAAATTGTTTAAACTAGCTTTTATTTCATCTTTGGTGACTTAATCCTTTAAAATAGCTAACGTGAAGCTGATGAAATTTCTGACCACAGAAAATGTGTTCAATACTTTATGAACCAAATTTAATGAGGAAGAAAAATAAAATTACTCAGAATTAAGGAATGCAAGAGGTTTCTGAAGTTTGAAGCCTCAAAAGTGCTTTTTTAAAATGTTGATGGAAATGATTTTAAAAAAATCATTTGCAAAATAATAGGTGAGTCAGAGGGCATTATGGCACAGTATGAGATCCAGATGCTTTTTTCCCAAGATGTCTGTTAATTGTCTGATTCACCTCTGTGATTATAGAGATTACTTGTTATTTCTCATACAGTGTTTCTACTGTGGTGGGTTTGTTAGTGATTTCATTTCCCTACAGTCTTCAGTTTTTTTAGAAGTAGTTACATTAGAATACTGGAGATACTGACAAAATAGGTAGTACACAGAACTGAATCTGATATTTCCTGTTCCTTTTTAAGCTCTGCTTCTCTGAGGAAGTGTGGGGCAGAGGTTTTGGAGCTGTGTCAGGAGTCAGAGAGGATATCTGTGTGTTGAGGGGTGACTGCTCTTCAGCAACATTTCCTGTGCAGTTTAACCTATTAGCTCCTCATCCAGTGGTGAAGAATTCCATCTTAACATGCTGTCATGTTAATATGTCCAATGCTCTTCCTCCATGCTTTGCCCAGCTGCTTTATTTTTTTTATAAATAGTGGTCACTGGGTATCAAATGCTAGAAAAGATAAAAGATTATGTGAACCAAAAAGACTTAGAATTCAGAAGGTTTTGAAATTTGTGAGGTATATTTTAGCTGTATAGGTAATTTGCCTATATAATTTTCTCTGAATGAACAAGATCTATTTAAAGCTTTTGCATTCCCATTAGTCTTGGGAGATTGAGAAAGTGTTCTGTCCTTCATCAATATCAGATGTTTGTTTGAAATCAGATGTCTTATGAAAACAAGCATGATTTTCACTACAGATGTAACCTGCTTTCAGATACCTGGCTGGTGGTATTTTGTGAAATTTCCTGGTATTTACTTGCTTTAGTTTTCTACTAGGTCATTGTACACTCTATTTGTCAGATTATTGGGCAAATTGTGGTTAACTGACACACCCTGTATGATTCATGCTAAAGATGAAAGCTTGAAGGAGTCTGATAAATATAACAGAAGAAATCATGTTAAAACTCTCCCTGATAATCCAGCATATTTTTAGTTAAAGCAGACATTTATTTGAAAGGGCCTCTCATTGTATAAATTCTGTTTGTACAGTTGCTGATTTGTCACAGCAGAGATAGTTAAGGAGAATTGTTGTTTCCTCAAAATGGCCAAGCCATAAGGATGCCATCCAAAATCCAGAAGTTTGGGTTTTTTTAATTGCTGGATTACCGAAATTTATGATTGCAGGAAAAAAACCAAACCTACCTCTTTTCAGCCAGTCATCTTTTAAAATTCTTTAGTTTCCAGTACTTAGTTCTTTAATTCAGTCCTGACTTTTGTAGATGGGTCCATGTTAATTTAGGGATTTGGGAGCTCTAGGTGTATTGAAATCTGCATAGTCATATATGGACTCCACTAGCAGTACGTTCTGCAGTCTCTAAACATTTTTGAAGACCTTTCAAGCTTTAGACTTGTTCTCAGGCTCAGTATAAATTAACTGAAGCATCTCTTTTACATATGTACAGATCAGTGTTCATATGTATGACTGCATGGTAGCCATACATTTCAAGTGATTTGTTGGTGTGAAGCAGCTGCTTCTAGATGTCAGTTCCCATTTCTGGAAGAAAGGCTGACCCTGACTAAAATGGGACAGTAACTGCTATGCAGAGGTCAGTCTCTCTGGAAACTGTCTCCCAGGCAGTAGGATTAGAGGAAGCAAAGATAGAAGATGCCACATTCTGTGAAAATAAGAGGATGCCATGTATTTTTATAAATTCTTCACAACTTCTTCTTTCTTGCTTCTCTAAGAAGTCCCAGACATGGCTGCATTCCCTTGCAGCCTTTGGTAGTCTGATGATTACTGGGACCACAAGGTTTAGGACTGAGAAAAAAGGAAAGCCTTTTTCTCAGACTGGTTCCTTATGTTGTCTGGGAGAGCACTGCAGAAGGGCCTTGGAAGAGCAGTAGGGTACTGCCAGGGGATGCTGAGAGGAAATGCTGTATAGAGGGGTATTTTTCTTTTCTCTCCTTCATGTGCAGGTCATGGTTTCTAAAGAAAATGAATTTCATGTACGTGGTTGCAGTCTTCCAAGACACCGTGACAGTCAATAGCTATCCGCATCTAATGGTGATAGGACAAAAATGTCCATCTTAATTTGATGAGATGAAGAAGGTGGATAAACATTAGAGAAAAGCTTTCTAGCTATGGGGTGGTGACACAGATGTCCAGGCTTTTCAGGAAGTTTGGAGAATATATTTTTTCTTATCTCCACGTCAAACAGAACGGGTCAATGTGGAGATACGAATAGTACTCAATTTTAGAGGACCTGGTGAGAACACTGCTTGTGTGTCAAGAATTCTGCAGTTGTAATAGAAGACTCAAGGAAGATATGTAAGAGAGGATAGTCTGGATAAAATAGTCAAGTTGATAGTTTGGAAAATTTCTATTAGAGCAACATTTTGGAGGAATCTGAGCAGGATAGAGTGGCATTTGTCAATAGAAGAGAAAGGTACCACATGAACAGAAGCTTGGATTGATTGAAACCAAAGTCAGGATTAGTTTGATAACCACACAGGGCAGTCTGTTGTAAAGAGATTTCATTTAGGAAGATCCAGCAGGTTGTAGAAGCAGCTTTTGTGTGGAAGTTTAGGAGGAGGATTTAGTCAAAAATTTTGCTAGAATCTCTGAAGGTGGTAAGATATGAGATGGAAGGAAAGTAAACCAAAGTGAGAAGTACTGAAGATTTTGGGTTCATGCAGTTTATCGTTTTAAACAAATATATGATGAACTGTTCTATGGAAGAAGTAATACAAGAAGCGTAGCAACCATTAGTTAAAACTTTTCAGTTATAAGAAGCTTTTTTATAAAAACCAGCACTTTTGAGCTTCTGCTAAAGCATGGTTTGTGCAAGAGGCCTTTTCTGACTGCATTGGATGATTTGATAAAGTGAGCAACACATGTGAGTATCACCTATAACTATGAACTTTCGTTTTCTGCAGGAAAACAAATTCCTAGAATTTGAATGAATGCTAGAGCTTAGCTAGGTGGATAAAGGAGAAGCATTGGCATGAAATTTATTCATCCTCTGTCAGTTGCTAAAGTTCTCAAACCTCTTTCTAATTCACTGAAAGAAGTTTTGTTGATGATATGTACTTAGTGCCTTTCACTGGCAATTCCTCACTTCATGTCTAAGGCTGTATTCAGATGCATATTGCTGGATTGTTAATGTCTAAGTTTAATAAGATTTGTTAACCATCAGCATGGACTGCAGTGTCTGAGATGAGGATTCCTTTCAAAATGCTGTTCTCTGCAGAATTAGCAGCTTGTCTGCCTCTCTGCACCATGCTACAGTATGAGAAACTGGTGGGTGGACTGCTATTACAAAAATATTATGCCATTTTAAACAGAGTAGTCAGGTTATAGGATCCAGAAAGGTCTGATGAAATTCAGATAAATTCAGTCTTTGAAGCAGAAGTTCCTGACCTTACATAGCCTATTAGAAGTCTGGGTTGGGTTCATTATGAAAATTACTTTTTTCCCTTATTCAAAACTGTAAATGTGACTTTTTGTTGAAAAGCCTTTACAGAATCGTTGTGTAACTTGCTGTATTTTCAGATGTTTCTAGAGAGATGACACTCCTTGGACTATAAAGTGTTTCAGGTGCAATGGCAGATCCCATCCGCTGGGCCCGATACCACTGGCAGCGACTGATAGCAACAGAGGGCAGGGAATGCAGCAGCAACAATTCAAGTAGCAAGTGCTATCAGTCATCAAAAACTACTGGAAAACATAGGATAGTGATACCCTGTTTGGGACATTTTAAAGAAGAGTATGAAAAAGTATCAAAACTGTACATGAACAACAAAATACAGACTACTAGGTATACTTTATTGAATTTTTTACCACGGAATTTATTTGAACAGTTTCACAGGTAAGGAACTCCTTTTTGATTGTGGTAATTCTTCTGAAGCTGAATCCTTCTATTTAAATATTTGCATGTGCGTGTACATATATATGTCTAACTATATATTAAAAAATTATTCCCCTTGTTGTGGTATCACTTGTGAAAAGATACATGTTACATGGCCAAAGTTTCTTGAGTGTCACCATTGTTGGGCTAATGCTTTTCTCCTTAGCTTATGTACTTTCCACTTATTCTGTTCTTTGGACTATTGAACTATTCCTTGCTGTTGGAGCACTGCCACACACCAATTGGCAGTAGGATTTTCAGCTTATTTCCTGCAAATGTCTTTTTCTCCTTCCTCATGTCTTTCTGTCTTGCCAATTTTTTTCATCTTCCTTCTGCTTGAAGAACTGCTTGTCTGTCAAGCTACACAGGGATGTTCCTTTTTAACATGTCATCTTCCCTAAGAGATGATAAAATTAAGTTTAAAGGACCTGGAAATTTGAGAGTGCAAATACCAGTGCCTCACTCTGGAAAATATGTGCCTGGAGAACAGTTTTGAAAATACGGGAGAATTCTTGGTTTGCGCATCACCTGATCATCTATGTTAAGGAACTGTGTTGCTAAGTAATCTATTGACTGGAAAGTAAAAACAGTTATGGATAATTATTCCTTAAATTTGGGGTGAAGAAAAGGTAAATCGCTGATAATTTAAATGTCTGTATAGCATGGAGTGGGGAAATAAGGATAATTGTCTGCTAGCACAGCTAAATCCTGTGTTTTCTCTTTGTTTCAGAGTTGCCAATTTGTATTTCCTATTTCTAGTTGTCCTAAATTGGGTCCCTCTGGTTGAAGCTTTCCAAAAAGAAATTACAATGCTACCTTTGTTAGGGGTTCTGACAGTTATTGCAGTGAAGGATGGTCTGGAAGATTACTCAAGGTACAAAATGGATAAACAGATAAACAACTTAGTAACCAAAGTATATAGCAGGTAAGAGACAACAGTCTTTGTGGTTTATCATTATTATTTGATTCTGACTATCATGTGAAAAAGTTAGTGATAACTCCTTCGGTTACCTTCTGGGTATGTATAGAAGTGTAAAATAATGTAATTTGGAAAAGGTCTCCAAAAGTCATTTAGTCTTAACCTTTTGCTCGAAGCAGGGCTATTTAGATCAGTTCACTCAGAGAGACTAGTTGAGACTCAATCACCAGTTTTGTTAAATGGTCATCAAATTAGTGTGAAATCTGCAAAATCAAATTTTGCTTTGAGGCAGATGTGTTCATACATGTGTTTGTACTGTATTAACCAAGGTACTTTGACTAGTTAAGCATTGTTGTACATAGTGTTTATTTCGAAAGGTGTATTTTTAATTCCTCTAAAATGGCTTTATGGTGATTGAAAATTTACTAATTTATGGCTCTTTAATGGCATCATGTTGTACCCATAGTGTGATACCATTTCCCCAAACAGAATGAGATAATTTCCTACTTGAGTGCATCACACAGTTCAGTACCAGTGTTAACATCTGTGTTCCACCATGCTGGACTGCAGTGTTACACATTGTGGGTGCAAGTCAGGCAGGGAGTCTGCTAGTGTTGAGTCTGCTAGGCAGTTACTGTCATGGATAGTAAAATTACAGGAATGCAAACTGATCATATTCTAAATTAACCATCAAAAAACTTCTCTAAGTATACTGTCCTGGTTTAGGACAAATTAGGGGAAGGTCTCCAGAAGGAGCCCCCCAGAAAACAAACCTCCACCACCCCTTCCCCCCCCAGCTCTGGGTTTGAGAAGGAATTCCTCGGAGGAGAAGTAGAAAAAACCTATTTATTGACAAATAAACAAAGACACTCCCCAACACAAGGGAAAAGAAAAATACTCAAGCAGTTGCTGTGAGGGGAGGGCGCAGAGCTTCTGTTTTCAGGCGTCGAGGACCCCCAGATATTCCCAGGTCAGGTCCGGAGCCGGTCCAGTGATCTTCGGGGGGAGCGCGGGGGAAAGGGAGAGAAAAAAAAAAAGGGAAAAAAAACCGAAAGCAGCGAAAACCAGCAAAGGGGAAAAAAACAAAAGCAAAAGCAAAAAAAACCAAAGCCAGCAGCAAAGTAAAGCAAAGCTAGCAGTAAAGCAAAGCAAAGCCTGCAGCCAAGCCGAGCTAGCAACAAAAGCAAAAAAAAAAGCGCCAGTAGCCCCACCACGGCAAAACACCCCACCGAGGGGCGGGGGGTGGGGGGGGCAGCTGTCAGACATAACAGTGCAGTACACAGAGATAAAGCTGCACGATTGGGATAGGAGGCACCGTCAACCCAGGACAGTGTATATCAGTGCTGCCCACATAATGATTTCTCGTTTATATCTGTCATAAAAGGATATTCCAAGATGTAAAACACAAAGATAAAGGAAGCATAGTGAATGGTTGTTTCGGGGTTTTTTCTTTCTTGCATGCTCTGTTTCCATGTGGGAAAACAGGTATTTTGGAAAATGCCACTTTTGATGTGTTGTAGTAGCCAATAGGTTTTTCTCAGTTTCAGCTTATGCATTTTGGAGAAAATCACTGTTTTTCTATGTATTCCAGGAAGGAGAAGAAATACATAGATGAGTGCTGGAAAAATGTCAATGTTGGGGACTTCGTCCGGCTTTCACGTAATGAAATCATTCCTGCTGACATGGTGCTGTTATATTCTAGTGACCCTGATGGGATCTGTTACATTGAAACTGCAGGCCTTGATGGAGAAACCAATCTAAAGCAGAGACAGGTGGTGAGAGGATATTCAGAGCAGGTGAGAATTGTGCTTTTCTAGTGGTGTAAGAAAGCTGACGTGAACAGGTGGTGAACTAAGAAAAACCAAACAACTCAGCCCTCTCGACTGCCTAATTCATGGTAGCTCAGCAATAATCCACATCTGAAAATCAAAGTGTTAGGTAACACATTTCTAATTTGTTGCTTGAGTAGTTTTGGAGCAAATCTTTGCATGTTCACATAACCCAGAGAAAGACAGATCTATTTCAAGTAATGAAAAACAGTGAAATTAACTATTCAGGTAAACCTCAAGTAGTATGGTGCATAACATACCGTGGGTGAGAAATTGGAGTTTTTTAGAAAGGGATTTCTGTACTATATAAAGACCTAAAGAGAAGAGCAGATGTTATCTTTTTCACTGTTTCTTCACATTGCAAACGCTTTGTTACTCCCATACAATACTTCAGTATTATAGCTAGCAGCCAAAATGCTGGAGATTGGCACGAAAAAGACAATATTAAAAGATGAAAGAATCCTGACATTGTGTAGTCCTCAGTCCTGCTGCCGAAACACCATGCTTAAAACAACAACAGGGAGCTTCAGTATTGTCCATAACAACAGATTGTTTAGTCCTCTGGAGATAAAATTACCTGAACTGCCTCTCAATTTACACAGTGGTGGGGAAGTGAGGAGAAGTTGTCTCTAAGTGCCGTTACTTAGTGGGTATGGTAATACCAAAGGCATGATGTGCTGTCCATGAACGAAACTGTTTCTTAGCCCTTAAGAGTCACAGGCTTACTTTAACTTCTACTTCTGTTTTTATTTTTATTTCTTGATTTAATCTTAAAACAGCAAGGCAGGAAGGAGTGTTTGATCCTTTTGTATATACATACTATTACACAAAGCAAAATTCCAATGGTTCTTAAGACTTGCAGCATACTGAGGTGGCACAGTTCTCATACAAGCTCCTGCTGCCAAGACCTGATTTGAGTCCCACTCAAGAAAGAGACTGATTTCTTTATTTTCTGAAAACTTGTACCAAAATTCTAGAAAGATTCATACTGTCCAAAAAAAGTGTCAATTCCTTCACAATTCAAGGCTGATAATTTTTGTCATCAAACAGGAAAAAAAAAATTAGTTATTGTAGAGTCTTCTTGCCAGGATTGCTAGGTTTCTGAATGTACAGCCATGGTCTGTTTCACAGACCTTGAGTGCAGCTCCAGCTGAGCTCCAGCCTGGGAATTTGTTCTTGTAAACTCAGGCTGAGTAAAACTGGCAGTGCCATGTAAGGGGTTGACTGCCTGACCTCTCCCACTTCTTAACCTCAGTAGAAAAGGAATAAACAACACCAAATTAAAGAATATATGAAAACAAAAGCTAAAGAGTCTTCTATTCTATTTCCAGGGTTGTTATATCTTGCTTCTTTGTGACTGAGCAAATAGAAGCACAGTGAAAAAGTTCATTAGTGAGGCACTTGTTCATGCATATGGGATTCCTTTAAGAGAAGGCAAGGCAAAATGAAAGCAAGAGGCAGGAGCTGAAACTCTCAATAGTGATTTTTTTATTATTTTTTCAATGCTTAAGTGACAACAGGATAGAAATTGGGAAAGTAACTCGAGGCTTCTTAAATAGCAGTGGGTAATGAAGCATAGAACAGTGTCTCCAACCATCTTGGCATTCAAAGAGAAATACACAAAACAAATGAGGACTGACTTCCTGAGGATGATGAGCTATTTTGTGAACAAACTGACATTGCTCTGCTGCTTTTAAGATATTCAAATGTTACTTCCTCTTAGGAAGGGTTTAATCTCCTTTTCCTTCCACCTCTCATGTGGTCAGCTGAACCTCTTACAGGTTCACAGGGGTGGAGAAGCTAATATGCCATTAGCACTAAAACACTGTGAACAGTGAGTGTTTCCTATTAGATTATAAGAGATAGCAAAGAACTGCTCCAGTTGGTTCCTTCTCAGCCTGCATGGTTAATGACTGAATCCAGTCCTGGCTGCAGCATCCTCAAAGCTAGTGTAAAGTGCTTTTCTCTTCTTCCAGGAAGCCTCAGCCAAGCTAATCAAAGGCATTCCTAGCTCTCCTCTTCCACCTTAGCCATACACCCACTCCATTCCCATGCTCTGTTATCAAATGGTGTGTGTGTCAGGAACACAGCACAACCAAAGCAAGCATGCTTGGCCTTGGGAGTCTGCATCTCCCCATTTCAGTGAGTGTCAGATGCAGGCCCTCTCATTCCCAGCTCCCTTACTTGGTTTCCATCTTTGTCTCCCTTCTTTAGGGACCTTTACACAGAATCCAAGTAATTCTAATTCTGCCAAAATTTAAATCTTCTCTTTTGTGCCAGGAAACATAGGAGAACTTCTCAAGAAATAATGTATAAATGCTTCTACTCTTCTACTCAAAGCATTTGCTTTGCCAAAATCACAATTATAATGAAAAAAAAGAAAATAAATGTATAATCCAGGAAGATCTGAGTGTCCATATCAACATACCTGCTTTTGGACATAGTTTTTATAACCTCTGTTTTATACTGGTAGAGTGTAGACAGCTGTGTCCACTACAGATTACACCCAGAGTTTCAGTGCTTGCTGCTTCAAGGTATATTACAAGAAGCTCCACCAGCAATATAGATTTAGATATTTCCAGACAGTAGAAGAAAAGAATTGACTGCTTTGGCTATTTCACTTTGAGAGTAGTTCTTATTTGGGTAATCATTGCACAGTGCAAAATTCTTGAAAAGCATCGATCAAGTATTCTGTCTAACATTTTACAGAAATGTTGTACCTGCTGTGCAAATTGACACGAGAATGGTCAGTGGAGAGACAGGTCTTTCACAGTTAACTAAATTTGCAAAGAGAGTGAATGTATCTGTATGTCGAAGGCTGCATTCATACTGACTTTGGGTTAATAAAGTGTACATCAGTACAGCAAAACATAGCAAAAAGAGTATTTAATCAAGCTAGCAAAGTACTTGTTAACAACATGATGTCTTCTGAGTTTCAAATTCTACTTACAGGATTGTGTTTTAAGCTCACAGTTGCTATTCTGCCAGTGTGAAGTCATCCGGTTGATGGAGTACAGCATTCTTAGAGACCTGTAGTTATGTAGAAGATATATTCAGTAACAGCTGTGAATTAGAGAACTGTGCTTGGGAGTTTGAAACCTTAAATTGGTCATTGGTGGTTTTTTAAGAAAGTACAACAAACGATTTTCCGAAGAGTTAGTGGCAGGTACTCAACTTGTAAATTACTTAGTTATACCAGAAGCAAGCCTGTGTTATACTGGAGACTAGAAGCAGACTCATATGCCATTAATTGAAATTAAATCGTAATAGCAGGTAATTCCAAAGATTGGGCCTTTTGGCTTTTCTCTTACTTCTTGTCATGTTTCATTCTTACTAATACAGGAGATTTGTTTCACTTGACTTTTCACTGAAGAGCTCACCCACTCTTCGTTTGCAGTACATACTTCTGGTCTTTCATAACAGTCCTTTCTTTGGTACTTGTAAGCCTCAATTGTCATTGCAAAGTTCTACCTGCTTGCTTTGTGTTAGCACAGAAACCATCCTGGTCATTGTATTGGAAAAAAAAGTCTGCAAGAAATTCTGCTTGTAGAGAAGACACTGTATCTTCTTTTTTATTTTTTCATATAACGAAAAAAAATTATGGGAAGTCTTTGCCTTTCAGATGTTCTTACTGCTTTTGCATTTTTTCTCTTGGTATTCATCCTTCCACCCATTTTTTTCCTTCTCCATTGTTCTCAAAATATCAGCAATTCAAGTGATACTTGCCAGTGTTTAATATGTACTAGGAAGTCCTATGGTGTTTAAGTCTGATTTATACTGGATAGGAGACCATCAACACCAGCAGGAACCTCCAGTTTAGAGGCAAAATTGTTAGATAGTAATATCTGACCCTCTGAATTTATGATGTTTTTAAGTTCTATGGCATTTTGTCTGAGTTCTCTGGGGTTTTTTCCTTCCCATGGATTTAGGTGTCTGAAATTGATCCAGAAGAATTTTCCAGTAGAATAGAGTGTGAAAGTCCTAACAATGACCTCAGTCGTTTCCAAGGCTTTGTGTAAGTAGGCTTGGTGGCTCTTCAAACTGTTGTCATTTGCTTTGGCATTCTTGCTGATTTTTGGAAATCTTGTAATGTTTGCTTTAAGAAATAACACTATGGATAGAGGTCAGTTTGCGCCACTGCTTTTCTGAGAGCAGCACAGACAGAGCTCTAGAAGGGTTTTCTGAGCAGCAGATGGGGCACTGATGCTTTTTATTTTGTATTAAGCATTTTCAGCATATTGTTTCAGGCTGTGTGTATTTCATACTCGAAATAGCTGTTTTAAACCTGTTCTTCATAACACATGGTATCTACAGTACTTGGTCTGGACCACAGCCTGACTGGGCAAGCTGCTTTGCTTAGAACTGGAAATCAGAAGGACTGGCTTCCCTTCCTACTCTGATTGGTTTTGTGTAACCTTCAGTCAGTTGATCCAACCAACTCCTTTTGACCAGTGTGCCTGTCAGTGTCTTTTCATCAGTCTGGGTATGTGCTAGGGGTTTTCTTCATGATTAGGGTCGGAAGGGACCGTAAGGGTCTGGATGATCTTTAAGGTCCCTTCCAACCCCAGCCATTCCATGATTCTGTGGTTCTTACAGGTTCATGACTTCCTATAGATAATAAGATACTGTTTTATGGGGTGACCTGTTTTCAGGTTTTGAGAGTTAGAATATCTATATTCTTCCCTTTGCACACTGACACATTAGATATTTGAGAATAAAAATAAATACATATAAATTTTAGTGTCTGAGGAAGTACCTTGACAAGGAATGGGCCTAGCTGCACTGAAAGTGATGGAAGCACCATCACTCCTGTCATATACTTTCAGTGCAGCTTCATATGCTGCACAGTATATTTAGGATGAGATTTTATATTTTTTTGAAATATTTTCTGATGCTGATGATCCAGATAGGATAAGGTTTCAGATTTCCAGTATTTGTCTTGGATCTCTTTTCACTAGTGTTTCCTGCTTCTCATGTGCCAGTTGGCAAACGATAGGCTTTTAAATGCAAAAAATATTGTAATGCAGTCTCTGTATGTTCAGATTTTCAAGTGTGATCTGCTTTCATGTTACTCCATTCATTTGAAAAGTCCAATCAGAGATGTCAGGATGGCAGTCAGTGACTTGCAGCTTCTTTGGAAATCTCTTCCTAATGGTTTTGCAAAGCCTGGTTGGTAATTGTTGGAGTCCTACAGCTGACACGATGTGCTTTTTGTTGCAGTGAGCATTCAAACATGGATCGAGTGGGTCTCAGCAAGGAAAACGTACTGCTGCGAGGATGCACAGTAAGAAACACAGAAGCTGTGGTAGGCATAGTGGTATATGCAGGTTAGTGAACTGCCCTGGTTTTCACAGACTGCCTTACAAACAAGACTGTACAAAGAAGAAACAGTGTTGTACAAAGGGGAATCAAGAGAGTAAAAGCTTGAATCCAGCAGAAGGCAGCCATAGCTAGAAGTGTTAAGTGCATATCTGGGTTAAGTTTCTTTCTGTTTTAACAGTAAAAAACTGATAACCCTGATTATTCCTGGAAGGGAGTATGGATCTGTTGTGTGTGAACAGGTCCTCATCCTCAGGTTGTTAGTTGCAGTGGTAAACTGAGATTTGAAATGGACGTGGAAATGCATGACTTAGGACGTTTTCTTGACCAAAACTAAAGCTAGTGTTGTTCTTCTAGTTCTGTTCTGCAATTTGTAGAAAGGACAGAGGTTTTTACACTAATCAGTATGATGTATCCAGCCAGATAGTTGTAACACAGGTGTAGGATTTTGTAGAAAATGTTAGAAATGGTATGGAAGTGTCAAGAATGACGTTGTTTCTATAGGAAAAAAATATCAGTGACAATTAATGTAAGCTAATAAAAGTTAACGTATACGTGACAGGTTTTGATTTAACTTGCTCAGTTTTCTTTAGGATAGAATTCATGTATTTTGGGATAATCTAAGTTGCTCATATTTATAATGGTTGTTCAAATATTAGTTAACAGAACGACTCTGTTTCTCAAAGCTTTAGAAATACAAAGCACTTGCAGTTGGGATACCTGTTATTAGAGAATTTCAACATCCTTTTTGGTTGCAGGTCATGAAACCAAAGCTATGCTGAATAACAGTGGTCCTCATTACAAGCGCAGTAAATTGGAAAGAAAAGTGAACACTGATATTCTTTGGTGTGTACTGCTTCTATTTTTGATGTGTTTAACTGGTGCAATAGGTAAGTGAGAATCCCTCAGATTCCTGCTGTTTTCCTCTCTCAGCCTACAATGGTTAGTGTTTTATTTTGGGGCTGATTGATTTTGACAGTCTTCATCCATATGTAATTCTGTGAAAGTTGTCAGTGCTTTGAGGTTTAAGTCCATGTTGTCATGTTTGATCTGGAGTGTGATTAAAATGTGAGTTTTTGGGTCTGGAGCCTGTTTCTCCATTTGATTTATCTTTTTTCTCACTGACTGTTCTGCAGAACTCCTACTTTCTCTTAGGATTTTTCAGGTAACATGAGATGCATGTACACATTGAGGTTAGAGACCTAGTGTGACTAGAGTTGTACTGACTTGATATTTTAAGAGTTGATTAAATGCTTAGCTTGAGTAAATCCAAACAGACTAATTTTTCTTATAGATCATGAAGGTGTTTAATATATGTTAAAAATACATTTAATAAAACTTCTTCAGATTACACTTAAAAATTATGCCATGATGATGTGGTCACTGGTAGACTAAAACCTGGACAAGCAAGGATAATAATTAATTAACAAAATTAATTGCCAGAGACTTTCTTTGGAGGGAAAAAAGTGTTTGTGAAGTGTAGTTAATATTTCTTTATTTCTGAGACATGTGTAGATGCTGTTGATAGAATGCATGTAAGGTGTTTATTCATGTATGTACTGATACTTGAGACTCCTGTTGGGAAAAAAGCCCAAGAGATAAAATTGTAGTTTAAAAGCTTAGTAAGGACTGTGGAGTATAACAGTTAACACAATAACCCTGAGCGGTGATACACTTTACATAAAACTGATTGACTTTATCCTGTTCTTGTTTTCAAGGTCATGGAATTTGGTTAAGTACATATTCAGAAGTACCTTTTTTTAACATCGCCAGGCCAGATGGGAAATCGAGTCCTCCAATATTAGCAGGCTTCTATATGTTCTGGACAATGATAATTTTATTACAGGTAACTGGTCTGCTTTGAACATGGGTCGTATTCTGACCTCATTTGTACCCTTGAAGTAACTCTTTGTCTTCAGTAGAGCTGTTTTGTGTTTGTAAGTGGCCAAAGACTTTGATTTTATTTAATCCCTGTGTTTTATTTCGGTAGGTCTTGATCCCTGTTTCTCTCTATGTTTCAATTGAAATTGTCAAATTGGGACAAATTTATTTAATACAGAATGACATTGATTTTTACCATGAGAAAACAGACTCAACTATTCAGTGTCGAGCACTAAATATTGCTGAAGACCTTGGCCAGATTCAGTATATTTTCTCTGACAAGACTGGAACCCTCACTGAAAATAAGATGGTTTTTCGGAGATGCAGCATTGCAGGACAGGAGTATTGCCATGAGGAAAATGGTAAGACACTAAACCTTTGTTCACCTGGATCATTTTTCCAACATACTTGATACCATGAACTAAATATTCTTTACTCATTATGCAAGAAGTCATGCCTACTCTGTTTTGTTTCTCTCCATAGTTCTGCTCTTGAGGATATAGTAACCCAAATTAAATACATGCTTAGCAGTAGTAATACATTATTTAACAGTAATTTTAAGGTACAAGTCAATCAGATGTGTGTCCATGTGTGTGTTAATACTGCAAATGTGAGTACCTTCATTGAAAACAACTGTTGCATTCTTACTTACACAGCTGCTTATTATCAGCCAAAAAGTCAAGAAGCAGTGTTAATGAATAGTTGCTGTCTTATTATCTAAAAGTATAGGATCTTTCAAAGTGTATTTCATGAGAGCCAACTTGAAGTCTTCTGGGAGCTGGGAGAATATACAGCTCCAGACACCAGAGAAAATTGGGCAGTGATACGAATGATTTAATTAGCCATTTTATTAATTATGTAAAACCACAAAGTATTTATTACAGTTACCATGTGTATGCCTGCAGACATTTGCTGGTGGACAGTACAAATATTCCATGAGATCAAAGATGAGGTGCTGATGATGGGTGGACATGTGAGGCACAGCTGTGTAGTAAACCCTCTTGGTGGTTTTGATGGGTTTGCTGCCAGATAGAACTACTCAAACTACAAGCAAAAGGCACACCCTGCTGGCCACAGCACTGAATCAGTTAAGCCCTTCTTTTGTTGTGTCACAGGACCAGATTTTATAGACAAATTTTACAGCAATTTCTGCACATGTTTTGGAAGTGTTATGATGAGGATTCCCAGATGCTTTGGCTTTTCATAATGGTACTGGAAGGGATGACAGCAGCAAAATGAGGAAAAAATGTTCTATAAGTTTGGAACTTGATGAATGAACAACTTCAATAAAAAGCACATTATATTTTCAGAGCATTTCCTAAGGCAAGGAAAACTTTCAGAAAAGAAACCAGAGTAGGGTGAGTGATGCAGCTGTGGCTGATTCAGGTCTCAGTGTGCCAGCGAAAGTATGCCTCCACATGCTTCTGCTAGTAGTTCACATAAAGTTATCTTCCAGAATTATTAGTGTGATTACTGCCTCCTGTGCCCTGTCTTTTCCCTGGAGGATAAACACGTGTTTCTTCCTAACAAATTAGAAATTAGAAATTATATGAGCCCTGAAAATCAGTTTGAGAAACATTGGAGGTCCTGTTTTTCAGTCCTGGTTTGTATTTTTTTGGATGCATAGAGCTGCTGTTTGCATGGCTCCTGCTGCATACGGTAAGAGTTGCAATGCGACACAGTGCAGTCTTTTGCATAGAAACTGCCTAATCTGAACATATATTTTTGTGTTTATATCTGTGTTTCCCAGGGTAAAGGGACCCCTGTGATTCAGTATAATCCTCCATAGAGATGCCCCCAGGTAGTGTTCTGTCTAAAGAGACATGTGCTTCTTGGACCATGACAGTAGAGCAGTGTGGTGTTGTAAGAGATGCCACATGTTACTTCAGACAGAGCATGCAGCTTTTCAATAGCCTGAAAGCAGAGCAGAATGAGCATGTGTTGTCCAAACCTGCCTCTACAAACACTAAGTCATTTGTGCTGCTTTCTGGTGAAAGGTATCAATGCCTCATGTGGAATTTTGTATTTGGTAGTTGTGGAGAGCCACAGTCTATTATGTTCCCACTTACCTGTTTTTGAAAAGAGCTGTGTTACTAATTTCATGTTGATATCAGAAAGATGGCCTGCCAATGAAGGTGGAAGCTCTGGTCTCTCTGTGTCCTTGAACTCACCAGAATAGCACGACGGGGGACAGGATTCTTTCATTTGCGTTGCAGAAAGAGAAGACAGTAGAAAATACAGGACTCACAAATCGCATTATAAACCTATTTCTCTCATTTAGAGCAAGAGACCTGGGGACTGACCTCTGCATAGGTTTTCTGTTTGCCTAAAACAGAATGACATCCCGCTTTTCACTTCTTTCCCATACAGTTAGTACCACCTGAAATAAAGAAATAGGGAATTTGTGGTGTTGCTGGACCTGTCTGCAATGTATGCTAATGTTGGTTTTTTGCTGGGATGCTATCGTTTGTATTCAGACTTTAATGAAATAAATAGGCAACACACAGCTCTCAGAACAGTTTTTCCATGCTGTCTGTGGATTTTAGGCACCGAAGTGCTAGTGTATGCTCATGAAATGCTGTTTTCACAATGAGAGGTAAAACTTGAAAGCTGAATAATGTACATAGTTCCAGTGCTTTCCAGAAGTTTCAACTTCTGGCATGTGGTCAAACACTCTCAGAACTCCAGTGCAAACACTTGGACGTGTTCTTAAGCACATGATAGCATAGGAGTGTTTCCGTTTGATACAGAGGTTCTTTACACCATTCATTTGTGGGGAGGAGCAGAACTGCATTTACATCTCTGGCACAAAGGTGTTACACATGTCCAGACGTGTTTGATCATTGAAATTTGCTTTTCAATTAAAAACCCATAAAACGTGTATCTTTTTGAGAGGGGATGTCCAATACTGAAACAATAAACACAGTTTGAATAAGTTTCTACTGTTTATCAAACCCCTGACATACAATCCTGATCCATCATAACGTAAGGGCTAGAAAACTCATCAGGAAGTCTGGCCCCATTTTTCTTGCCTAAAGCAGACTTGCTGCTATTATTCTTTATGAAATTCTTTGTTTTGTTTCTTCAGGACCTCCAGTAAAGTCCTATCCACTGATTTCTCAGGCATTCCATTCTGATGTGTCCTATTGTCTCTGACAAAGTTTTGTTGATACCTAGCCTGAATCCATCTTGCCACAATATGAAACCATTGTGTCTTCTGAGCCGCAGTGTTCACAGAAAACAGGCTATCTCCCAGCTCTGTGCAATTGCCCTTCGCTTGAGCATGCATTTGACTCCCATCAATGTGCCCTTCTGGAGGTTGTGTAACTCCAGCTTATCTTACTGTATCTGTGTGATTCATATTATGTAGAACTCTGATCATTCCTGTTCCCTCTTCTGGGTTCAATCCAGTAGAATGCTGCTCAAAGAGGAAGACAGTGGTGGCTTGTTACAGGTTTAACTTTTCATAAGTGGTGGATTATTCTTAACTGTATAGCTAATTCCTTACTTTAGGCGGTATTTTGGACATGTTTCTTTTTGCTCATGGAACAATAATTTTGTTTCCCTTTCCTTAGCAAAGAGGTTGGAATCCTATCAAGAGATGGATTCAGAGGATGAGGATTCAGCTGATTGTCAGTGTGGCTCTTCAACACCTACATCAAAATGTCAGGGGCACAACTGCAGAGCTGAGTGTGAACCTTTGAACAGAAAGTCTTTGAATCAGTTGTCTGGTAGTCACTCTGCATTCAAAAGGCAAGATGGAGCAGGTGATATTCCCCACTCAGGAGACATGGCTTTCAGCAGTCCCATTGTAAGTAGAAAGCTGATGGGTTTGATGCTAAATTGCTGAGTTAACTCAGGAGGTTATCTGTTTCTACTCCCATTTGATCAGATTGGTTTTCATATAAGAAATCCTTTCTTCCACCAAAATCAGAGGTCTCACGATGGCTTGGTTGCATGCTGTTTACAACTGACGTTGCAGACACATATTGGTTCATGAAAGTGTATACTTTGACTCTTGCTGCTCTGCATCCGTGATCACTTCAAATGAAATTACCAACTTACTAACAGTTTGTTCTTTTATTTTAAGAGGTTTCTAGCATTTTCTTTTGTTTTTAATAGGAAATATCTATACGGCCAATACTTACTTGAAGTTGTGAGAGGAAAAAACTCTGCTTCTGTATCTGAAGGTGTCTAAAAACCATTCATCATACTTAATCTCTGTTGAAGTATCTAAGGCTATGAACTCAGCCTTTAGTGATTACCTCTTTAGGCAGGAAATTTGCTGTTTTCAATGGACTAAGCATAAGGCAGTGAAGATGTCAGTGTTCTTCTGTTTCCTGATACAACCAACTCAGCACAGGAGGGAAGTTCTATGAGCTTCTATACTTTGATCATCTGTAAGTGATTTAACACCAGAGACTTAAGTTTATAACCTGATGGACAGTTTTGTTCATTTCATAATAGGAAACAGATGTTGTACCAGACACACAGCTGCTGGAGAAGTTCAGTCAAATTTCTTTTCGTTCCTATCAACAATCAGAAGAAGCTAAGAGCAAGTTATATTTGGAGACAATGTATATCACTGACTTCTTTCTTGCTCTGGCAATCTGTAACACTGTTGTAGTTTCAGGCCCCAATCAGCCACGTCAGAAGGTAAGAAGGCTTTGCTTTTGGCTATTTGGCCATGTTTGCAAGTAGCTGATGTCCTTTTTGTTCAATTACAAAAAAGGAAAATATAATTAACTGACATTTTAAAAAATTGCCTTTTCACCTCTGCTGGTTTGTCCTAGTAGAAAGAAAGGAATTACTCTAAAAACCATGTAGTGCAATGAGTCAGTGAATAAAATAATGCTGTTAAATTGGCTTCAGTCTTTTTGTTTCTGTGACCATTTGTAACTTTTACAAGACAAATTTGGAGATTAAATTTCAATTGTAATTTTTTCCATATTCTAGTTGTGGGTTTTTTTAGATATGGGTATAACTTCCTGCAAGAACACATTAACACTCAGGTTACCTTCACAAATAGGTTATTGTTGGCTGAAAAATAAGAATAAGAATATTGTTGGCTGAAAAATAAGAAGATTCAGTGAAGAATATTGAAACTGAGAATGCTCTTACCTGTTCCCTTACTACTATTCAAACAGAGATTCAGCAAAAGTATGGAAGATGAAGTTTTATATGTATATTAGTCTGAAGAAAAATTGCTTTGCAATATGACATAAAGTTGGCATATGTCTCAACACAAATTAACAGTGCATTTGCTAGGCTGCCCTGGTTTAGTAGTTTGGAGTAACTTCTTGTTTTCAGTGCACACAACCTAACTTTTAAAAAATAGTACTACTTTTTTAAAAAATCTTTTGTGTTTTTTCATAACCTCATTTTTTGCCAGTTTTGACTGTGTTGCAGGATAATTCCCGAGTTCAGCTTTGATTTCTTTCCCTCATTACCTGGTGATTTGCATTTGTTGACTTTGTTTATGGAAAAAAAAATAGTGACGTGCAGAACTAGATTTTGGTGTCTGTCTAGGTAGTAAGCCCACAACCATAGCTGGAGACATTCACAAAACATCCTGTGAGGTATGAAGTACCCCCTATGTATAAATAAGCCTGGTTATTTAAGTTTGCTTCCAAGCATTCCCAGAAAGTGTAGTAGGCAGCCTAGAGATCTATGTGTACATGAGGCATATGAGTTCATAGTCAATACTTACCTATTCCTTAAATGGCATGGAGAAGAATACACAGTGAGAGTCTTGGTTTTTTGAGAGTAATATCTCTGAATAACTTGCCAGCAGGCTAGAAGATCTCCAGGTCACTAGTAGGTAGATTGGGAAGAGCAATATGGAAGGAGGTTTCTGAGTTCATGATTAGGGAATGACAGAAAAGAACTCAAGGAAATGGGAGATTTCAGTGTTGCCATAGGAAGAGGCAATGAAAGGATGCTCTTAGTCTATGTTTCCATGATGTTGAATGGAGACACATTGCAACTTGCTGGAATTGTGGAGGAACTGAACCACAGTTTGTCACTACTTTTTGCTTTTCAGTGGCAAAAGAGAACATGCTTCCTGATAATTCATCCTTACGTCCTCACTAGCAATGAGAAAGGAATGTCAGCCTTGTATGTCTTATTTTTGTGAGCTGTTACCTCCCTAGCTGTTCTGAGTACCAGGAAGCTAGTTATTTTATAACAATGATCACAGGGGAACTGTCTTTTAATTTAGAACGCTAAAACTGTTGATAAGGTACTTACTGTATGTTTAGACGTTCTTGTAGCTAGTTAGTGTGAGGGGGTTGGTTTATTCTTCACAAGTATTTTGCTAATTCAGAACAAGGATTAAAGTGTTTAGTTCAATTTGCCACAACTTTTAAAAGTTAGTGTCATACTAGCTCTGTTCATTACCGAATGTTCTGAAAAGAAGTATTGCATGGAGTCATGAATTAAACTTGAAACACATCCAATTTTCAGACCTGAAGTACTTTCACAGCTTATAGAGGCTGTTTACTGTACTCATATGGTTTACTTGACCTGGCCATCTTTAACATAGTCAAACCCATGGTAAGTTTTAAAATGCTACTTTCATTATGAAACATGCTTTGTAAGGTGTCCTTCCTTAATATAATAAAATAGGAAGAATTTAACATGAATATTTTCTCTGTTCTGTTCCAGATGAGACACTCTTCACTGAGTAAGATGCCTTTTAAATCACTTGAGGAAATCAGGCAAATGTTCCAGAGGTTTTCAGTCTGGAGACTAAGTTCTTCCCCACTTCCAAGTGTAAAGGAGTCATCATCTGAAAGCCCCAATAGTTTTGTGAGAAAACTGTCTATTTTTAGAATGAAACTGGCTTCACCTACTTCAGATGGAGCTGCTCAAAGGGTTTCCGAGCCTCACAATACTGACAGCCCAGAAAATTCTCAAGTGCCTGGAGAACTACATCTAGTGAATGTAGCTGCTGGTGGTGAACCCAACCAGGCTGTGCCATCTATTGGATTATCTCCCATACCAAAACTATGTTATGAAGCTGAGAGTCCAGACGAAGCTGCCTTGGTTCATGCTGCTAGGGCTTATAAATGTGTTTTACAATCTAGGACTCCAGATCAAGTATCTGTGGACTTTGCAGGTCTGGGGTCATTAAAGTTCCAGCTTTTGCATATCCTGCCTTTTGATTCACTGCGGAAAAGGATGTCAGTGGTGGTTCGACATCCAGTCTCCAACAAAGTGGTGGTGTACACAAAAGGTGCAGACTCAGTCATGATGGATCTGTTAAGAACTGCATCTGAAGGTACCTATAGAATTTTTAATTCTTTGCTTGCCTTTATCATTCTTTAATGATAAGTTTTAACATTTTGCTACTTAAAGAATGTTTTTAGACCTTCAAATTTTTCCGCCGAATTTAGCCTAAACTTGCCTGTTTAATTTGCTTTTTCATCTTTTTGTGTGATAGTACATACTAATAATTCTGAAATTGAAGAGAAGATTAACGAAAGAACCCAGCAGCATTTGGATGACTATGCCAGAAGAGGACTGCGCACTCTGTGTATTGCTAAGAAGGTATTTCTTTTCATATATATTTTAAAAAAGTTTGCAGTCTGTGACCAGCCTCAGTGGTATCACCAATGGAGCAAACATCACTTCTCCTAAACAGATTCTTCTATTGCCACATTTTGTTTATCCTGATGTTCTGTAAGAAGGAATTAGTAAGAAATTCCAGATCAATTCCTGACATCTGTTAGATTGCAACTGTTGTCAGTTTAGGATGCCAAGCACCTTAGCATCCTAATTTTAAAACAGGGATTGTCAAATAGCCAGATTTTTCTTTAGGAGTTATTAGCACATCTCCTTGTGTGAATCTTACACTGGGTGGAATTCCAGGCACAGAAAACAGATAAAGTCACACCTGTTTTATTGGGTTTCACAAACAGTTTGCAGTGGTACAGCTGAATACAACTCAAGTGATGCTTTGAGATTCCATTTTAAATTCAAAGCTGCTCGGAAGTAAAATTCCATAGGGATTGAAACGGGTGAGAAGCCCCTTTACAAAGCATTGTGCAGAGTGAAAGCACAGGCTGTGTAGCTGTACAGCCATCGAGTTGTACCCAGCTGTGCAGTGCTTCTGTGTCAGTGTCAGTGCTGCAGGTCAGCAGCAGCAGTGAGAGTGAGCTGTGCCCGTTGCCCTGCCTGCCTTCCATCTCAATGGAAGTCTGTCAGGCAGCCCCAGGAACCTGCAGGGTGCCAGTGAGAAGCCTGGAAAAGTAATCTAACACTCTGAACATTGTACTAAATCCATGGACATCCTGGAGCATGTAAGCAATGTGCTGCCAGGGGCTGCGCTTGTAGGTTTAGGATGTGGACAGCAGAAGTAACCATGAGAACACTTCTGGTGCACTGTTGAAAACCCAGTATAGATACATGCCATATGTTTTCCCTCCCTGTGTAGGTGATCAGTGATGCAGAGTATGCAGAGTGGTTAAATCATCGTTTTTTAGCAGAAACCAGCATTGACAATAGGGAGGACCTGCTGCTTGAATCTGCCATGAGGCTTGAGACCAAACTAACTTTGCTTGGTAGGTAGAAAATACTGTAACTCCCAGGAAAATGCCCATGATGTTCATAATTGGAATTTGGTTGCAGAGAGCTGTGCTAATCTCAATCTATGTAAAACATAGCTTTCTACAGACTTAGAATTTATTGTCACTCCTGAATTTTCATGCATCTCACTGGTAAGTTGGTATCAGTTGTAAAGCACACTGAAGACAGATGGTGCTCTCCTGTTTTTGTAAAAAATCTACTGGGGTTTGTTTGTTGGTTGGTTTGTTTGTTTGTTTGTTTGGGGGGGAGGTGTTTGTTTTTTATTGTTACTGGGTATTTTTCTGTCTTCACTAGAGCTTTTAAATGTCATTATGACAGGCACATGAAATGATAGTAACAAGTGACAGGCCTGCTTGTGCAAATACTCAGAGATACCCCACTCCTGGGCATATTTTGTATCAGTGTTGCATTCATGGCACAGCAGGTGTACTTGTGCTGTTCTTCTGTAATAACATGGAGAAAAGAAGTCAGGCATGCTTCTGCAGGAACCATTCCTCTGAAGGTCATTCAGCTGTGCAGAAATGAAACAAAAAATGTTTGCTGTAGGTGTGTGAAAGGTAAATTGCAGGCAGTCTGGGATAATAATTTTAGAGAACTGCCCAACAAATAACATTTGGAAAACAAAGTGCAAAGATCTGACTATGGTGGTAAAGGCAGCTCATGCTAGAAGCTGAAGAGAGACAGATCCTGTTGTATAAAGGGTGCTGCTTCCCTCATTTTGCGTCGTATCTGCTTAGTGCAAATGCCATAAACCTTGATACGAAAAGAGTTTTGGGATTACTGGCTTTGGTTTCTAGAGAGAAGCCAGAGCAGTGGTGCAAACTGATTCTTTTTTAAGGATATACAGGTACTCTTTGCCACTAAAACCAACAGAGAGAAGTCAAGCTGCTTTGGAGACCTGCTGTCTTGCAGGCTTGTGTCTCTGGTGTGACAATAAGCAATGTGGGTTGGCCCTAAAATTAAATGGAAGTGAAAATAAGGAGGTTAAATTACTTCATACTGCCAAGGTGCTTGCTTTCAGGAATTTCGAAGCACGTCATGGTAGCGTGTGTTTTGGGATGTGGGTGCAGACAGAGAACCAGCACAGCCTGTCACTCTTGGAGCTTTTTGGTTTTGGAAATACAGCAGCACTAATCTTCTGCTTGCCTAAATTAAGGTGCCACTGGCATTGAAGATCGCCTGCAGGAGGGTGTTCCAGACACAATACAGGCATTACGGAAAGCTGGAATAAAAATATGGATGTTGACAGGTGACAAGAGAGAGACAGCTGTCAACATTGCCTATGCTTGTAAGCTGCTGGAACCAGAGGACAGAATCTTCACTCTTAAATCACAGAGTAGGGTGAGTAGAAGAGTCGATTTTCTTCTCCACTGAAAAATTCAATAAGCCTATTCCAGGACAATACAGAAAAGCAAATGTTGTTTGCTTGGCAAACTAATGAACATTTGCTTTTCTATATTGTTCTTCCTTGTGGGTAAAATATGAAATCCTTTCTATGTATGTATCATCTTTTTCTATATATACAGTCCCTACTTTATGATTAATTATTTTAATTGAATAGACTTCTTAATTTCTCTCTCTGCTAAGCTAAGGAGTTGACATGACCAGATTTTGAGGATTGTTCTAAGACATTTAATTTCTTTTTTTTCTCTGCTTATATGTATCTTAAGAAATACAATTTGTATATGCCATAAAAGATAGTGTGGCCAGAAGTAACTGTGGGGGAAATAAAGTGAAAAAAGAAAAGCGTTTTAGTCCAGTTGTGTTTGAGGAAAGCTTGGAGTTTGATTTGTCCCAACACTTTTCCTTTTACTCTGCTGGGAAATTAGTGTGTTACTTGACAGTGAGAACGAAGAACTTTTGCAGAAGTCCTCTTCCTCCCTCTAACTGGGCTTAGAAATAAAAACCGGGATTTGATATCCTTGCATTTCAAGGTAAAATGATGAGAAGATTTAAGAAGGTGTATTTTCTTCTGTGTTGCATGTGCTTTACAAGTATTGATACCACAAACTTTTTGAGCATCTTATATTGATTCTGATAAGGTAAGATATTCCACAAGGCCAGTTCTTCAGTAATTCATGCCAGCTCACCTGTCATGTGATATGAAGTGCACTTTTGGCTTTGCATGCCAGACAAAAGAAACACAGAGAGCAAAAGTTTTCTATCAAAGCTGTATTTATATTACAGAATCCTTAATGGTTGCTTTTCCTGCTAGTTTGTGAAGGTTTTCTGGCTTGCTTAGGTTTTTCTCTCTTCTCCTAAAGCAATACCCAAGCAAATCTGCTTAAGCAAAGTTTATCACAGGCACTTTTATTGACAACAGTCTGCATCTTTGTGATTTAAAAGGGGTATTCAGTCTCATGTCTGAGCCTTTCAAGATAAATACTGTACAAGGACAGAATTTGACCTTTTCCCCATACATATTTTATGAATTGAAAAAGGAGGGAGAGTAGAAACAGCATTTCATAAGATGCCTTTTTCTCTTGTCTTTAGGATGCCTGTGCCTTGGTAATGAGTAAAATTTTAGAAGCCATTCAGAAGAATGCTTCTGTCAAAAAAAAAACCAGTGAGCAACTTGGAAATGTCTCTACAAGTCCCTCCACCCAAGCTCGAGGGTTCAGTGCAGGCCTGGTTATTGATGGAAGAACTTTAGAACATGTCCTTCATGACAGCCTACAGAATATTTTCTTAGAACTCACACAAAAATGTCGGGCTGTAGTCTGTTGCCAAGCGACACCACTGCAGAAGAGTGTCCTGGTCAAACTGGTACGAAGTAAGCTAAAGGCAATGACATTAGCTGTAGGTGAGTCATGTGGTTATCCTTCTTTCTCTGAAAAGAAGTAGAAGGCAGTTTCTTCTCCTGTATATTAATATCTGTCACAAAAATTATTTTATGAGCAAGATAATCCTTTGAATTGTAATTGTCTCTGACATAAGATGTTTGTCTTTCTGAAGTAGCAAATTTAGTCCATAAACTTACCTCAGTATAAAGCAGTAAGAACAGCATCAGTCATACCATGTTATGTAACATGCAAAGCGGTGAGACCATTTTTCTTTTCATCACAGCCCCCCAAAATAAGGAGGCAGAGGAGAGATGACTGGCTGTGATTTAATGCACCCATATTTTCTGGTGCAGCATGCCAGCTAAATTCTGTTTGGAGAACATAGCTCAGTTCGACTGGCCCTTCCACCTACTAATCCTGTTTTCCTTAGGGTTTTTCAGTGTTGGCCATAAAAATGTATTCCTCTGAACTCTCTGGTGTTTGATATTTGTCTTTTCCTGCTACTTCCATAGCAATGTGGTAGCCAGCAAAGCTAGTTTTGATTTTTCCTCTTTTCTCTGTAGGTGATGGTGCCAATGATGTCAGTATGATCCAGGTGGCTGACATCGGTGTGGGAATATCTGGCCAGGAAGGCATGCAGGTAGTGTATCCAAGGACAGCTGCAAATTATGTCAGGTTTCCATTTTAAATCAATTCAGAATGTACTCTGGAGACCCAGTAGCTCCACAGTCCGTTCCCTTACATGGGCAAGACTTTGCAGCCTGGACCTCACACCCAGGCCTCAGCGTTCCACCAGGAGCAATCAGAAGGTGAATGCTGCAGGTCAAGCTCCAAACAACAGTTTGCTGCCTGTCAGTGAGCTCCGTATTACTCATGTTATACAGGGAAATGAGCAGCCTAAGTGTCAGTGTCAGTGATTTCTGTGCACTTGTGTGGTAATAATGATGACAGCCATATTCCTGCCTGTACTGTGTTGGACTGAGCTCTGTGTGTTAGTTGTAAAGTCATGTATGGAAGGGGATATCTGAGTGAGGATAACCTGGCAAGCACTATGTATAAAAAATTATAAAATAAGGATTTCCAACAGTGGATAAGTTGCTTGGTTGGCAGTATTCTGAAGCTTATCTTTAACAGTTTGGTTATAGCATATCCTTCTCTTTGTGTGTGTTGCAGGCTGTGATGGCAAGTGACTTTGCAATTTCTCAGTTTAGACATCTCAGAAAGCTGCTGCTTGTCCATGGTCACTGGTGTTATACCAGACTTACCAATATGGTGCTTTACTACTTCTACAAGAATGTGGTATGTAGCTGTCTCATTCCAGGGAAATCACAGTTTATGTATTTTTGAGCACTGAAAGGTTTAGTGAGACTTTATTTTCTTTTCTCTTCGTATTGTGAATGGTCTCAAAGAGCGTGTGTCAAACAATTCAGTTTCCCATTTGCCTGCAGAGGCTAAAGGCTCTTATTTCTTGGACTAAATTTCCCACTCAAAACCATAGTTCGATTTGATTAAACAGTTAGTGATGGGCATTACTAATACGATGGCAGCATGACTGTTTCAGCAAGTCATGTCTGATTTTGAAATGTTGCCACAGATTACTTCAAGCAGACCTAAGTCCTGCCAGTTTTTCTCTTGTTTTTAAAGCATTTGTCAATGGCTGAAATTTCATCATGTCATCTTTGGCTTTTCAGACCTACGTGAACCTTCTGTTTTGGTACCAGTTTTTCTGTGGATTTTCAGGCACGTCAATGACTGATTACTGGATCTTGATTCTTTTCAATCTCCTTTTTACATCGGTGCCACCCATCATTTATGGTGTCTTAGACAAAGATGTGTCTGCAGAGATACTCATGAAACTCCCACAGCTTTACACAATGAGCCAGAAATCTGTGGTAGGTTACAGAGTGCTTGGCCTGAAGCAAATTGAAATGGTCAGCATTTGAGCCATTTCTGTCTTTCTTTTATGTTTCATCTCAGACAAACATTGTTTTAAATTACTTTCTCTGTTAGGAAGTATCTAGGCCTGTGCAATATGTGCACAAATAAAAGTCTGTTTTTCAAAAGATTTTTTTAGGTTCTTTTCAGTCATAGACCCAATCTTATCAGCCATTTGGATGATAAAAGAAATTAAGGACTTCAGGTAAAGCAATGTACAAGATAAACATTGTAACCAGCACATTTATTTCATACATTGTGTCAGCTGTCAACATGCTTCCTCAAACTAGGGTTGGTTTGAGCAAGATAAAAGCACTCTATGTTTTGTCTTTGTTGTATAAGGGTCTCAACTGCCAAAGAACCAGAGCAGATTAATTTCAAATAATCCTCAAAGAACTTCTGTCAGTCAGGGTACTTTTCACCTCATGTGTATGTTCTGAAATTTGCCTTCCCACCTGAAAACACTATACATCATACCTGGTCTATTCTTAAAATCTGTCCAAACATTTAGCACAGAAACTTGAAGGAAGTGAGGGAGTAGGTTCTAAATCAAAATTATATGAATCAGTGAGGATTTTCCTGGCTTTTGCTTTGCTTAGCTGGAATTCTAGCATCATTTTAACTTTATATTTCTAAAAATTCAATAATTAAAATGATATCTTTATTATAACAATTGAAGGCAGTGACATACTGAGCCTGAAACAAAATAGGTACTAACAGTCCAGAGAGAGGAAACATTGACTATGAGTCACCTAAAACTCAACATTTTCTTTGTGATCAGATCCTACAATGTAATTAGAAGGCATTTCTTTACCAAGAGAATGGTGATACACTGGGGCAGATGTGGTCAGTGCCCCAAGTCTTTCATTGTTAAGGAGGCATTTGGACCTTAATGCCCTTAATAACATGCTTGAACTTCTAGTCAGACCTGGAGTGGCCAGGCAGCTGGACCAGATAATCCCTTCCAGAATATTTTATTCTGTTTTATTCTACTCTATTCTAACAAATAGTTCTAAAAAAGAAAAAAAGAGCTCCAACATGTTGTGTACTGGTGTTGTCTCATTTGTTACAACCTGGCAGAAGTTTAGGTCCAGTCTAGAAGGTAGAAGAGGTTATATAGTGAATGGGAAATTTATTTTGCTTGTTTGTGGACTTCTACATTTATATACCCTTAAATATTTTATGTTGCTTGGTTTACAGTAGTTTTGAAAAACAAAGTATTCTTGGTACCAATCCAAACGTGTGTAGATTGGCTTGAACATGTCTGTGCTTTGTCAGTCAGAGAATTTTGATTAAGTAAATGTTGCAAGGCCTCGTGATTCATTTTGATCTTCAGGAGATGTATAATTCAGTGATCTGTGCTGAGATGAAGGTTTTGAAGCAACATAATCAGAATTACTGTATTACATGATATATTTTTTCCTTTCCCTTTTTATTCCCTTATCTTCTGTTAGTGTTGTCTTTTGTCCATCTCATCATTCCTTGCTCTGTGGCTGGAGTTGCTATAATTTCCTTTCTTGCATGGAAGCACACTGAAATAATAGCTTGGAATTAAATACAGTATAGAAGAAGGTGAAATGCTTTAAAGGATGCAATAAGATGCAATATCACAATACTGCACTGTGACATCACAAGTGTACAGCTTTGTATAAACTATAAAAAATAATGGAATAGTAAATGGGATTCATCTTCAGTAGTTTAAAGCACTTTCCTGAAAGGCAAGTAAGTTTCCCACATGACCTCCAGACAACAGTTCAGTTTTTGAAAGGGCTGAATGGCTCTTTGGAAAAACTGATCTCTCCCCTAATCATAGAGGACATCCTCTGGATGATTTGGCTTCTCACCTACATGTCTCACTTCAGTGCCTGAAAGAAAGGGTTATAGCTGAGCCAGAGCATAGGAAACTCTGGTTTCGTAGGTGGTTGATCTGTCATAGCAGTTTGCTGCTACTGAGAGAGGAAGAATTACTCCCTTCTTCCTTCTTTTCTTCCTGTTCTCTCTTCATCCATATCGTTAAACTATTTTCCTTGTGCCTACTCAGTTATCCCATCACGTCCTCCCAGGAGCTGATTTAACTCACTAAAAGAGCAACATGTTATTCCAGCAGAAAAGTGAGATGATTTCTCACATCTAATGAGTTAAATTAGCTCACAGAGGCATCAAACAGCACACATAACAAAAAGGGATGGAGATAGAAGAGGGTGGACATGGTATTCAGTGATAGTAAGCTGCAGGGTACTTCCTTGTCCATCAGCCCCCTCCCCTCCTTAGGACTCTGCTGAGGCTCTGGTACATCCTTTCTGATAGGAACAGCTGCAAGATCAGAGTTTCCAGAATTGCCTGCTGATTGAAATACTAAGTTAGCTACATGTGTGGAGGGAGGTCTTTGTTCTAATAACTCTAACACAAAAGATGCCTTTTTCACTTGGAAACTAACTGGAATTACTTGTGCAGATAATCTTTCCCCAGATCCAAATTAATGCTAGTTAAGGATGCAGCAATTTGTTCAATTTGTTTCAATGCCATTATGTTTTTCTCTTACAGGCTTACTTGCCTTCAGCTTTCTGGATAACCTTGCTGGATGCTTTTTACCAAAGTCTCGTTTGCTTTTTTGTGCCTTACTTTGTAAGTGCTGGATACAAAATACATTTAAACATTTTGACTTACTTAAAACCTAAGCAAATTAGAGAATAGAATGAAGTATTTGATCTTTACTTCCCTGTATATGAATGTATACTAAGAAGATCATTATTGGAACAGAACTGAACTGTGTGTGTGCAAATATGTATGGTATTGAAATTATTCATGCTACTTTGTATTAGGACTATACATGAAGAATATTTGATACTGACCACTGTCTTCCTTTCCAGACCTACTGTGGCTCAGACATAGACATTTTTTCTTTTGGAAACCCCATAAACACAGCAGCACTCTTCATAATGCTGTTTCACCTTCTCATTGAGTGCAAGTCTGTGGTGAGTACTTTGTTTCCCAAAGAGTATATTCCTTACAGAGTATGTGCATGCAGCTTTCAGTAAAATTAAAGGGAAGAAAGGTCTTCATATACAAAACAATAAGTATAAAAGGGTCAAATCCTAAATATTACATTTATGTGGCCATGTGTGCTCTCCTAATGCATCTGCCATTGGAACCAATAGAAATATGACTAAAATTAACAAAACTTAAGAATTATTAACTTTTGGCCTCAGAATTATTTGTAAATAATGAAATGATCTTGCTTCCTTTTAAGGTAGGGTGGTTTGGGGGATGCTGGTTCAGTTTTGCAAATGGTAAAATCCACCAGTGATCTGCTGTAACTTCCTTAGTTCACAAAGTTTGCATCTCAAAGACAACAGTATAAATTGCTGATTTTGAATGCTTGGAATTGATGGTCTTCTGTGGCAAGGATAAACAACTCAGAAGTGTATTTTGATGCCAGAACTGGAAAACCAGTATGCTAAGAAATATTATTTCAGTTTTTAAGTCTGCACAAGCTAAAGCATCTGCCTTAGCTGGGATAAATTTAGAGCCCTTACAAGGGTAAGACTTGGAGTCTTGGCTTAATTTTAAAGAAAATACAATAATGGGTGCAGTAGAAGGACCCTTACGAATGGGTTTTGTTTTTTCTGTGACTTTTTAAAAGTATTTTTTAGGGTGGTTTTATAATGGATGAAATGTCAAGTTGCGATTCAGTCTTTTCATTGTTCTTTTGGGAGTATGACAGCCATAAATTAAAATGTCTTTATTGAGAACATACATATAGCGTGAGTGTATTCACACACTGATTAGAGAACTCTACTTTAATGTGTTTTGTTTGGCATTTTTTTAAGGTTGCCAAGCTGTCAGACCAGTGACAACCTTGTTTTCTTAGTAGCTGCTATAGCCATTTAGGTGTAAAATTACAGAAAACTCCAGTGTAGAAAGGTAGCCAGCATCTCAAGCAGGATACATAAGGGTGGTGTCATGTGAATATCTCACCTCCTTTGCTTGAGAAAGCTTTCTGTACTGCCAGTGGATGAGGTGGTAATCTGAGGCAAATGTCTTTCACTCAGAAATGAAAAGCTATGAATTTATGAGAATTTAAAAAATTAAATGTCTGGAAAACCTGTATGTTGTAGAAAGAAGGCTCCATTCTTTCTGGACTGTTTTGTATGAAGTTAGGAATATTATTTGAACAGATGTATCCTCTGTTACATTCAACTGCTGCCCTTGGAGGAAAAGTGTGCATGTTCATGTAAATACAGATGTAACAGTCTTTCTGTTTTAGAGCTTAAATCTTATTGCTTTCCTTCTCTGAATTGCAGACGTGGATACATACAGTAGTTATAGTGGGCAGCATCCTGTTTTACTTTGTGTTCACTCTGGCTTTTGGAGCAACCTGCAACACCCACAACCCACGATCAGATTTTTACTGGATCATGGAAGAGCACATGGCAGACCCAGTATTTTACTTAGTTTGCCTCCTGACTACTTGCATTGCTCTGCTACCCAGGTGAGTTCCTGTCTTATAGTTGTAGATTGCTACTGTTACCAAAATTAGTTTTCTGTGAGTCAGTGATGTTATGAATCTCTAGTGGCCTTTTTCTCTATAGATCTTTTACTCCTAGCATCCCCCAATAAAAATGAAAGTTTCATTACTCTACTAGACCAAGCTATGTGAGGACAACTTTTTAGTGCCATTTAGTTCTCCAAGTAAATTTCAGTAATAAAAAAACTATTTCATGGTTTATATAATACTAAATATTGTCTTTGGAGGGTAAAGAAACAGTAATTTTTGTAATCACAGAGTTCATCATTTATATACAAATCAGTTAAATTAATGACCAAAGTTGGACATGTACTGTATATAGACAAAGAAATACTCTGCTTAGTCTGTGTTAGTTTGTGAAATGATTTTCTGTTTGAAATTTATGTTGTGAATATGTACAAGAGTATTTAGACTGAAGAATGCATGTACAGGCTTCTTTGTGGGGTGGAAACATGCTGACTAGATTCACAAGGGCAAGTTCAAGTTCAGTAATTGATTCCCCCTAGAAGGGCAAGTAGTATAGGATGGAGGTGGAAGACTCCAGCATGCTGAACAGGGAGACACCTGAGCAAGCCAACAGAGCAAAACAAACCATGTGAAAACCAGTGAAAGAGACTTCATTAAACCCTCTGTTTAGCTTTCTTTAGTACCCACAGCTATCTTCATTTCACTGGTTGAGCATGAACTCAGGTCTGTAGTCTACTGGTGAAATGCCTCTGGTGCTAATTATTCATTGTTCTGTGTTATGTCTCTTTCTTTCCATCTTACTTAATTTCAGAAAGAATGAGACTTGAAACTGAATTGCACAGACAGATACTGAGAAGAGTTGAGGAGAATAAGTGCTGCTTCCTGTTCACCAGATGTAATTTTATATCATAAGACACAGTCTGAGCACACTTTCTGGATCAAGTGCTGTATAGTACAGGCTACTTAAGTTACCAGTCTTGCCAGCAGGAAAGCTGGCAGAGCCATGCCTGTAGATGGCTGCAATGCCCACCAAGTATAAAGTCCTGTGTGAACATGTCTGATTCTGTGTCTTAAGCATGTCACCAAGAGTTTTACTGCACTCACTGGGGGTCATGACTGATCTGAGCTGACTGATGGCTTTGGTTCACACTTCAGAATGACAAACCATGAGGTGCAAGAAACACATGGCCTCTTCCCTCTCCGTCCCTGCTCTCAGCTTGGTTCAGGTGGTGACAGTAGAGCTTTTTCTTTCACACACAGTAAATCTCCCCTACATGACAAATTAATAGATAAAAGGCTGTTCTGGGACCTTTTGGTAGGGCTGTAGAGAGCCATGGTAGGATAAAGGTTTCAGCTTGGTGACTACAACGGATATGTGGCTGTTCAGTTTTGAAGATGACAGTGGTTTTTATGGTGAATTAAAGGTAAACTATTTAGATATTCCTTAAGTCATATCTACTCTCCCTGTGTCAACACCTCAGAAGATTTATAACTGTTGTGGCTAATTTCAGCTTTTCTGCTCCAGTGATTTGAAAGAGGAGTCCCTATTATGGGACTATGTTTTCTTCCATGTTTATTTCTGATACTATCCTTTGTATGGTGCTGAAAAGCCCCCACTCAGGGGCATTGTGAAGCCAGGGGGTCCTCTGCAGCTTCTAACTTGAGGGAGTGAGACTGGGGCTTTCACTGGAGGTTTAAAGGAGAAGTTCTCTTATGGAGGGACAGGATGGATGCCCTGTTGACTGAAAATTCACTGCAAAAATCTGTGATTAAATCCAACCTAAGTTGCCAGTTAAGTCTGTTCTAATACCACAGAATCATAGAATGTCCTGGGTTGGAAGAGACCTTAAAGATCATCTAGTTCCAGTTCAGGAACTAGGCTTCAGGGTTACTTGAATGGTGTTTGGTTTCTTTTAGTCACTGGAAACAGTTTTGGGTTTTCTTTTAAACAGCTTATTTTTAACTGTGTTTATTTTGTAGATACTTGATAAGAGTTCTCCAAGGAACACTGTTTCCATCTCCAGTGTTGAAAGCCAAGTACCTAGTCAGACTGTCCCCCGAGGTGCAGAGAAAAGCAGTTCAGAGATGGAAAGATGAGTGCAATGTGAATGATAGAATGGAGTTCCAACTTACTTCTGTGCCTTCAGCTGCAGCTGCTGTATCAGAGGAAGAAAGCACTGAGAGTGTTTGCCAGCATCTAAAACACCTTTTCAGACCTGTTCAAGAGATGGATTAGTAAAGAACACCTCCTTCTTACCAGACATTCAGGATGAGTCTGGGAGTACAAGGGACTTGAACTGTGACAAGACTGAATTTTACCAAAGAAAACTAATACAGTTACATTTGGTGGTGATAGTTCATGTGTCGAAGTCTATGTGTGTGCTTCCGAAAAGGACAGCAGTGCTGTATCTCTAGGCACACAAAGCAGTTTTGAGTTCTTTTTTGTGTGAATAAGATGCTTTACTGTGTTTTACAAAGTTGGACTGCTAGCTGGTTAAACACAGGAGTAATAACTGCTGATTTATGCCATGCTGTGGTTTTGTTTTCTTCAGCCAAGGTAGATGATGAACATGTTTCCTTAATAGCTTTTTTGTTCATAAGACTTTCCCATAATTTATTAAGATGTTCAAGGTCTAAATGTCTGAATTATTTTTTATATTTCTTCATACAGTAGACTTTGCATACTGCTTATTTCTTGTATGTGCAACATTGCATAACACCTTGTGGTGTTATGGACAGGACATTGCATGAATGTGGATTTGCAGAATCCAGTTCAGCTAAGTCAGCCTGCTTCCTTACACTGCTGCCCTAGAATCCTAGCATGCCCTGGGATTCATCACTTGCTGAAATATGAAGTAAGCAACAGGGCTGGGATATGGTGTTATTGGTTGGCTTGTTTCAAGACTTTTTATTACACTTTTTATTATGTTGTAGTGTGTGTAGACAGTAATTTTTATAATCGCTGTGGTCCAGTTTGTTCACCAGGCTATTGCATGGACCATCTCACTGATGGACAGGCACCTTTTTAACCCTAAGAGAGAAGCCCAAATGAGACACATTTAACATGTCTCCCTCGCCTTCCTCTTCACATAAAGAGCAAATTCCAAGTGCAGCCTTTTGTTTTCCATGACAGTTCATCCTCCTGCTGTATCACTCCATTTTGACTCCATGTACCATTTCATGTTATCTGCCACCAAATGGACTTCTTTCCCACCTCACCCAATTCAGATGTTGGCTGGCTGTCTTTTCTCTAGACTACCTCATGCCTGTACTGCAAAATTGTCTGACAGGAGCAGTGAGGAGCTCCAGTCTGTCTTCAGGTCTTGCCTTACAAATAGCAGCTTCTAGCTGATAACATCAGTCCTCTTCATTCTCAGGTGTTTCTACATTCCTCCAGGCTTTTATACTAATCAGCTTAAGTGTCTCTGAAGGCTGCTCTGAAGAAGGCATAGTGTATTGCATTGTCTCACATTTGAGTGATGTTACTCATCTTTCTCCAGGATAGATGAGTCCTGCCCTCTGCCAGTTTCCCACTGCTCACACACTGCACAAAAAGTGGCTGAGGTGTATGTGGAAACTTCTAGATTCCAGACTCTAAAATATAGCCTCCTTTTACTTCCCTTCCCAAAAAGTTACATGGACAATTTAGAGAGGAACTTAGGAAATCTGTTTGTGTTCACTAGCACCTGTTGAAATAAATAGTTTCCTCAAACTGTAGCTGCCAATGATTTACTAGTGCTCTGCCCATTTTTTGGTTATGTTACTTGCTGAAAGTTTTTGCTTTCAAATTGCCAAGATTTGTGTGTTTATTTTTAGGCACCATGTTTCGGGCAAGGTCTCTGCTTTTTAATTGAACCATGAGCTTTCCACATCAATGATCAACATTACATGTTCCACATCTTTTAAGATCTCTGAAAGAATTTAAACAAACACTGTGAGGTCTGGACAGCTGCTGCTACACAGGGCAGATATTGAGGGCATGCTGAGTTCATTCAAATGCTGGTCACCACATGTTACCAAATGTTTAAAACAGCTCTGTGTTCAAAAGGTAGACTGTGATTAGGGCTGACTCTATCCCTAGTGTTAGTGAGGAGAAAAAGAGAAAATACACATTTTGTTTAGCCTGTAGAAGAAAAATAGTGGAAGGAGATGACAGCCATTTCTGATTTTTTTTTTTTAATTTGGCTCAACAAAGGACAAAATGTAGGTTCTAACATAAAGTTAGTGGAGACCTTTGAATTGATGGCAGGCATTCAAATTCCAAGAGATCATGTTGGTTTGAGTTACTTTTTCAGATGTTTGTCTGTAACATCCTTCTTGCTGTGGGGAGGCACCTTGCCATGAGCGTACTCCAGATTTCCCAAGTGAAACATCTCAGTTTTCTCGACAAGAAATGGGAGCTGCAAGGTTGCAAAACAGTCAGCAGGTTGTGTGAGGAGACAAGCTGGTACCAGGGCAGAATCATATAGGAAGGAGGTTACTGGGATGATGTGAAATCATTTACTCAAGACCAGCTGCATGATGCCCCTGGGACATTTAAATTACTATTATGTGACTCTTCACAATTGTCATCACTCCATAACTCACCACCTGAGTTGAGTAAGCGGTGAGGCTTTCAGGAGGACACTGTTCCTCTCTGCTGACATTGTAAGTGCTTTTGTACCACTTGAAGTGTGTGTGTATTGCATACTGGTACTCCACATGGCCTAAAATTGTCCTCTACAGGCTATGTTTTATTAGAGGATTTCAACAAGCAGTCTGGGTGATAATCTAAATTATCTGTTGGGCAAAACTTGCTTTGGGGGTTGGGGGTTTATTTTGCTTGATTGTTAGTTCTTTTTGTGGTGGACAAACAGCAGAAATACCTGAGGGCATTTGCTGTGATTACTTGCTGTCTTTTACTGAAGGGGAGATGAGGGTAGTGAGTCTTTAATAAAAACTTAAAAATGTTAATTGGTCATAACTAAAGTAGTGCCAAACGAAGGGTGGAAACAAATTGCTCTCCCTGTGCTTCTCAACAGTTCAGTGTTCCCTTAATTATTTTTTTTAGCACTGAAAACGTCACAATCACCTGCTTCCTTCTGCACTTAGGCACAGCATGATCTGACTTTTCCATTTTGAAAATAGGCTTTTTAAGAGCATCTCAGAGGTGCCTTCCAGGTGTCATGAAAAGAAGCACAGCATTTCCACTTCAATTTTAAAACAAACCAAAACAACCACTTCCAACTCCCCCAAACTTTGTAGCTAAGTCTAGAACAGTCTTAACTGTCATTTTGATGTGCAATATTTGATTTACAGAAGAGAGTACATGTTTTAAGACTTTTTCTTTCACAGCCACACCTGTGCTGAACATTTGCAAGTGGCAATCAGTCACAGCCTTTGGTGAGCTTTGGTCTGTACCTGGGGCACAGTTTGAGCTGATGTTTTGCCCGAGGTGTTTTTTCCACAGCCCCGCTGGCTGCAGCACAAGGCTGAGGACCCTCTAATGCAGAGAACCCACTGCTCCCACCAGCCCTGGCTCTTGGCCAAGGCTAATGGGAAACTTCTGACTGTCTGAACAACATTCCCATAGCTGAGTTTCAGTCTGAGTTTTGCATTATTTGTTCCTGTTTTATTCTGGCTATGTTACTCCTGCCCTCATGGTCCTGGCCTCCTTATGGCAGCAGAAAGGCAAATTTTAACTGTTTTAAGCTTTTGTGTGCTTATTGTTTTGATTTCAGCATGTGTACATGTTGTTGAAATTCCATGTACAAGTTAAAAAGATTTTTTTTTATTTACAATTAATTGCATTCCAGAGCAAAATTATAGAACAGAATGTGTTCAGATTGCAGATTTGATTGCAGCTTTAGTTTTTCACATTTCAAAGTCCAGAGTAGTTGTTGGCAGCAGTATTCATGGTAATATTCTGTATTGGAAGCATCCAGAGAAGAAACCAGAAGTTGGACAGTGGTAGTAGTGCCAGAATCTCCATGAGTATTGCAGTGCTGACAAGGCTGCTAAAAGAAGTCAGCTAAGGATTCAAAAATGCCTTTTGAAGGCTATTTTTAGGCATTATTGCTAAAGTTATAATGTAATACCTCCATATTATCGTTTAGTCTCTCAAAAATTGAAACACATTTTCAAAAGAAGTTATTTGTAAAATGATTGTAAATTTTTATTAGTACAACTAGAAAGAAACACGTTGGCTTGACTGAGTGGCATTGCTTCCATTTGGAGATACAGCTGTGGTAGAAGCAAAACCAACAAACATTACCTTACAATGAAGCTACACCTGTGAGACAAACAGTACAACTGTGATCATAGCCATTATGTCAGCACACAGGAAAAGGCTTGATACAGTGGAAGGAGGAGCATGTTTGCCTATTTCATGTGCACACATTAAAAAAGAGTATAAAAATACATTTATAAAATTACAAATTTCCTCTTTACGTGGAATGTTGTGTCAGACACAGTTGTGGGAAAGGGTAAGACCCCAGTGCTCCCTCCTAAAGCCATTTGAGATGGGGTTAAGCCTGGAATTTCTTCAAACTGATCCCATATAGGATGGGGCTGGACCTTATGTATAAGCAGGACTCTCTCTCATTTCCTGGGAGGGACATCAGGAAACTGGTGGTAGGCCAAATCCAGTTCATTAAAATATGTAGTTACGCGTTATCATTTGGTAATGCTAATATCTACATGAATGACTTTATGTACTCCGGTGCTTTACAAAATTGCAGAGCTGCTAACCACCCTATCTGGGGGAGAGAAGGCAGGCTGGGTTCTTCATTCTGCAGCAGCATCTCTTTGGAAAAGAGACCTGGCCAGAACCTGTCTGACACCAGCCAGCTGTCTCTAACAACCACTTAGGCCACGTTCTCCTCCGGGAACTCTTGATAACCAGCTCCTGGACTCAGAGCTTTTCTGCCCTGCACCAGAGATCCCAGCCTCAGAAGACTGCTGAAGTGAGGACTGAGAGCTCCAGCCTCCATATCCTTGAGGCAAGGGCATCAATAACCTGCTTCAGCTGTAATCTACTTGCAGTAGATAAACATGGTCACAGCTGCTTTCTCTCATTTAAAGCTGGGGGAAGAAAAGTATTTAAGTGTTATATCCTTAACATATTAAAAGTAAAAAAAACCCTGAACAATCAAACCTAGCAAAGCCTCAAAGAGTTTTCTTTCTGAGCATGAAACAGTGATTGAGTAATCACTTAAATAGTTTCAGAATCCGTAGCATAAATAGTGACTATTTATTAATATTCATGTCTACAGTGCGGTCTAATGTTCTAATGTTAGCGATGTTTAAGGAGAAGATATGGAGATAAGACATAAACCTTCATGAAAGCAATAGATCTATGTAGATGGGTTGCAACATGGTTAATAGTACCTGAAATGTCCATGTGTTAGGTCTTTTAATGCATGTTTCCCCATGTGGCAGTCATGCTGCCATGCTGTCATGGGGCCATGCCAGAGGTAGCAGAGAGGGTTATTGTGTGCCTTAGGCTGGATTCACAGAGGAAACACACTGAAAACACAAATTTTAAATGCACTGTTCCCCAGTGGACTTTATCCTGTAATCCTCAGATTCCTGACTCGTCCTATTCTGGCCTCCTAAAATCTAATTGCTGTGCAAGACATCATCTACAGCAGTTGACAGGACACACTTTCCCTTTAGCACCATAAAAGGGTGCCAAGCTTCATCATAATCTTTTCTAACCAGACTCTCTTGGAGTTAAGGCTTAGTGTCATGCTACTGCACAGAGGACTACACATCTGCCTACCAAGCACCTAAGCTGAGCTCCTTGAGCCTTTGCTGGTGAAGCTGTTGTACTTTGTTTCTTCTATTTCTAATACTCACTTGGACAGAAACTGGAATCCCAAGCCGTCTATCACTCATTTTCTTTCTGCTTTTTTATTTTTCCCAAATGTTTTATCTTGCTAGTCAAAATTAAACTTTAAATGCGAAGTACCAGAAGAGACATATAAAAATTAACCAGTTCCCCAATATTTGGGACAGTGCCCATACTGCATCTTTTGCATTTTAAATCTGCATTTTCTGTCTCTCACAAGATGTCTAAACTAGCTGACTCTAGGAGGGGAAACCATTGCAGTGGTATTGCCAACCCTCTTACCTTTAGAGGGCTGGAGATGGTCAGTGCATGCTTTGTATGCTGAACATATTATACAAGTGGGGAGGAAAGCCAGTGGGGCACAGGTTTGATAAATGCACTGATCAGTGTAGTGCTGCTGAGACATGGGTGTTTCCTGGACACATTAGGACATTGGAAACTACAGAAGATTAAGTGCTAGAGGCTATCCAAAGAGTCTGAACAATGAAGTTTTGGTCTCCATTGCCTCCACTGGTAGTTACAGATCTGTTGGCCTACTGGTTCCTCATAACCCCAAAAAAACTGCCCAAGCTGGCTCTGGGAACAGAAGCTGTGGAATCAGGACAGTGCAGGATTATGCCCATGCAAATTAAGCACCCTGAGGGACAAAATGCATTAGCTCAGGTATGCCAGGAGCATATGGCTACACACCTTTGGAGACCTGCACGTGTGCTTTGATGTGTCCTGTGCCACATGGATGTACAAACCCATCCATCTTTTCCAGACCCTCCAGCATGTAGTATGGCCCTATCCAGAGCTGTCCTTGTGAATGTATGTCCTGCAGTGCCATTATGAATGCACAAAGTTCCTTCCTCATCACAAGAAGTGAGTGAAAATGCATGTGCTACTAATTGAGTAGTATTAAAATAGGTTATTTTAAAAAGGTTTTCTAGTCTGTGCTACTGCTTAGTTTTAATAGCTAAAAGGCAGAAAGTGGTTGATTCTTTTCTTTTAAGCTCTTTGCAGTGTTTGGAACAGCACCACAACACAGTTAAAAGAAAAGTCAAAAGGATTATTAATTCTACCACAAAGTATATTCATGAGCAGAGAATTTACCAGTAACATACAATGCATATTCCATAGCTCCACAACAAGAACAGACACAGCTTGAAACTCCTTTTCACAGAGTTTCTGGACTGCAAAACCTTCAGTGTTGATGGGCTGATTCCTTTTTTCTTTTGTCTGTCAGCACAGTTCTTACCATCTGGAGTTAGTTCAGAAGAAAGGTGTGGATGTATATTTGTCTTTCAATCCACTCAATAAAATGTGACACGTTACTGTAAACTCCAGGTCCCAAAACCTTGGAAAAGCAGACAGAGCCCCAAGATGTTAAACCAAACAAGGTCCAGCGCCCTGCAGTATGCTCGCACACAAGTGGTCCTCCACTGTCACCCTGCAGCAGGACAGTTAAAAACAGTCTATTACACACGTGGCTAGCACTCCTGGTTAAAGCTGTATCACTGTTCCTACAGCCATTTGCCTTCAGCAAATAACTCAGCTGTAAAAACTAGCTGCTCTGATGAACTGTGTTGCCACACGCAGCATTACTAGTATTTATTACCCTTACATTTGTACAAAAAATTACCTGCAGAAGGCTCATACAAATTAAAAAAATTAACTAATACACATAAATCTTTAAGTCTTCTAGCAGCATTTCATTATCATGAAGATAAGTTGTTTGCACCAATATTAACAATAGCAATAATAAAAGTTGGGTTACAGTATGTAAATAGACAGTTGTAATTCCTAGAATAGATAAAGTATGCTACACCTAATTAACATCACAGTACTTTGATTTCTAAGAGCAATTTTGTTTGTTGAAACTTTCCGATTCTCCTTACAGAGGAGCTTACCATGCAAGAGTCCACAGTGCCAGATTCATACCCAGCACAAAGCATCCTGCTGGTGATGATTTTCATGTCAAAATATGACTGGCATTGTTCTAATGAAATTATGCGAACCTCTCCTTCTTGAAGTTTGAAAGGCACTGAAAAACAGAATTCTGTTTACTATACACAAAGTCATAGTTACCTATTATGACTCCATGAGGTATGACAAATATTTCCATTTGGGCTACATGATAAATTGGTCTCTCTGTATATATTAAATGTAAGGAGCACTATGTGTTGCATTCTAAGCACATGGGGACTGGTGTGGCATTTGCTGTTTACTGAGCATTTGCACCTTGATGTGATGCAGTTTGTGACTGTTAAGATGGGGGCAGTAGTGGCTGGAAAACAGCAGTGTGAAAGAGGTGGATAACACTGTAACAGGGCAGGACCTCCCTGCTTCTTGGTGTCTGTCATGGTAAAACTCCGTAATAATCACAGCCATTTTGGTAATGTTTAGGTAAATTTGACTTACAGAATGTACCAGGAAATCAGCATTTGAAACTAATGAAATTACTGTAATATGTTCAAGAGACAGTAGAAAACTTCTTCCTAGTCTAAGCAACTGACTGAGCTCAAATTCTAATGAAAGTTCTTCAACTGAGGGTATGCAGTACTAAATGCTGTGTAGTCACAGTGGTTTTGGATGCTTCCTAGCATAAAATCTTTAAAATCAACACTGACCACATTAGAGAACAAAAAACCATTTTCCATTTACCAGTGCTGCAAAAACATTCTGTTGGGAGTTTTTTTCCTGACAGCATATAGAGAGATTTTTAGATGGGTACAGATGCTAGTAAACAGCTTACCATTCACGTGTGCAATTTAATTTTTACCACATCTAACCTGGCCACAACTGAAATTCCACTGCAGCAATATGGAAAGGAAGATTTCCTTACCCAGCATACAGAAGAGCCATCCCTAGTAATTAGTATAATAATAGCAAAAAAAGAAACACAATGGCTAGTGCACTAAAAGTGTTGGGGCCAAGCTAATTTGCATACTATTCCTGCAGAATCATTTTGCCTGAACAAAGATTTACATAACACAATAGTTCTTGTCAAGGACTGTGGCAGCCTCAAAACAAGAAAACACACTAATGTTCTGTTCAGAGATAGAAAAGCAACATTTGTGATTATGGAATAAATTGTGTCACAAGTACAAAACGATTCATGACCTTGTTCCTCCAGCCTGTGTGCCAGTGCTTCCAGTGCCTCCAGCTTTCACTGGAGTGTTTCCCTCACACTGATGATGTGATACCTTTGCAATACCGTTCTGAATGCAACTTTGATAGGTGAAGTCATAACTAATGCAGGGGACTTCCTTGATAGAAGTGTCCAGATCCTCAGCATTTTTAAAAATCAAGCCAGTGTCTAAGTAATTATTAAAGAGCATAAATTGAGGCTGCTGCTTGAAAAAGCTAGGCTATAGTCACAGCTTGATCCCTTCAAGAGTAGTTACACTTCCCTAGTATTTACTAAGATCCAATAATAGCACAAATGGATAAAAGTTTCTGATGGTATCACTTATTTGATTAGCTCAGCAGAAGTTTCACATGTTTTTCACAAGTCATAAAAACCAGAAATATTCATCTTACTTTTGTTGCCCATGTGTCCCCAGCCTGTGATGTAGCAGTAGGTGTCTGGCTGAACCAACTGGTCCTTACTGGGCAAGCAGACAGGTCTTACATAGCTTGTCTCATTGATATCCTCATCGAGTTCCACGATGCTGATATCATAGTCCACAACTGCTCTGTTGTAGCGTGGATGGAGGATGATGGTCTTCACTAGTCGGGTCTGCATGAAACTTGATGGATGATCAAGATTGCTAATCCCAAGCACTACTTTCCAGACAGCTGCATTTTCTCTCCTTTGTAAAGAAGAAAAAAAAATTTGAAATTTCAGTCGAGGTCCTTCTTTTAAGCTAAAATACCCAAGATATTTTTTTCTCCCTTTCTGCACACTGCACTTTGCAAAGCATACAAATACTACAAGAAGAAACAAATATTTATGTATTATTCCTTACAGCAAAAATCTGAGTAATAGAAGTCAACACTTTCCATTTCCCTCCTGCTTGTAATCAAACACATGAAAGCTCACTCCATCACAAGGTATGTAACCGTGTATTAGTTGCTGTATTAAAGGCTGTCAAAGTCATCCCTTGGATTCTTCCCAGCATTAGTTGCTCACATGCTCAGTGGTGGGCACATACAGATTTCACTGGGGTGAGAATATTGTTCAGTAGTCTGCTGCTGACAGCAGTTAAGTCTTGCCGAAATCCCTAAGTACTCTCAAAGAAGCAATTCTATTATGTAAATTAAATATTTTCTGATAGCCATGGGAAAAGTCTCTTATTTATTCAGCATTCAGTCTGTGCCAAGTATACTTTCTATGCCTAAGATCAAAGGATACTTTGACTCTTGAAATTTTTTTGCAACTCTTAGTAAACATACAAGACCACAAAGAAATGACACATATGATACAGGGGAGAACACTGAACTATTGTCTGTTGAGATACATCAGAAAAGCCTTGATTTTGTGAAAGGCTTCGAGGCTGTAATCTCTTGATCCCAACTGGTCACAGAATGAGTTGCAGGTTCTTTGTGGTTTCTAATTATTCTGTGATGCTAAAAGCTCTCAGTCACCATTTTTTTCACAACTGTTGGAAGACAACTCCATGTAACTAAGCACCTTTGACAGGACTGAAGCTTATTCAAAGCAGTTTAAGTAAAAGCATGCAAAATTTTAGCTTTTTCATAGTGCTCAACAGGACTGGAATTCCTGTAATTGGTAAAGAGATTTGGTTGCCAAATCAAAACTACATTTACCTTAAGAGTTGGATGAAAATTCTGGCATTTCAGACTATAATGATCATTTTAGCATCATGATCAATTTGTGAGCTGTTCCATAAAGTTAGAGAAATTAAGTGCTGAGAATATTCACACACTATTGTATTTATGACCACTGTAAAATAGATTTGCCTAGAGAAATAAACAACCAGAATGCATTGTCCTACACATAAAAAAAAAAAAAATCTTTAAATGTTTTGCATGCTTTAATGTAATGGATTTCAAAATGATCTTGACAAAACTCTGGGGACTATAATAAGAAAACTCCCAAACGATAGGAAGTTTAATGTAGCTCTTTCTATTTATGCCCTCTACAAGTATTTATGACTATTTATATTATTTTTATATGGCGCTCATGTTTTGTATTCCAAACTTCACAGGAGTTTCACAAAATGGAGTATTTTGTATAAAGAACCAGAGCACTTTAAAATCTCTTCATATTGTTGTCATATCTGGTTAGTTTGGGGATTTTTTTTTAACTATTTTATACAAAAAGAAAAATTTGTGACATCAAGAATGGTCTTGCTGATGATGTATTAAGCTTACAAAAAAAAGTTCTTCTTACAAATGAAGAATTTCAAGATTTCAGGCTTCTAGGTATTTTCTCCCCGGTCTTTTCAGAAAGGCAGAAAAGAAAAAAGTTCATATAACATCTCAATCAATTAGACCAGAATATCTTAGTACTTTAAGGTCTTTAGAATATAAATGTGAAAGAAACTTTTAACAAGTTATACTGTGAACTCACAGGGATATTATGCAGCTCTATGTGAGGGGCAAATGAACAGCTCCAAAATGTAGTGGCACTTTTTCTGCATTTGACAAAACTGGGAGGATTTTTACTTTATAATGTAACAGCTGCTTTGCTTATCTTTCAGTTATGAGAGGAATCTTATCCAGGAAATTCAACAGCAGTCCAAGTCCAGAAAACACTTGAAGGACCAACCTCTGTCCCACCCTTTATTTTAGATCATCAGAAAGTGTTCTTCCAAAGGATAGGAAACATTCTAGCAGTATATTTAAAAATAGATGGAGAAAGAAGAAATACTCCTTCTAGACCCAAAATCTGATAAAATACAGTGATCTTGTTTATATTATACAGGTTTAGCAGACTGTTAATTTAGAAGAACAAACACCAAAAAACTTAAGTTTTTCAGAAATAAAAAGACAAAATTTAAATTTTAACTGAAAAGGAATGACTAACATTATATAGAAATATCAGTTCAAGAGAAACTTGCTTAACATAGACTTTTTGCTGGCTTAAACACAAAGAAAGTCTTCAGTGCAGTGTAAAATAATTTCCAGTGAGCAGGCACCAGTTTAAAGCAGGGTTCAGCAACCATATGCCAGAGAAGTACTTGCTAACTACAGCAGAAAACACTTGTTTAAATTTTCTTTAGAAACCCAATTAAAAAACTTTGGTACAAGACAAAAGAAATGAGGTAATAAACCTCCCTCTGAAATCTGTGGATCGTCAAAAAGAAATAATGGTTAGCACCAAAAAGCTGGCAATGATCAAAAAACAATTGCTAAGACATGTAAACATCCTCTGCAGTCCAGACTGTCCCTCCACCACAGCCTCTGATGCCAGGAGGCATTTAGTTGTTAATACTGACTTGTTAATGATTGCAATCTTAATTGAAGAGTGGACTGTATAAAAAGAAAAGGCAGTAACTTCAATATGTCATTTGCACTATGAGTAAATACTCGGTTTTTCTTTTTACCAGTGGCCACAGAATTTTTTAGAGTCTTTTCTACACTGGTACAGAGAGGATGGTTTTAAACCCATGGCAGTTGAATGACAGCTATAGAATTAGTGCTTTGGTCTTCTTCCTTTTCCTGTTTCCTGCTGAAAGTCAGGACATCTTCATTTAGCTTTCATCAGTAGAGATGCCAGCAATGAATATTAAAACATGCGAAAACCTAAGCTGATGCTGGTTTGTCCCTTTTTAATTTCTTTTTTAGTCTCCTAAAACCAGGTTTCTGTGACTGGCCGTTCTGCAAAGGTCTTCACCTGGTAGAAGGGGAAGGACTTGGTAATTCACACGTGCAAGCTTTGTATGAGCAATAAAACGTCTGAGCCCTCTCACCCTTCGAAGCAGTGTGCTACAGTCAGGACCCATCTCTTGGCAATGAGGACGCAGCCGCAGATGTGCCCGCTGGGCTCGCTCTGCAGGGAGCACTGCCAGGGCCAGCGGCCCGGCCGGCTGGTCCTGCCCCCCAGGATCCTCTTGCTCATGCGGGCGGCGGGGCGGCGGCCGCAGTCTGCGGGAACAGCAGCGTTAGTCGGACCGCCAGCTGCACCTCCTGCGGCACAGCCGGGCACAGAAGGTGTCAACAGGCCTGAAATTAGGCTAAACAATGCAGTAAATGAGGCAGACACCGACCACACAGCAGTATCAAACACTGAGCCATTTTTTCATTCCTTCGTATCATAGGATTTGCTTTCCAGTTATTAATTTTGCCTGGATCAGCCTGAAATATTAACCAAGCCAAGTTTGGAATATTAACTTTGAGGTTACCTGATGTCTTTTTCCTTCTAGCTAGCAACGTGTTTGGCCTACTTTGTATTATCCAGAAGAACTGCTTCTGGAAAATGTGCTCAGCAATAATAAGGTTTTTCTTAAGTCAGGTGTGAGGTTAATGTCATGCCGTTTACTCAGCTACACAGCAAAAAAGTCACTTTGCCTGAAGAAATTACTAAGGGAGAATATTTAAAGATCTGAAGACATTGTAGTACTTTGTCCATTACATTTCACAAGCCACTTTCACTAGAAATTACACCAGATTACCACCTGCCAGTTACTACTCTAAAATAACGCTTCACTTTTGTTTCACTTTATTTTTGTGGATTTGAAAGATGCCAGGCTTGTTATGTATCCTATTTATACTCAGTCTAATTTAGAGAACAAAAGAACACCACCAGTTTCTGCAACTGACATCCTCAACAAGGATATGATGCCACATCTGGGAATTTAGTGCTGAAGAAATAAACTGGAGCAATGGTTATTTGTACCGTATAATTCTTACTGTGTTTATTTAACTTCATAGAGTAAGCAACATATGTCAGAACAAAATACTTTCAACAAGTTTTTAGAAAGCTCCTTTGAGCTTTTTCCTTTCTCTGATAAGTAGCCAATGTTTTGATTAGTTTCCCACATTTAGCTCCTGTCTTGTAATTCTGTTTCCCTGACTCAAGCTACTTCATAGTTCAAGTGTTCTTCAGCAAAGCTCTCCTTGTCTGTAGAACATGGTTTCATCACAGATGAAGAATTTTGTGCACTTTCAAACCACTTAAAATTGCACAACCTGCTGTGCCAACAGACTTGGCCTGTAACTTTCTGCTTCAGGTTCTTCTGTCCCCTTGAACTTAACAAACAGATCACAGTTTCAACTCCCAAGCAGACAGTCTGCTAACCACTCTGATGGTTAAGGATATTTTCAGCAGGAAGTTTTATCAAATTACTTTTTGAAACCTAACTGCTGACAAAACTCCTTTTGTGGTATCAGGAATGGACTACCTTTACACAGCATTCTAGTCAAAAAATAAGAAAAGCTGATGAAACTGAGTAGAGAAAAATACACCCAGTGCAAAACCAGATGTTGCACGGGTCCAGTAAAAATTTCAGAATGAATCAACACTAAACATCTGCATTTTTAAAAGTGATTTAACACATTTTGAAAAACAGCTATTTTGTAAGCACTTCTGTCTTACCTTCTTTAGTGCAAAAGAGAGCCACTTTGCTTCTGCTTTGACACGTCTCTCTAAATATTGAAACAAAACATGGCGGAAACAAAACATGGTATAAATTGATTAATTTTCGTAATTTGAAAATCAGCACAGGTTTGTATTCATTGCTGTAATCCAGCTGTTAAAAATTCCCTCAAACTGTAAAAAGAAACTCAAGGAACTTCCTAAGCCAGATCATCCATGGTTTCCAGCATCTGCCTGGAGATAATTCAAATTATTAGTTCAGCTTTACAATGCATTTTGTGAGTAGGTGTTACATATTTTGCAGATTACCTTGCTCCCTGGGCATGGATCCAGCTCTGAGGTCAGCTGGGATGCACACTCTGTCCAGCTCTTATTTACAGCAACTGAAAGCACAAATTACCAGTCTCCTCTTTCTTACAGGTGAAGGACAGGATTTGCTTTGAAATGCCTTTGATAACAGATGATCTTTCATGCACTAAGAGTCTGACTATTTTAAAAGCAACCAAGTCTGCATAAGTAGGTATTAGAACAACAAAAACTTATAATTTCTGTTGAAAATCTTCAGATGAGAGGGAAGAATTGATTATTTTTTTTTGTCAAGGGAGGAGAAATCACAGTTAAATCAGCAAGCACTGTTGCCCAACTCGCTGACTGCCTTTTTAGTTCTACAGTTTTTTCATTCCTAGTGTGTACATGCTTTTCTGAGTCAGGCGCAGAGCTACACTGGACTGGATACACAGGTCATTTCTTTGCCAGGTAATTCTCTGCAGACTTCAATCCCAGCAGGTAGGTAGTATCTTCAAAACTGCAACCACCTGAAAAGAGGCTGTATTTTATGTTAAATCATAGATATTAATGTGGGCAAAACAACAGTGTCAGCTAGCCCACCAGATTGCCTTGAATCTGGAATTTAACCAAACTTTTGCGCCTTACACTTCATATACCTCATTCATACACTGTGAAAATCAGTCTATTTTCTTCCTGAAAACCCAGTTCATAAAATTATTATTCTAGAGATAGCAGAGATAGGAAACTAATTTCAGGAAATGAAATTCTGTGCATAATTTTGACAGGCAAAGAAAATATATGGAATATAACTGAGACTAGCCATGCTCATGTTTTACACTTGTTTCTTTGACGTACCATACAGCCAGCTCTAAAGAGAAAACTTTAAGCTTTTATGTGTGCATTGCCTACACTATGCCATTCCCTCCTATTAAAACTTTATGATTTAGTGGTGCATTTGTTAGTTCTTGGCCAAGTTCCCATTAGTCCAGAAGCCTGGCAACTCCCTTAAACATACAACATACTCCACAGCACAAATGTTCCATGCTGCAGCTGATCCAGATGAATACACCTAGACTTCAGGGCTCAGGAGCACTTCCCAGTCATCTGGACTGGATGCCAGATGCAGCCAGAACAAAAAACAGCTTCACCCTCCATGGGCCCTTCCCCCTTAGCTTCTCACTTCTTGTTACCTATTTTCTGAATTCAGGGGGACTAAAACATCTGTTTCCTACATGTAACTTTCACTTATGCAATAGATTTAACAATAATCTTCATTACTGATGTTTTCCCTCCTTTAACTTGCACTTTGGGCAAAACTAAATCTTTTGCGACTAGAATTTGTAACTCAGAGGCTTCAGATCCACTACTTCATATGTTTCCTAGAAGACCTCTTTCAAAAATGTCAAAAAGTACCTTGAAATTTCTGCTTTGCACTTTAGTGACTGAACAGAATATGACTGTGGGTCTGCCTCTGCATCTGGTCACAACCCAAGGAGTTTATTCTTGTATTATTCTGGAGAAAAGCATTTAGATACTGTTAGGCTAGAGGAAAAAAGACAGTGAGAAAGGAAAATCAAAGAGTTAAAAAGACAACTTTCAAGTATCAGGCACCATTCAGTAATGGCCTTTCTAGAAGAACTATAAATTAACTAAAAGGAATGGAGAAAATACTAACGTAAAACAAAAAAGGTACAAAACTGAGATGTAAGAAAGCAAAATTAGCAAAAGATTTTGCTTGCCAAGCACAATCTTTTTAGTATTCTGCTACTAGGGAAAACTTTGAGTATAGAAAATAATGGAGCCAAGCAAAAGAAAAGTAGGTTTCTTCCTCAGATTTTTGTCTTCATGTGTATTGTATCTCTACAGTTACTCAAGACAATCTTTTCCTGTGAAACAGAAAGATTTTCTGTGGAAGAAGGATGTTCTGAAAGCTCTTGGGCATTTCAAAAAGAATAGGGAAACCATGAATCTACTTTTTGAAGAATGAAGTTGCCAATGGGGATCAGGTGGCTCTCCCAATTTTGCCCTGGATTTCTAGTTCACCGACTCTTCAAAGTCACACTTTGAATGTCACAACCATGAGATCCTGGCTTCTCTTTAGTAACTGAACCCTGTTTGGTTGGGTTAATTAAAAGAAATATACCATCATCTGAAGCCAGAGCTAAGGAAACATACTGTAAGTGGATATAGCCTCTACTGAAGAAGCTGTGGTTGCTCCAGATTAATGAATCCAGACTACATGGGCTGCAGAGGATGGTAAGATGTTGTTGCAGATTTTGTTATGTAGTACTTGCTGAACTTTCTGCTCAGCAGAGATTTAATGAAGCTGTTTGGTCCAGGTGCTTCAAGGGCATCACCTCTGTACCACTCAAATGCTGTTTTTCTACCAGAATGGGCCCCTGAGGATTCACAATATGGTCTCAAAAGAGACTGCAGTGGTTGTAGAGACTAAAATAATTGTTCACTGTATTTTAACAACTTACGTGAGTATATGCTGGGATTTATACACAGATACCATGGATAAAAAGAGCTTACCAAAGAGTTTGTCATCCTGCATTGATAAGTGACCATCCACAGCCATGAAATATGTCTTTTTTACCTGTTACTTACCCATTCACTAGAAGTGCGTGTAAAGTGGAGGCATTTTTACTCTTCCAGTCTGAGTGCAGACTCAGCCATTTTTGGTCCTGCATTTGCTCATTCTCTATTACAATTTCTGTTTTGGATGGTCCTCTGAAACAAATGAAAGACATTGATAGAACTTCTGGTAGGTTTTTATGTTACAGTTGTGAAGGTGAAGAGACCCTAATGTATCTGTTTACTCCAAAGATGCACCTCCAAATGATATGGCAAAGCCATGAGTGGCAGATACACAGTTAGGAGAATGAAATCCCCTCAAGAAGCCAGGCCAGCCAACATATGACTGTCACGTTGTATTTGCCAACAAGAAACAGAACTGGAATCAGGAACAGCAAGAACCTTCTGGTGGCATTTACTGTAATGCACATATTGATACTGTTTCAACAGTTTCTTGGCCTCCCAAAACGCAAAAAAAAAAAATCGATCGTCATATGTAAAAGAGGTAACAGAAAAAATATCCTCTTACATCCTGTCACTGGAAATCCATTAAAATTTAACAGTAAAGAGCAGTCCGGGTCTTGTTAATAAGACTTGAGAGTATCTCTATAGTCCAACTGCCTGCTTTGCAAAACAGAACAAATCACTGGTGACAATGTCAAACCTGTTCTTCTGCAGCAACCTAAGAAGTGTGTCAGGGTTAGAATGGTTCACCAGGAGGTATTTTCATATATCCACTTCCTCAGTCTAGTTAACTGCCTGACAGACTCAAAAATTTGCTATTTTATTAAACCTTGATTGCCAAATGGAAAAAAATAGAGCATTTTTAAATTGCTTGTCATGCAGCTTTCCAATACAGAACCATTCATGATTAGCCATCAATCCCAGTCAAAGGCCAAATTCTAAATCCTAATTCACGGAAAAGAGAATGAGAGAATTTCAGAAAAACTGTGGTGTCCTTAAATTGGCCTCTGAAGCCATGATAATACCTGGTAATGCTAGCCAGCATATTAGTTTGTCTATAAGTCAAATTCCCAATACTGACTTTTTTTTTCAAATCTTTACAAAGCACCAACATTCTTTACCTACTTGATTGCATAAACTAACAGAGATCAAAGAATTTTGTCTTATGGTAAAGTTGTTAGTGTAACCATATGGAAATATTTTCAACACAGCTGGCAGAATAAACCAAAGTTTGAGGTCACAGCCCTGGACCCTGCCTGTTACATGACTTATTTTTCAGAACCTTCTCTGGGCATATTAAGCAAATATAATTCCATGATACACTAACCAGAATGTGCAGGCATATGTTTGCTGTAAAAGGAGTTTCCTTTCTCAGTGCCTGCTTTTAGCATACACATAAAGATCTCCTCTCCTCCATATATCCCAGCCTTTTTCCTACCAAACGTATGCAAACCATTTTCTTAAAACAACGTTCTGCCTTATGATCTTCTCTGAACAATGATGTTCATCATTTCGGTACTTTATACAGTGATATTTTATGAACTTGTAAACAGTGTCTGATCCATGAAATATGTAACTCAAAAATGTGCAAAAAGGTGCAAATACCATGCCATTTGATTAATCCAAATCATCAAGTGGCATATAAAATACCAGATTGTTTTGATGAAGCCTGCAGTTCTGAATTACAGATTACAGTGATGCTACAATCAGAATTAAGGAGATAATGTACATCTAAATCAAGGTAACGACCTACAAAAGACTTACACCTGCATGAAATTTTATAATTATTTTACTTAGCAAAGGTAGTATCATACCTATACCTTTCTTCTTTGATGGTCACAGCTTGCTATAAACCACTCAAAACCAGGATACCATTAATTTATATCTTTGGAATGGCTTCTATATTTGTTCCCCCCTTGATGCTGCTTATAAAATATTTTCTTTTGGATAGGCAAAGCTGCCACTTGTCTTCTTTCATCTATTTAATGAGAAATATCCAGAATGAAGGGGAACAAAGAGCCTCATTTCTAGATGAAGAAAGCTAGAGACTATGGTCAGCATTTGTGTAGAGACCACAGCATTCTCAAAATTGCTAGAGAATGAGAGAACATGAGTTAAAAATCTTAGGAGTAAAGATTCAGGCTGGTGAGAGTTTCTAAGTGTGAGACTTTTAGAGGGGCTGCTGGACCAGGAGTACACATTACAGCAGGGACTGCAGATCATTCAGAGAAAAGGAGGGAGATGGAGCAATGAGTATTCATTTTTGCCAGGCCCATCCTGTGCTCCAGAAACACAGCAGGCAGCAGGTTCTGCTTGGTCCCTCTTTGGAGCTGTAGCACATTTTTTCTTCTGGGTTTCTATAAAACAAGGTTATATTGCTTATTACCTCTAGACATCCAGCTACAGCTTCAAATTCAAAAACAGCTCTCCTGACAGTTTTTTTAGTTTAGTGGCCTGCTGAAGTTGCAATATCTTTCAAGATTTCAGGCCAAACAAATAAAGACTATTTTTATGAAATGCTTTCAGAAGGCACTTTCACCTCTCTGTAGTTTCCTATTTTCCCCTTTGATTTGAATACACCATAACCACTTTGCTCAGAAACTTGGTGTGGATTTTAAATAAGTGCTTTTAATTATTATCTGTACTGGCAAAAAGCAAAAATGAACAGTATTTGTTGACTGAAACCACACATACTGGAAGACAGTGTGCAGTTTTGAGGTACACCAGTTTAAGATATTTAGAAACTGGAAATGATCATGCAAATGGCTTTCAAATTATTGAGAGGTCTCTGGCACTGACTTACAAGGAGGGGTTGAGGGTACTGAACTTGCTTACTCTTGTGAAGAGGAAGCTAAGGGACAATTCAATAGCAATCTGCAACTACTTGAAGAGGAGTTAAAACATGACTGCAACAATTTTTTCTCAGTAGTGCTGCATGGTAAAACATGGGGAAATTGCCTAGACCTACAGCTTTAGAGACTCACAGCACATAAGAAGGGGATAGTTTTTCATTAGGAAGGTGAAGCAGCCCTGGAACAGAGAGCCCTATCCATCAAAGTTTTCAAGACTTGGCCAAACAAGTGGAGCCATAGAGCAGTAGTTGAATTGCAGCAGAGCAGTGGTTGAACTGATCCCATTTGGCAATAGGTCTGCTTCAAGTGGGAGAAGCACTAGATGTTCTCCAGATGCCTGTTAAGAGTGAGGATTTTATGATTCTTTTGCACAGTACAAACACACTGTAGTGACCAGAGCCTATGATGAAGAGCTGAATCTTAAAGAAGGCCAACAGTTACCAGAACAGATTGTTCACACAGCAGAGCATATTTTAACATTACAGAAAAGTCACTGAATCACAGAATCACAGAAATAATTAGGTTGGAAAGAGCTCTGAGATCATCAAGTCCAATCAGTATCTGTATGCAGATATCTGAAATACCCACATTACTTCAGAAAGTTTATTAATGATATCTGCAAAATTAAGACATTCATAGCATGGTAACAATAATTCACACCTTGTAAGTGGTGATTTTTTTGTACCAGATCCCTCACCAGACTCTCAAAATAAATTATAAATCCTATCTGCACCACTTTTTAACATTTCATAGTACTATTAGGATGAAATTATTTGCACACTCAATATTATTTTAAAACCCATGTGGTTCTAGAAGTCTGAACAGACCATAAAATTTTAATTTTCTCATGTGCCTAATATCTGCAGTAAATCTTTTTAACCAGAAGAGCTGCACTAGGCCTTCTAAGCTCAAACTGCTCAAACATAACACTCAATGAATAATTTTTTGGGTTCCTGTAATCTCAGCCTATGGGCTTCTCCAAGACTGTGGAAAGTTCTATATTAAATTAAGTTTACAAGAGATGCATGACAAACAGCAATTTTTTATGACTTTTCTTCTCCTCTACATTTGAGGTGATAGAAATACCAAGTTTAGTGGTATAAGACAAGTGTGATTTTCACACAGATTTTCATTAGGTCCTTTGTACTGCTTTCAAGAATGAAATGAGATTCAGACCTATGAAAAAATTCTTCTACAAGACTTTCTTTCACTAACAAGTTAACTATCAGAAATTCAGCCAAAAGAAATCTTATGAGACCATCTAATCCATTCCCCTAATTCAAAATAAGATCAACCATATCTAAATTCACTCTGGTATATTTTTGTGCCCCCTGTTTGTACGTAACTTTAATGATGAAGAATCCTCAGCATTTCCAGTCAATATATTCAAGCAATTTTTTTTATAAAGTTTATTCTAAATTTTCCTACTTGTCATTTAAGTTCACTACTCTGCCTTTTTTCCATTGGAAATGGGGAGCAGTTTATTCCTAACCTTCTGCATATTTCAAGGCTCCTATAACTCCTTCCCCCTGGCTGACCAAGCAGGGTTTCCAACCTTTCTTCACAGATCATGCTTTCTAGTCTCTGGTCATTTCTGCTGACTAATTCTCATTTACTCCAAATCCAACACAAACTGAAGACCACAGAATGATTACACATAAACATTCTTGGTTAATTCAGGCCATTCTGCCAGCCTGTAAAAAATTTTTAATTCTAATCCTGTCCTCCAAAATGCTTTCAGATCCTCCCAGCTGGATGCTGAATGAAAAATTATAAAGCCTGCTCTCCACTCTATCATCTGAATGACTCACAATACCACTGTATCCTCCCAGACACATTGGCATGTATCTAGCCCTCCATCAATACATCTTTATGCTTTGATAAAGAATCATCAACATTCCCATATCATTTCATCTCTGTTCATAGTTTCTTACTTATTTCAAAAGTCATTTCACAGAGTATGAAAGTTAGAAGTATATCACATCTACAGTTTTTTCCCCATCCACAGTGTCTCTGGTATTTCAAGGAATAAATTAAGGGATTCTGACGTGATTTGTTACTGATAAATACATTCTGTCTCTCATTAAGACCCTATACTTTTGTAATTTGTTGGTAATTCAAGCTAGAAAAGTAGTTTGTAAATCTTCATATCTCATTCTTTTATCCTTTTTAGTGAAAGATGACACAACAGTTTCCTCCGTTCTCTGAAACTTCTCAAACCTATGGCTACCACTACTGTCAGCCATAATGGAGACCCATCAGAGCCATAAATATTAAATGCTCTTAGATGATTTCAACAAAACTAGCTACTTTGAAGAGCATTATATTACTCAATAATTTCTTACTCTAACTCTCTTCCTTAAGTCTTTGCTATCTTAGTAACATAATACGATTTCCTAAAGATTCTTTGTGGTTTTGTTTTGGGGTATTTCTTGCTTTACTTTTTTTTTTTTTCCCTGTATAATATTCCTGGCTTTTCTCATTCTTTCTCCAGACACTTATGGTTCTACACCAGTTCTTGTAGGTTTGATCTAGATGTTCACTCTCTCTAGAATTCCACTTTTCATTTCAGGTCATCCTACAGCCTATGCCTTAGTCAAGTTAGTCTTGCCCCTTCACAGAAAGATGTCTGCTAGATCTAATGAACATCACAGGGCACATAAAATTCTAACTTATCTAATTCCTTTAATCTAAAATTTTCCTTTAACTCAATTTAAAAAATATTTAACAAGCTGTAAAATTGCTTATTGTAAAATCCGGCAAAACATTTCAATTTGCAGTAGCACGTACATAACTCAAGTAGGAATTTCTAAATTTTACTGGTTTTTAAATTTCAACTTAAAAATTAGAATATTCCTTTAATAAACTTAATTTCAAGCTATGGATTCCCCTATGTGTGTTTAAGAGAGGAATTTTTAGAATTAAGAGAGAAAAAGTGAACGCAGTCTGTGTTCTACATTATAAATGCGCTCTCAGTGGGGAAAAGTAACATTTCATTAGATAAGCTGTACAATGGAAATATTTAATAAGAAGTTTTCAGAGCATTCCAGTCTGCTACGTGCTGATCACTGTGCACAGCAGTTAAAATTTAGAGTGAAAAATAAGCATTATGACTTGCATACTAAATTATAATGAAAAACAAAGAGAACAAACTAGAAGGCAGGGACTAATTTTTGGTTATGAAACTCATCATTCTGTTTGTAACACATTTGGGATACTTTTGTACAGCAATGTTTTCAATACCTTATTCTCCCTACTCCATTCGGAAAACTCCTTCAAATGTATTAAACTGCAACTTTAGAATAAAGTATAATCCATAAACTGGATTACTTCTTGCTTCCAAGTAACAGTGACACGCTTCAGTTTAGTTTCTGTAATTCCATTATTGTAGGCCTGATGTGACAAGCAGGTTTGAGAAAGGAAGCCTTGAGTTAGGCCAGAAGGCAATGGATTACACACATATGGGCACTGATTTAAAACAATTTAGGCCTATTTCAGAGCTGGAACAGCATCTGTTTCCTGTCTGTATGTATTAGTTAAAATGTTTCTTGGTCTTGAGCAGAATTCTCTAAAGCCACATCTGTGCCATAGAATACGGAGGAAAAAAATCAAAACCTCGATTTTAACAGCATTAAAATCAGAGATATCTGAAATTTTAAAGTGAAAACACTTTGAAACATAGAAAATAGAAATGATTAATTAAATTCACTGCATTGATAGAAAAAATAAACACATATGATTAAATTATTCTTAAAATTTTTTGGTAGAAAGTTGGTAATCACTGTTCAGGTTTCAAAATCTCTCAGTCCTATCTCCTAGCTCATAAACTCGTCAAACCTATAAAGAATGAGTTCATAATTATTATTATTAGCTCATAATTATACTGAAAAAAAAATTCCTTGCTTTATGCTTGCTTTGCATGCTAGTTTTGGCTGGGACAGAGTTAATTTTCTTCACAGCTAGTATGGGGTTGTGTTTCAGATTTGTGCTGAAAACAGTGTTGATAATAGAGGGCTGATTTCGTTCTTGCTGAGCAGGGCTTACACAGAGTCAAAGCCTTTCCTGCTTCTCACCCCACTTAAGCAGCGATGGGGCTGGGGGTGCACAAGGGCTCAGTAGGGGCCACAGCCAGGACAGCTGACCCCACATCTTCAAAGGGATATTCCACATCACACGGCTTCATGTCCAGTATGCAAAGTGGGAAGAAGGAGAAGGAAGCTGCAGGGAGATGCTTGGAGTGATGGCATTTGTCTTCCCAAGTTGTCATCATCACAGGTGAAGCACCCCATTTTCCTGGAGATGGCTTAACAGCTGCCTCCCCATGGGAACTGGGGAATGAATTTCTTGTTCTGCTGTGCTTTTGTGCATGGCTTTTGCGTTACATATTAAATCCTCTTTATCTCAACCCATGAGCCTTCTTATTTCTACTCTTCTGAATTGTCTTCCCCTGCCCAGCAGGAGTGAGCAAGCAGCTGTGCAGGGCTGAGCTGCTGGCTGGCATTAAACCACAACATTCTGTTCTCTGGGTCTGTAAATTATAGGTTTCATATAGTATCATTTTGTAGTTAAACTTAAAAAAAGACCAATTGGTAGCATCTAAAGTTAAAGCTTCAAATAAAATCTAGATTTTCTTAGCTGGAAATATTAATTCAACTTCAAATTAAATGTAAAGTCCTTCATTTAAAGTCAACTAGATTTTAATTTTAAAAACACAAAGGATGTATTTCAGAGAAAAATGTTGTTTTGAAACAAAAATTTCTGTTAATTTCAAAAAATCTGAAACAAATAACTTGATTTTTCAACTTTTTTTCCGCTGTAATGAAACTATTCACTGAATCTGAACAAAATTCACTTGTTTCTTTGTTCGACATCATCCTTTACAGGATTATTAATCACTAAGAAATCTTCCCATAGTGTAATTTATGCTTGTTTTTTCAAGACATGTAAAAAAATTATTCTTTTATTACTAATTTCTCCTTTTCTTATCTCTAACAGACCTTGAGAGCCATAGTCTCATATGCATTTTTAAATTTTTGAGCTTACTTTTTATATCTAAAGCTAACACTGACATCATTTCATGAGCTAAGATTACCTTTGAAAGGACACCTTAATGCTTAATGATACAAGGTTTATATGCAGAGGATGTCTTTCATTAGGATGCTTGGTGAGAGTTGAGGAGAGGGTGTGGAAGTCAAATAAGACTTTCCTGAATTACATAGAAGGAAGACCTATTTGCCTGAAAGCTTGTCTGATAAAAGATGCTGTGTTTCCTGCAGTCCTTGCCCCCCTCAAGGTCTTAAGTCACGTCATTAAATTATAGAATAGGTTGCTCAGAGTCCCATCCAACCTGACCTTGAGTATTTCCAGGAATGGGATGTCAACCATTTCTCTGGTTAATCTGTTCCAGTGTTTCACCATCCTCATTGTAAAACATTTATTCTTTATGTCTAGTCTAAATCTACACTATTTTAGTTGCAATATATAAGTCAAACCCCCCCACCCCCAAAAACCTGCAGATTTCAGAATAAATTTTCAATGCAGAGAGATTTAATGTCTGTTTAGTGTTAAATGGAGTAAACTTGAATCTAGATGCCCCTGGATTAAAAAAGAAAGAGAAAAGGGGGCAGTAGCTTTATAATGTACAAGTTAGGGAATAAAATAGTTTGAAAAAGGATTTATGACCAATCATTAGAATAAGAACATTTCCTTCTTTGGTAGTATTCATGTATCTTTCTTTTAGTCAATCACAGAATGGTTGGGCTTGGAAGGGACCTCTGGAGGTCAAGTATGGCCACCTATGGCCAGTTATGCAGAAGCACATTCAGACAGCTCCAAGGCTGTTTGAGATAATAAAATTATGAGTAAGAATTACCATTTTACTTTTTAAAAAAAGAAAATACCTAATCATGCAACTAAAAAAGTGTGGGGACTGACCACACACTTAATGAATATTTTAAGGAATTGTCACAATTGGTCAGGAATTATAGGGTTAGAATGTCTTCAAAAAAAGCCTTATCCAAATAATTATATTTTAAACTACATATGTACATGAAAGATGAGACATAATCTATCAGATATTGATCTGGCACAACTCTAATACACTGAATAAAGTCTACATAATTTAACATTGGTTTATTATCGCTCCGATTTACTAGAACAGCTTTCCACATCTACCACAGCTCTATTTTTAGTAGATTTCAGTAATGAGTTATTAGCTGCCATTCTTAAAAAATTAAATGAAATGTGAAAAGCTGCTATCTTTCTGCCTCACCTACAAGATTAATAGAACACTGTGGCCATGGAAAATATTAATAGATTCAAGGTAGGTTAAGGGTATTTTACATTCTGTTGAACGGGTCTAGGAATCTAGATTGAATTAGTGAGCTCAAATTCTTCTTCTTTGGTATGGAATTGGTTTCACTAAATGTCATGTTTATCCTTGGAGAAGATGAAGTTTCATTCAGAAGTTCAAATTTATTATGTGGGTATGACAGAAGGATACTAGGTTTTGTTTCTGTTATATTCTTTAAGCTTTCTCTTATATTTCTTTAAGCTATTTGCTGAGCTTCCATTATTCCTCTTGGATAAACAGTTATAGAGTAATTAAAAAAAAATTAGATCATGTAAAAACAAGAGACTGTTTGTCCAGCAGCTTGACTGCTCAGCTGTCAAGTATTCAAGATTTTTATGCCAAAGACATTGAGTGAAAAGTACCAAGAAAGACAAAAGGCCAGGCAGCAACAAAAGCCTTGCCCAACCCTTTCAGAAATACATGCACAGCAGATGCTGCAGCAGAGGAAAGAAGGAAAAGGAGCTACTGGTTTCAGTGGACCACCAGTGACGCAGACTCCAAGAAAAGCAGCAGCAGTCACAGGAAGAAATAACAGTAGATTTTTAAAAACAAGTAACTTGGTAGACAGCTGCAATTTTACACTGATACTAGACCAGAACAAGCAGGTGAAGTAAAATTCCCCTGTACTCCTCAGAGTACAAGCTCTTGAAGTTTACTATATTTGTTATATCATCCTAGTGCAGCTAAGAAAGACAAATTATTCCACTATAATTTCACAGAATGACAGAACAGCTCTACTACCGCCTTTATCAAATTTCAGAGCTGAGCAGACTATGCTATTATTATCACGACTTCATCAACAAAGAATGTGGATTTCCAAGTATATGAAAGTGGGTTTCTTCAACTGAACATCATGAAAAAATACATTCTTACAACCTAATGTTCTAAACTTACACAGTATGTCCATCCTCAGCAGCATAGCCTCTAGCACACACCAGGACAGACGTGAGACTGACTGCTGTTCTGTTCTACACCTGTGTTAACAGAAAAACTAACTGCCAGAGACTGCATTTAAATTCACTGTAGTGAAATTTGGGACTCAGTCAGAAGTCTCTGAATAAACTCGTATGTCCTGACATAAAGAGGCAATCAGGTGACATGATAGTCCCATCTGGTTGTAAACTGTGAAACCTAAGACTTGAGCATTCCTATAAAGCTCTTAGCATTACAAACAAACAAATTTAACATTTTTTGTACTAGAGGAAAACATAAGAACTGCTAAGAAAATATGTTGCATAACTTGAGCACCAGCCATCATTAGTCCAAAGCCTTTCAGACAATGCTTGGAACTTGCAGCTTTATGTGACGTTGCATCATGCATCACACAACACATTCCATGAGTTGTGCTGTGAAAAAACTGGAAAACCACATCGTCTGTGGAATCAGAATTGGCAAACATCCAAGAAAATTGCTTGCCTTTTGTGAAACGGGCAGAAGAGAATTAACTTTAATGTTGCTTCAGATTCAAGGTTTATACTTTCCACAGAGACAGACTGTAAAATGAAGGGTCTGGAAGGGAAGCTGTATGAGGAGTGTCCGAGGTCAGTTGGTTACCTCAGGAGGGTAAGCAGAGGGGCAGACACTGATCTCTTCAACCTTGTAACCGGCAACAGGACTCAAGGGAATGGTATGAAGGATCAGGGGAAGTTCAGGTTAGGTAACAGGGAAAGGTTTTTCACCCAGAGATGGCTGGGCACTGGAACAGGCTCCCCAGGGAAGTGGTCACAGCATCAAGCCTGTCTGAGTTCAGGAACAATTTGGACAATATTCTCAGGCACAGGGTGTGATTGTTGGGGTGTCCAGTGTAGGGCCAGGAGTTGGACTCAGTGATACTGATGAGTCCCTTCCAACTCAGTATATTCTATGATTCTATAAAGCTTTATTAGGATGCTCTATAAAGCTAAAGCATAAAGATGACACAAGTATTTTTTAGATACACTAAACTAGGTAGAGGAGTATAAAATTGTTGTGTGTTAGAATGGCAGGTATGCCATTTACAGGCGGCCTTCAACTCAGGGCATCTGTTAGAATCGATGTCAAGTGTCCCTGCAGTGCAAGACTCTACAGAGTTAAGTGCTGACTTCCTAACCCAGGGTCTTTATCCTCCTGTGTACTTTGAGAAAGGTACAAAGAAAATGCATTTCAGTATGTGTAGTGGACAAAAGTAAACAGAAAAGACACTTCTTAATTCAGTCTGGCAATCACACACTGGCAAAAGATGGCCTTATATACCATCAGATATGCCTCTTCCTAGTAAGACACAGCTGTGAATATCAGAGCAGCTGAATTTGTTTTTTATCCAAGTTATATTTTGCATCAATTATTCCACAATTTATTGCATGCAATAAGACACTTAGAGGCTATTTCTTTTTCTGAGTTCCATACAGAAACCCTCTCTTTAACAATTTGTTGTTCAGAAATGCCCAAATTAAATACATTCACTTGTCTAACTGACAGCATTTATTGCAGAATGCAAATAAATGAAGATGATTTTTCCTGTATTTCCTAAGTTTGCTTTAATTCTTTAGGAAGAAATAGAGCCAAACAATTCTGAGCTTCAGCAATAACTGTAAGTTCAAGTACTGAGGCCTGGCAAACACCGTTATCTTTTCAAAACACTCTTTTAATAGCAATCATGCAATGTTTATAAAGTGGTGAAAGTGCCTAGATTTTAGTGAAATTCTGTTCCTGCCATACCTCACAAAATTTTGTTATCTCTTTTCTCTGTGCACCATTTCCACGCTAGGTCTAACATTGCAGTGATCAATGATAGTTCACATCTAACTCCAACACTCCAGTTGTCCTAAGAAATTCATCAAAGCTACAAACTACTGACCTTACCCTAAACCCATCTGATTGCAGGCCAGTTGGCTTAAGTTTTCTTGCCACTCATCAGCACAAACATGGTTATCAGCAGCTGACCTGTGAACGGTCAGGAGCATCAAGGAATTCGTGTTTTTAGAGAGTGTAACTGGAAAGAAAAAAAGGAAGAAAACTTCAGTATTATTTCAAATAGTATTATAGATGGAAAACTGAAAACAAACAACTACATTCAAGATTATTCCAAGTTGCTGGCACTTTTCCTAGCTCTACATGCTGAATAGCTATGCAATTTAAAACCAAGGCAAGTGTAGTTATTAGAACCTTGGTAAGAGTGAACAGCACGAGACACTGAACAGCAAAGGCTTCAAGAGGGTAAGAATAAACCCAAATACTTCTAATTCACCAGCACAGATTCACATGGGTTGCTGACAGCCTTAACTTTTATAGCCTTAATCTAGTTAGATAATCTAATAGAAAGACCATCACCATTTCTTCTCTCTTAATCTGTATATAAAAGTTGAGGAACTGCTTTTGTCACATGCAAAAAACAATTCTCTACTGGTCCTTCCAAATCTCAATGTCTTCTTAATCTCTCCTCTATCCACAATACTTCCCATATTACACACATCATCTATACATTTTCTTGCTATATCACTTTTCTTCTATCTTTGTACTGTGACACTTCACACTGAGCTTTTGCTTTCCCTTTGCCCACTTCTTGCATGCTTTCCCAACCTCACCCCAATATTCTCTTTGCTAACAGAGGGAGCACCTCTCCACCACTGTATTCTGAATTAAATCACCATGGATTACTACCATCACCCAAACACCACTTTGAGGCACCATACAGCAGAAGCTTACCACAGTCCCATTCATCTGAGCTGTCACTACAGTCTGCTTGCCCGTCACACCAGAGTTCACGTGGCACACATTCATGGTTGGCACATTCGAGTTCACTCTCTTCACAAAACGCTGCAACGACAAAAACATGCTTCCTCCTGAGAAAGACATGATCAAAGTGAAATTTACACTGAGACAAATAATTGAAGAGGGTGAAGGTAGGTACATATGAGATTTACAGAAAAAGTAAGTGAGACATTTGCAACAAAATTCAGCATGGATACCACTGATGCAGAAGGTGGTTGCTGCCATGCAGTGACGGGGGCATTGCAATTCAGAGGGAAGAAAGAGTGTCTACTGCAATCTCTGTGATTACCTAGTATCATTTGTGGTCTTGTTATATGAAACCTGTCTAAGCCCCTCAGAAGCTGTAAGAGAAAATACTGTTCTGTGCTTTTTAGCCAACTGATCCAAAATTGTTTAATTCTTCATGGTTTTTGAAAAAAATTATTTTACCACAATGTATATCTATTTCCTCTCATCCACAGCAATTATATATTAATTTTTGAATTTGCCTTTGCTTTCTAAATTTATATATTTATTTTTATCTCTACTTTAGAGGTAGAGAACTGCTGTACTGATAGACATGTTCCAGTTCACAGCTGGTACCCTTAGGTATGGATTTCCAGAGTGATCAGTATGGGAACTACAAGAGCTTGCATTTGCAAATGACTTTCGGCTTTCCCCTAACAACCTCCCTTCCAAAAGGCAGGTGTGTAGAAGTACAGTACCTTCCTCACTAACACACTTCCAGTTTCTATAAACCCCATCATTAGGGAATTCTGAGACCTGGGGGATGGCAGAGTGAAATGCATGGGAGGGAGCTGCATTCAGTTCTGCCCGTTTGGCTGAAGTACAGCATTTATACTGCCATACAATCCAAGCATTTTTTTGCAACACTAGTACAAAAAGTGCACTCCACGGTGAAAACCATACAGATACAGCAGACAGCGCTGTCGACCCCTGATCTTTCTGGCTCTGGAATAAAGCATGCAAAAACAGAAAAAGCACTTTAACTCCACCTTTCAGAGAGAGCATAATTCAAAAACTCGAAACCCTCAGCTGGGAAAACTTTGCTACCATTTTAGAATATTCAAGTCCCAGTTCAAAAGCAGAGAGGAAACATATTCTGGTAATTATAAACTAGCTGAACCTTAGCCCTTTGGTAATCTTTTCTCTGGCATGATCTTAATGTGTGATCATAAGTATACCACTCTAATACCAGTTTCACTCTTTAGATTACAGCACACAGCTTGGAAATTAAATGGTATAACCTTTACAATGAAAAGCAGATTAAGAAATGTTTTGTTAGCTTCAGCTTCCCAAAAAGAAACAAAGTTTGATCTAGTGATACACACAGGCTGCTGTTCATTTTGGCAAACACATTCATAGGTTTCACTTAGCACATAAAATGTGCCTACCATTCTGCTCCTACCAACAGAACTCCAGAGACTCCGGAGCAACTTCTTTTAAATCACAAAATTATATCCAAACATCTCAGCAAAAATGACAAAATACCAGGTTTAATCAGAAAATGAAAAATTTCAGTTTTCAACCAACTTTACCAACCAATGATCCCTCTTTTCTTGTGCAGACTTTCTCCCAGTACGTCTTTTTTACTTCCTTGCCCTGGGAACATGCTCACACATCAAGAGAAGAGAAGTGAATTCAGAGTACCACTAATATCTTGATGAAAGTGGAGCTAACATCTCAGGGCACTCACTCCCAACTTAGTATGCAGGGTGGGAGCTTGCAAAGCAGCTGCTGTTTGCAGATGTTCCACCACTTCCCATCCCATTCTCAGATGGAAACAGTGGAAAGAGAACTGAGGGCAGCCCCTGCAGGGGAGCAGGGACCTGCCGCACACTGCCAGCACTTTGAACAGGCTCACGCTGCGCACATGGACAGTGTGCCCATGCCTCCAGTGTAACATAATGAGTTTTGTATCTTGATTGTTACCACAGTTTGGATTGTAGAAGAAATCTGTGGAGCCAAGCAGGGAGGCAGAATCTAAGAAATGTCAATCTGGAAAGAAACTAAATAAGGAAGGGAGACATACGACATCTACCAAAAAATGGATTAGAAGTAAAATCAAGTAGAAATCAAGGAAAAAATGAGCAGTGAGCAGCTATGAGCCATGCCTGTATAGAATGAAGTTGAGGAAACTTGGGAAAAGAAGTCAAAAATCTACAAGGAAGGAAAGTGCAAAGGCACAAGAACAAGGAGGGAGAAAGAGAAAAAAAAGAAAATGAGGACAAGAGTGACCAAACAGCAAAGATACAAGGATGTGAACAACAAAGGACACAAGATGAGGAAAGAGAGAAAATGGTGCCATAGACAAACTGAAAAGGGAACTGAGGGAATGACTAAGTCTTTCTTCCTATAGAAAGTATAAAGCATTTTTACTTTGATTTTATTTCGCACCCCAACATCCCAAAAATGTGATCAGCCTTTTAAGGGAGTAACAAACTGCATGGGTCCTTACAGCAATTCTTTTCATCCATCATGTCAGGGCAGTCTGGGAAACCATCACAGATCATACTGTGTTTGATACACAGCTTCTTCAAAGGACACTCCCAAAGACCTCTTTCTCTACAGCCTGGAAGCAGAGAAGCACAGTTCTGAAATACTTATATGCAATATTGAATCAACTGTTTTCTTCCTTAAAAGTCCTGAAATACACCAAATATTTTCACTTGCAATATAAATTTTACAAAGTACCAGGAATAGTTACTAATGAAGAAATGGAAATAAGATTGGCACAGAGCACACTTGATAAATGGATCTAAATATTATAACACTTCATAATACTTCAGTGCTTTTAAAATAATAATTGTATTATGATTATATATTATACATAACTATAATGATTTAGGCATTAGCTCAATTAGCTCAAAACCCATACACCACTATTCTTAAAATACATTTACTAGTAATATAAGAACTTTTCTAATCCTGAAGTCTGTAGAAATTCCTTGGTCTTTCGAAAGCAAATACTATCAAAGCATGGAATCTCCATGAAACACTGTAGAAATACATACTTTATTTCCAGCAGTGATGATGCAGAATCTAACACAGAATCACAATGAAATGTAGAAAGAGAAGTAATACAAAACTATGTCAAAGTGCTTTGACAGTAAAATTCCTGTTGGTCAGCCAGAGGAAATTAAGAATAGCCCAAGTTATGTTTTAGAAAATAGTTTTCTCTTGTTTTATTCCACTTTTTATTTCCATCAACTAATAAAGTATTTTACTGTGATACCAGTTTAAATACTTGGACGTACTAATGTCCTGCACGTCTGACACTCTGGTTTTATAGGAAGCCATAAAAATGATGTGTTGTCCTGATTAAACCAAATTATTTCATTTCCTTGTTTGGCCTGTTCTATAGATGAAACTTTTCATTTTAATCTAAGGGAAAATTCAGTTGATAGCTCTGATGTTCATACTTGCAAATAGTTCAGGTATAAATTTAAAAACTGTATTTAAAGCAGCACCTGTCTTTGCCTGGACCTGGAACTGTGAAAGCATATTAGCAGCAAGTTATTAAGCAAGTATATTGTTTCCAAGAAGTTTTAATTCAGAAGTACATACTTTCCAAATATGAAATTATTATTTTAAAATCCCTACTGGATTACTAGAAAAATCTATTCAGGTTTTAACTGTACCTGGATGTGTGGAGTGCTTGGTTTTGTTTAAATTTGAAAAAACATGTACATAAATGTTAAAGCCCAGAAAAATAAATAACCTTAGCCTTTGAAACTAATTCCTCGTGATCAAATAACTTTCTTGGGTATCACCACTTTCCAGATCTCCTTCTTTACAATATTTGTGATAACTATTAATGAAAAATTAATTGAAACCAAACAAAATCTCTACTCTTATGTAGAACAAGGAATGCCATGTTAGGATCTTGATATGAATATAAAATAAAAAAAGCTTAACCCCCCCAAATTTATGAACCTTGCAATTTTTTAGCAGTGTTTACAATTTATTAAATACATATTTGTATTTCCTCTTCATCACACATTACAGTGTTACACTGTGAAATGTACCAGGACTCTCCAAAACTAATCACAAAGACAAATATAGACAATTCCCTATGAAAAATTCACTATTTACTGAATTCAAATTACAGCGTTCAAATACACTGTTTTATTGGTAGAGATCATCTAGTATTTGCAGTATTTATATTTCATCTCTAATTATTTTTGTGACATGCATTTTTAATTCAATGAAAGGGAAGTGAAAATAGAGGTAGGAAAACTTGTCTATATATACATTACCCCCATCTCAAAAATACATTTTGACAAGAGATATGGTTTCATATATTATCTCATCTTCATTCTTCTTCATAATATGAAGGAAGTTACCAATTGTTACCCAAATATACATTTCCCACGCAATTATCATTAAATCATTAACGTCAAGACCACCACATTTTTCTCTCACCTAAAATACTACAGGTCCAAACCCAGACTGCAGAAAATAGTGAAAGACAGTATTGGTTATGAATGTTATGTCCTCAATTTCTTTAGTAGGTGTAGGACCTTCCTCTGTTCCCTGCCAGAGACACTGTTTAGCAGCCAGCAATTTAATGCATTCAACTACAACCAACTATATTTAATGCCACAAACTCTCGTGACATCTTTCATAATAATACATTTTGGAAATTACCGCCCCTACGCTTTACTGCACTCAGAAGTCTGACTTCCAGTAACCTCAGTCAAATTTTCTCCCCAGATCCCAGTGTAAATGGCACTAAAGTCTCAGGATTTCACTGCAATTGCATGGCTGAGATGTCCTCTCACAAGGACCATGTGAAAGTATGGCAGGGATTGCTAACAGGAGGAGACCATGGATGCTGAATACAGCTCTACCTTGCGTGGGGAGAGTATACCTCAGTCCCTTTGGACTGTTCTAACTCACATTTTTTGGCCAGAGTAGTCTAAGCATAAGAAAGCTGGTCTATTTCAGCCTCCCTCTCCCTGCACTGTAAAGCTGTTCCATGAGTATCATTTAAAGCACTTCAAATGCAAGCATTTCAAATTAAACATTCAATGGTTTTTAATGTTAAAAAACCAATTTAAAAGATAAAGTTAATAAAATTTGAGCTATCCATTTATACATGGAAAGATCATCAAGTCTTGATTTTTTCCTGCACACACTGAATATGAATAAGTTGGAGACAGCTGCTTCTGGAGCTTTACAAGGACTTTTTGTTCTTCAGAACAGTATTAGCCCTGGTCAATGTAATGTCACTCTGACAACAGTTATTTCCTAGCTGATACAGTCTTCCGTATTTATAGAAACTGATAAGAATTCTGCTGATTGCTTGTGACATTCTGTCTAGACTTTAGAGAAAGAGAGATCCACTCGAGAAATGAACGCAATATATTAGAACAGTATTTCATATGTTAATGTCTAGGAGAATAAAATTATCCTAAAAGACACACAACATAACTCTAAGGAGTTCAAAATTGGTGGCAACAAAAAATATTTGGCTGGGAGGACAATTGAGACAATTGATTCAAGGTAAAGATACGTCAAACTCTGAAAGAGTCACTGTGATCATCAGCTCTGACTTTCCTTCATAATCCAAACAAGAGAATGACTAATGTTAAATCATATTTCAGAGAACATATCCTTTTTTTTTTTCCCCTTTCTTTCTTTTTTACAGGGGTGGGGGAAGGGAAGGAAAGAAAGAGGAGAGAGAATACAAGCATGATCTGGAAACTCCCAGAGACTGAGAATATATCACACACTGGGAATAAATAAACCCTCGGCTACTGCAAACATTAAAACAATCTGCTTTTTAAAGAGAAGCACTTTATAGGGATGCCAAGACTGAATTCTAGCCTAGCTTCAGCTTTCTGGTGTTGGATTTTATTTTATAAAATAAAATACTCTTGGAGGAATAGAAGTTTTCTTATTGCCAGAGTTTTTTTGTTCACATAAACTCTGCTTCCCTCTTAACCCGTTCTCAGATAAAAAAAAATACAAAGGTTGTGCACCTTAACCCTACTCTGCTGGAATGTTTTCCAATCCTTTGCTCATAAGCACACCGCTTCTCTAAATCCTTAGTAATGTATAATTATTCTCTTTGCCTCTAGGTATGCCAGGCATGCATGCAGATCTCCCTGAAGGCTACAGCTGTTAATTAAGAAATATTAGAACTCCCTTCACCTTCTGAAACTGTCCTGCCAGCATGTACAAGGATATGTAGTGACCAAGAGATTTCTGGATTATTTCAGGCTCAATACATCCCCTTAAGTTAAAAATCAAAAGCATCTACACTAAAAGTAAACTCAGAAACATATTGGAGAATAAATTTTAAGGGTTTATGCTTGTACTTGTAACTTCAGGTTAACCAATCTGAAAAAAACATGCAGAATCTACTTCAGCAACACAATATATCATAATGACATCTTTTGTCTATACATCCTAACGAGCACATTATAATGTACAAATTTAAAACTACATTTACAGATTCAAGATTTAATCTGCCAGGGAGTTACATTTTATCAGTAAAGTCTTCAGCAATATGAAAAGAACTAAATCTGCAGAATTTTTTTAGCTTGATTCTTTAATGAATACTCAAACATCCCAGAGTGTGGTTATCAGAATCTAAATGATCAGTTATCACAAATTGTATTCATGTTGATTAAGAAGAATTCTTGCTACAGTATTTTTACTGAAACTGTCTTTAAAAATGCCCAATACTTTTAAACATACAAAAAAAGCAGCTTATTCTCTGAACTCCCATGGTACAATTCAAGTAATTGAATTAAAGACAAAGCATTTTCCAATGCTGCAGCTACCCTGCATTCCAACACATTGAGTTTATTTACCACAGCTGTCCTCGTCACTGTCATCCTCACAGTCAGCTTGACCGTCACATCTCCTGGAGGCCAGGACACACCTCCCAGAACGGCACTTGAAGTGACTGGGTGAGCATTCTGGCAATGACAACCAACAGGGAGAAACAGGACTCCGTAAGATAAAAGCTTCATCATGACATGGGCACTTACTTATCACCGGAGCTGTTTCAGAAGCGTAAATAACAGGCCTAGAAAGCTTGTGACACTGGAACTATGTATCGGGCAAGATTCTTCATAATTCAAGGGGAAGGTGGTGGAGCAACATTTTCCAGAGCTCTCCCTGACATGCTGCCCTCTATCAAATGTCATTGCCTTGCCAGATCACTGGCATACAATGTTTAGACCATGGGTATGAACTTTCTAGCTACTCTTTTCACCATTGAAGATGGTTATGCATTGAAGTAATTGGTGTTATGCATTCAAGTAAGTATAAGAAATCCCCAGGGGGGAGGGAAAAAAAAGAGAGAGAGAGAATGGCAATTATGTGTCTATTTCAACCGGTTATAACTTTCCACTAATTAACCTCTTCATTGTTTCTGTCTCATCTCACAGTACCATTTTGGGGCAAAGGAGTGGAACAGAGCTGGCAGATCTTTAAGCAACTCTTTCATTGAGTGCTAGCAATTCCCTGGGAAATCCAGCAAAGAACCCGAAAGACTGGCATGGCTGAGTAGGGGAACTCAGTTTGGAATAATCTCCACAGTTTAAATATTGTCACTTAAAGAGGAGATATGAAAAAAACAAACACCAGTGACTACGGGAACCCATTTAAATCTTTTATTTGCTGTAATATGTATAGAGATACCTTCTACATCTTCATCTGGTGTTAGACAGGTTTGGTTGTCCGAGTTCTCATCCGGAAACTGAGTGCAGTCTGTATCCTCTGGCCACTGCAGACCTACAATCCCAAGCACAGCCTCACAGCGTTCCTTAGACTGTACACATAATGTCCTGAGGAGAGAAAGCAGAATTGCATCAAGTAACTGAATGAATGCCTCAGAAATTCACAGGTACTAGAAGTTAATAATCCCAGCCAAAGTTAAAGATGAAGATCAAGAAAAAAGATCAGTTGAACAAGTGTTTTAATATGGAAAAAATACATATATCAAAGAATGCTATGGTTGAAACATTATTTTAAGCTACTGTTCATCAGTTTTGTCATAAATAGGTTAATAACCAAAGATAACTGCTTACAGACATGCTCTCTTCTTTAAGAGATGGCAGAGAATTTTTTTTAAGAAGCACTAACTGCTCTCCTTCAAGGAAAAAAAAACCCAACATGTTTTGTACTAGTGAGATGCTACCTCTTCTGATTATGCTACCTCAGAAACCATGTGGTTTCAGAAGGACAAAATATTTAAGCCTGAAAACAAAAGAGTGAAGAACCCCCTAGGCAATTCAATAAAATTAAAACTTCAGCAAAAGCAAAGCTCAGACCAACTCTTGAGGCTGTTGTCAGTTACAGCAACAGAATACCTTCTACATCTCCATGTGGTGTTAGACAAGTTTAGTTGGTCAAATCAGGGAAAGGCATGAACATAGTCCTTCTGCAGCATTTTTTTAACCATGTAAAAGATGGGACTCACTGCAAAATTTGTTCAATCAATTGTGATTGAAAATCACCCATCATGTCTCTCAAAATAACCACTGTCAAATGCTTTAAAATTACAAAGAGAAAATGCATAGAAAAATCCCCTAATCTTTGAAACATTAAAGCACTACATTTGTCTGGGATCCTAGCTGTAGGTTGAAAAATATTCAACCAAAGGATCCCACTGTTTTTTTGGCTTTTTTTTCTTTCACGTCCCTTTTAATTTGCCTTTATGTAATTTGATTCATATTTACACATCTTCTAGAGACACTCCTTCCATGGAAGGCATTTTATTCCACTAATTTTCCTTTGACCTTTCGATTAATGGAACTTGTTTATTTTCTTCCAATTAGCTTTAGAAAATGGTGTGACCAAAACCAACAAAACAAATCCATACAGGATTAATTTATTATATTATATGCTCTTTTGGGAAAATAATACAGTATTAATCCACCCAAATTCAATTATATTTTGAGGAATTAGATGAAGAGTCAAAGTTTTTCCACAGCAAATTCACCACTGAGTTGAACAACCAGACAGAATGCATTAATGTCAGTCAACCATGTTAGAGACTCTCTCTCTCCTTTTAGATTTTCCTCAGTGTCAAAAAGGTTGACTGATACCACTTCATAACCTCAGATTTCGGAATGCCAGAATTTTTATTTTCCAATGACAAAAACCAAAACCACAACAAAAATATGATAATATAGCAGAGACATTTAAGCCACTTCTGTCCTGTGTTCTCTGCACACTCGGGTCTTTGGTCAAAGCTGACCTTTTCCAAGGTATTATAAGCCACTTAGCTGTCTGTCTGTGGTGAAAGAATTAGAATCCATTTAAACTTTAAATTAGGCCTGGACTAGTGTTATCAATGCCTTATCAGAGATGGAGAATAATGTTCAGAAATTGAAAACATACTTGATATATCAATGAATGTTATAAATAACAGTAAGTTCAGTTCTTTCCAAAAAATCTCTTACCTGTGTTCTTTACTTTGAATAAAACTTTATGAAGACTCTTACAGCTAAAAAAAAAGGCACGACTGCCAAACTAACATAAAGACAACAAAAAGCCTTGCAAAGCAGGGACAGCTGTTTTATACAGGGGGAGTAGAATTAAAATAATTTAGTTATACCGCCTAGAATGAGAAAACAGATCCATGTGCCTGTATTTAAAAATCTAATGCATCTCTGATAAGTTTATATTATAATAGATACAAAATTATAACATGGTCGTAATGTACACTTTGACTTAAAAAGTGTAACATTGAAAAACTGCATTAGCTAAGTTCAGTTTCATATTTACAGGAAAAGACAGGTAAAACAATGCACATGTCCTGTTAAGCTCAACTAATGACCGATATATTCAAACAAGAGGGCAGACATTTTGAAAGACAGCAGCAGATTCTCAGAATATAATTTCTGTGCTGACAATGTAACATTTTCTCTTCTCAGAGCTTCAAATTGTAGATTTACATTTATACTGAAATATCAAATTTATTTAATTTTTATTGGTATGAGGTTATTTTTGTTTTCATTCCTAAAACGTTTGTAGGTTTTTATATTATATGAATATCTGAAATTCTTCCTAAAATGTTACTGTTAAGAAGATACTACAGATCTAGTGGGACCTTCAAAGGTGTCCCTTCCTGATAAAAACACTCTTTATCTGTGACCTAACATAAGAGTGAAACCTAAAAAACTATCATAAACATAGAGCTTTGAATACTACGATTTAAAGTTTTATGTTGTATACTCCATTTGGTCTAAATTTGATGTTACCCTGTTTTGAACAGGAAGTTGGACCCGATGACTTCCAGAAGTTCCTATCAAATTAAATTGTTCTGTGGTTTCTATAAAGTTCCCCTTCATCTGTTTAATACTTTAAATTTGAAGTCTATTCAGCTGTATCATGGCACCTCCTAAAATCTGCTAATTTAAGTTACGTCCCTCTACACTAGAATAAGTTAATCTAATTTTTATTTATTATACTGCTTTCTTAAAAAAAACAAACAACAACAACAACAAAAAAATCTTGATTTTCAAACTAGCAAGTCTGACACAGAGCTTACACAAACCCCTCTGTAACTTTGAAGCTATCCTGTATGCAATATTTTCTTTCCTATTAGAGAATTTAACAGTATTCATAAACTTCCTTGTGGTTCATTCTTACCTTGCACTAAGAAGCACATCACGAGACAAAGAAATGTTATCTATTTGCCAACAGTATCACGTGATAAGAAATTTTAGGATGTGTACTGCAATTTTTGATGCATTCTTCTTTCAAACAGAAAATGCTCATTGATCAACACTGTCAAGGTAGGCCCAACAAAACAGGCAGAAATACAGAATGAGAGGGCTCTAGCAGCCAGTAGGTCAAAAAGCTCTGCCTGTTGGTCAAGTTTATTAGATCTCCTAACCTGCAACAGCTGCTGCTAAGAAAACCATGAGATCTACAGAACAAATACAGGCATAACTTTAAAAAGCACAGTGATGTTACTCAATGAGGATGGTGGAATAGTTACGCTGACAAGCAGAAAACCTAAGTTAGCCTGCAATTCAGAATGATGTGGCACTCCTAATTTAGAAAGGTAAACATTCATTAAAATCTCAGGTTTTGTTGAGCATTTGGACAGCGCTTTGCATCAAGTAATGTACCAGTGCAAGGAACTATTACAAAATGCTAATGTTCCAAATTAAATTAATTGATTCCATGTTTAAACACCCTTTATAGTGGCACAATTCTAATCAAACACACAGAAATGGGAAATACTTCCTACAAAGCTCACTGCACCCTTCTTGTCACTTTGCTCAAGAGTGGAATGAGCAGGTTCACAGTGCACTGGGTGAAAAACTGGCTGAAGGGTCCTAGCAAACAGGGCTACATCTGGCTGGTGACTATTGGTCACCTGCGCTGCTCCTCTGGGTTCAATTGCAAGGCCTGTCCTGTTCAGTGCATTTATGGTCTGGATGCAGCAACTTAGTGCATCATTAGCAAGTTTGCTGATTATACAAAACTGAGAGATGGTGTTGACTCTCAACGGATGAGAGGCCTTTGCCTTTGGACAATCATCAAGGACACAAAATTTAACAAGAAAAAATGCCTGATCCTGCACCTAGGATGGAGCAGCACCAGGCACAAATTGGAGAGCAGCCCTACCAAGAAGGACATGGGCATGCTGGTCAGCAGCAGCCTTTTCCTATGGAATTCCAAAGCAAAATTTTTGGCATTTTCAATGAAAGCATAAAGCTGGGGAAACCTACTATGATACAGTCAAAAATTAAATTAAATATGGCTTAGTACAGTACCTGCAAGGTGGGATCCGCTGATTTGTGTGGGGGTCACATTTTGGTACTAAGATTGTACAGGCAAAAAACATCAGGTACTTGTAGCAGTTGGTCTGAACCAAAGCTGGGAAAAGGGAAGACTCCCAGCTGATGGAAGCTTCCTTCTGTGTCCTGTGGCCCAGATAGTTTGGGTAGTATGTATAGTTGTAAGGCAAGTTCATACAAAGTTCCAGAGTAATTGGTTCACACTGACCTTTCACAGAGAGAAAACAAACAGAACCACAAATGGTGTGAGATTAAATTAAATACAGAAGAAATAATTCCATACTTATTTAACAAATTTCTCAGTCAGGGGATATCCTCCCAGGCTTGAGAAACTACAAGTTCCAGAGCTAGAGATCCCTTTTAAGCCTATTCACACCGTAAAGATGGGCTTGAATTCTGCCTGCCTCATAACCCATTAAGATACTTTTATTTCCTTATTAATATTGATTAAATTTCTGAGCGACATCTTAACTTTAAGATGGTACAATAAACCATCCTTAAACCAGCAGAGTGTGTACTGTACAGCAACACACTTCCCACTGGTGTACCTACTGGGCTACCATGACACACCTCACGCTGACAGGGCAATTGCCAAAATTAAGAAGACAGAAATCATCAGATACTTTGGGTTGGAAAGGATCTCAGGAGGTCTCTACTCCAATGCCCTGATCAAAGCAGGTCAGCTCTGATGACTGAACAGCCTTCTCAAGACTTTAGACAGATTGTAAAAATTCTTCAGTTACAGAGACTGCACAATTTCTCTGTATAGAAAATAGAAGCCAGGATTTGCTATTAATCTTTTTCCTTGCTTACCAAGATCTGAAGGAAGAATGGGGACAATTAGGTTATGTATTGCACAAGCACTGAGCAAGAGACAGTCTACATGCTAATAATTTAATTTGGGTAAGACATAACTAATAACAAATTAGAATGATAAGCAAAGACAGAACAGATGCAACAGCTACAAGTCTATATGACTATATATATTATAGCTACATAGAAAAATCTTCCAACTTTTGGCAGTTTATCACAACAAATTTAGTGAAGTATTTTGGATTTTTAAAAATTGTATAGCTTTTGTATTTCTGTATTTTTGTATTTTTCAATTTTCCACCATAACAGAAAACTACAGACAGAATTTCACTTCAGTTCAGACTGAAATTCAACATTTTATTTTTAGCAATGAGATGATTATGAAATTATTTAAACTTATTTACCCTGAATATATTGAGAAAGTTTTCCACAAAAAAATACCAGTCAAAAGTTTACAAAGGCATATATTTGCCTATTCTGGGAGCCTTCATACCTTGATATGATTAATATTCTCTGCTAGCCAGTTGGTAGCATCAATTGCTAGTACAGCGTGACAACTGTGTCATCTCATATCTGTATCTTTGAGAGAACCTGGAAGAAGATCCTACACTCAATTATTCAGCTGATCAGCAGAACCTGGCACTCTTTCTTGGTCTGGCATTTGGTGTTATAACTTTTCTTACTATTTACCCCTAATTTGATGATCACAAAACTCATTTTACATCCATCTTTGTCTCGCCACTAAATCCTGGCACACTACCAATACTGAATTATTTTTGTTGTCTCAAACCACTTAGTCACATCTTTGGGGTACATGAGGTTCAATGACTTTAACAACTCTCCTCACACTACTGCCATTTCCTTTCCTTCATGATAAACCATACCTTGTCCTTTCACTCTTTTGCCTGATATGCCCAAATCAGTTTGGGCTCATCTTTTGATTTTGGCCAGTAAACATTCTTCTTTGATGTGTACAAAACTTTACACATTCATCAATATTTCAGGATGAACACAAAAGTACATGCAATATTTTAAGTGTTTGTATAACATGACACTATTCAAGATTAAAGAGTTGAAATGCACATATACCATTCTCTTTTATTATGCCTCGTATTTATAGGGGTTTAAGTGAAATCTGGAAGAAAATCTAGTCCATTGAAATGCCGCTGGAGGACAACTCTTTATGTGTTTTCAACATGATTGTAAATTCCACACTGTTTCTACTACACTAATTCTACTACGTTATGTGCAGAAGAGCCACTGTAGGTTTGAGAACAGTAACATTGGCTCTCACATGCAATTCCCGACAAACCAGAGGGTAATAAACAGAACATATGCTCCAGGGGAACATTTGACTCATTTTAAGTTACCCAAATGTTAGTCTTCCCTTCTGAGACTGTCCTACAGCTTGACAGGTCCTGCTACTCCCTATTTATAATACATGTGGGTACAACATAATGAAGAGAGAATAAGGAATAAAATTAATTGGATCTTTTATCCTGAATTTTAAAAAGAAAAAACAAAACAAACAAAACAAAAGTAAAAACAAACAAACAAAAATAACAACCAAAAATAAAACCAACCAAACAAAAAAAAGCCAAGCCAACCAAAAAAAACCCCACAAACCAAGACATTACTACATAGACTATGCCTGGATTTAATATATTTCTGTGTTTATTATTAACTTGCTCTATCCATTGGAGTCCCTACAACCACTCTGGACAATCTGTATCCAGTCACACTTGCAGTAAAAAAAGTACTTCTTGTCAGAGCTACATTATGCTCCTGTGTTTCACTTTGTGCCAATTGCCTCTGATCCTGTCATTGAGGCCTATCTTCTTTACACTCTTCTTTCAGATATCCATTCTGTTATCCTAAATATCTTGTAAACACATTATAATACCAGCCTAAACTGATCTGATATTATCACATTTGGAAAATATCCATCATATTCAATACTGGCAAATGTGGCCTACGCTTTGGAATTTTTCAACCAGATAGTAATCTGGGCCAAGAAGCAGTGCTTTGTCAAAACTAAATTTTTTCATGAGAATTCTCATGTCTAAAGGCAAAATAACTCTGGTCAAAATACAAAGAACAAAAATAATATGAAAAAAAGACAATAGTACTTCCAGATGTTATGCAAGAAAAATCTTTCCCAAACTGTCCTGCTGTTCCATTGTGTATAAACAATTAAATATTCACTGGACTAGAAAAGGACAAAGTGTGATGATCCAGAAGCCTAGTTCACACTACATGTTATTCCTGCTAAGAATTACAGAGAGAGTTGCTCATAATATGTTGAGGAAACATCTGCACTAAAAAGCTTTCAGGTTTCTCATAAAATGGCATGGGAACATTGCTTTACAATTCAAATATTACATGTCAAAATTCACAGAATTAAAGTGGTTTGAGTTGGAAGGAGCCAGAAAGATCATCTTTAATGGTAGATCCTATTGCTCTTAGCAGTTATTGGGAAGGTGTAAATCAGATGGAACCAGACCCTTTGAAGCATGCAGGGATAGGATGGGAGGCAAAAGACATGAGAAAATTCCAATTATTTATATGGAGAATAGGTTTTTAGAATGGAAGTGCTCTAACAGTACAACAGATCTCTCAGAAAGATTGTGGAATATCTGTCCTTAAGGACTGAGCTGCTCAGCTGCACAAAATCATGGGCAACATAACTTAATTGGCACTGATTTGATCAGGAATTTGGGCTTGTTGACCAACAGTGTTACCTAGCTTCCTTCTAATGCTAAACATGGGACACAAGATTATTCCTTTACAAAAACTTAGGCAAAGCACTGATAGAAGCACATGTAAAGCATTTATGCTTTCTAAAATATATTACAGCTTTACTTTAGCAGCATCTAAAGGCCCCAGCATGAGTGGTGTCCGTCTCAAACACTTGAAGATGATAGTCACAAGTCTAGAGAGAATATGAAGTTTGGACTAGTTGACCTTCCCATGTCCATTCTATTCTAAATAGAATGACATTATCCACACAAGCTATGATATAGTATCAAGGCATACCTTGCAGAGATAACTGCAGCACAAAGCAATTACACATGAATTATGTAAAAGTAACCTGTAAATGAAGCCAAGTCTGTCCATCAGTCACGGTGACCTGAATTGATGTGACTGTATTAACTCAACACTAAGCTTTAATTAATTTTGAGTAATTTTTAATACAGTTCTGCCCCACTTTCAAAACATAGACAAATATATTTCTCTTGATTACCTGTTCATGTTGCTGCATTGTACAATTGAGGAAAAACAGCTATTCAGAAGCAAGTACAGTGTTAGTACAGGAACCTTGCATGGGGTGGTGTAGAACAGCACACAGATACGAGGATACACAGAGCTGGAGACCCTGATCCTCAACAGTATGTATTGGTCAGAAGTACAATTAGTGTTTCCAGTTTGAATACCAAAATTACTCCTTCATAAAGGTCTAAAAGTTCTCCAGACTACTAAATACAATAACATGGGTTTTTTTTATATTTTGAAAATAAATCAGTATCTTCTGCTTTACACTTAACACTATGCTGTTTACTTTACAAAGACACTGAACATCATTAAATGCTAAGAGACAGTACAATGGTAAATACCCATGCAGAAAATCTAAAAATTTACAGAAGAGAAAATTAAAATACCTCAATGTCATATGTTATAAATTGTAGTACATCAATAATCAAGAGCTTTGATTTACAATTCAAATATTACATGTCTTACATTAACATTATCATTACATTACATTACTTTGTTGACACATTTGTTTCAACATTGCCATTTTTAAACTTTAATCATTAGACACGTACATTAGCTAGAAAATTGAAGTATTACTTACCGTGTTCTACCCTGCATCCTCACTTTAATCTAAAACACCCTAAAAGAATAACAGTATGAAGCATGTGACCTACTTACTGCAGTTTGCCTGGCTGTTTCTCATTTCACAGGGAGAAGCTCCACAGGGATCAGGGCAAGAAGAGCACCTCTGGTCTCCCTCCTGACAGAGGGTTTGATCTGAGGAAAACAGAGATGTACTTTTCAAGTTATTTACCAGACTAATAAAAATGACTGGAGTGTAATGAGAAAGTACAGTGCTTACATAAAATTAAGTATTTCCTTTACATATTTCAGTAAGTACCCAACAGTACTTCAAGTGCAGTAAGGAAGAAATGTGTGCAACACTGTTCTGTTCTCTTTTTTCTTACCCCTCTGTTCAATATAAAAAATTATATCCCAGTTTCTGAATGAGAGGCATGGCTCTCTGAAAGACATTTACCATGCAGAATATGAAGTCATGCAAATCACATTTCAAAAAGAACAATAGGTCCTAGCCGAAAGAGAACACTGTCTGGGAATTATTCTTCAATGCCATTCAGTTGATCTGCTTCTCATTTTAGGATTGTTTTGGATGACAATAAAAGACATCCTGAAGAAAGGTCAGAGATGAAGCATAACTGTCCCCCTTCGACAGCTTAAAAAACAAAAAACAACAGAAAGAAATCCAAAAGTGCTATGATGGTCCTAATGATGGACTTCAGAATAAATAAAATCAGCACTTCATCAAGTTTCTGAACTACTTGGGTAGTTACTTTATCTGACAAATCCCTAGACTTCTCTCCCTCAGTTGTGATAGCTCCTTTCCAAACCATTAAATTCTCTCTTCCATGTGCAAAATCAGTCATTTAGGTTACTATTCTGTAAGGAGAGACTAAACAGATGGTGTTTATCATCTTATCCTGTTTAAAAGAGCTTATTGCCCTGATTACTTCATGTTTGTATTGCACTACTGGCCATGAACATTAATCATTCATCCCTCCATTGGACATACAGAAGGTGCTGAACAAAGGTCTAGTTTCAATAACCTTGACAACAATCTTGTCCAAAGGAACTGATGATTTAGTTGTATCTATCATAATTATATGGATTTACTTCCATTCATACATGTTATATATTGAAGCAATAGAAGTAATATAGCAAATGATCATCTTATTTTATAGCTGCATGTGATTGCAAAATGGAACTTGAAAGGCAGGAAAGCCTTTTGACTTCTAAAGCTCCCAAATATTTACATTAAAATTATTTTTAAAGTTTGCTCCAACTCCTTCCTATCCTTAAAAATCCCTGTGCTACAATGTAGATTCCTTTGATCCTAGCACAAATAATGCTGAATTTCTACAAACACACTGTACCCTGTCTTTTGAAGAGATCACAGAAACTCTTAGTACTCATAGTCGTGAGAACATCTATATTAGATTTCTACTGTCACAAAATGAATGGGAGCACTACTTACAGATAGATGCCATACCTTAGATTTCCTTAAGGTATGTAGTGAAGGAGACCACTTTTCTCATCCAGAGAGAGATGAAGCAATGGTCATTTGTAATCTCTGAATGTCTATCCTTTCACTAGGACACAAGATCCCTGTATCATTTTATAGGCAAGGGGAAGTCACTATACCCTGTCCTCATATTTCTATGCTGGTTTCACATATTTACTGTGTTTGTAACAAAACCAATATTCCAGACTGCATTAGCCCTAACTTCACTGACTCTGACATATCCAAATTTTCTTTGATTTGCTAGGCAGAAGAGTCTTTGTAATACGTGAATGTCCTACTACATTTTTTGCAGTTGCTGGAAACAACAAAATATATAAGAAATACAATAATAAGTTACAAACAAGAATTCTGCCTTGCTTTTACATGGACTTTGCAAGGAAGTAAAGATGAATGAAATCTAAATTCTGCCAACATATTCCCATGCAAATTAGGGTGGATGGGACATGGTTGCCTAAAGAAAGTATTTTGCTTTATGCAATACTGCAAAATACTGGAAAGAGCTTTTGCACATTGAAGAATTAATAATAAAAACTAGGAAAATGTTTGTATTTAAAAGTTCTGCAGTTTAATGTCAAGCAGAACAATCACTAAATACATAATTATCACGCCATACTACTGCTTGAATATTTTAACCTATACCTATTCATCATATCAAAAAAAGTTTTTTAGCCATTGCTTCAACATCAAAAGGGAAAAAAGAGGCAGTGAAAACAAAGTACATCACTGACTTCTAGCCTACATCATGCAAGAGAAATGGAGGATAAAAGAATTTATAGAGTAAGAGTGATATTGGACATGAAGAAAGAGGAATGAAAGGTGAACATTTTGTGAAAGTGCACAGTCGCAACTGAGGACAAAAACTTGTTTCTGGGATTTTAGATTGTCACAGTCAGAACTAGAAGATATTTCATGCAAGACCATTTTACAATGTCAACATTAAAAATGAAGAAAAATAATGATAATTTCTGCATTTCAGCTTCTCAGGTATTTTTTGGAATGAAGGTATTTAAATTGGAGTAGGAAGATCCCAAGAACTTTCTATGAAAAGAAGGGACTGAGTAACATGCTTATGAAAGGATTTCTTTCAGACTGGTTTCCTAAAGAAATGAAGCTTATATAATCACACTGTGTATCTATTTCATGGTAACAGGTCTTTTCTACACTAATAACTATTAGAGAGCCTGTCCTATTATCACTACATTTGCCAGCACTAGCTTTCTGCATAAGGTTAACTATTTTAATTTCTTTAAAATAAGATTCAGAAAAAAAATGACATTAGTAATTCTTGCATTGAAGGAAAGGCTGCAATCTGAACCTATACGTTACCAGAAATAAGAGAATTACATGTGAAAAATGCCTTCAAATTTTGAAATCATTGTGACAAAATTGCTTTCTGAGTGTCTTTGGAAAACCATATTCTTGGGCTCAAGGCATTGCTTAGTTTCCTCTTCTCTCATAGAGTCCATAATAAGACAGCTATCAAGCAGCTGTGAAAACTTACTTTCTTGTATATTTTCCCTTAGTCACACTAAATCATTGGTTTACTTATGAAAACATTCTTTCTCTGATTCCTAAGTTCTGATAAAAAAAAAAATTAATGAGAAAATTCCTCCTTGAATGACACCAATTCCTGTAATAGCAGATTCTCATTGCTCCAAGCAATGTATTTCAAGTACAGCTGATCACATCAGATAACTAAATACTGGGCTAAGTATCACCCCCACTTCTTAATTATTTTTACGTAATAAAAGAAGTCTGCTTACAAATGTCTGTGTGAAAGCACGAACCCTAACCAGCCTTAGGAAGTGTTATTTGAAATGTAAAGAAAGTAATTTGTCAGACAGCTTTAGCTAAAGGCACTGTGGAACATGGCAGTCAATGGCAGGATTAGTAAGAAGAGTAAAATGAAGCATATCCTTACTTTCACTGCAGTTTTCTTCATCACTCCCATCTTTACAGTCATTGTCTCCATCACACTGGAACGCACTAGGGATGCACTGCCCATTTCTGCACTCCACCAGACCCTGACTGTGACATGCTAGAGAGAAAAAAAAATTAAAAAGACAATATTCTGATGAATGTAGCTTAGTGAAGCTCTGTATTATATTTGAACATCATACAGAATGGAGCTGATAACACTGCTCAGCACTGGAGATCACAAGACGTTTTTCATTATGCATCGGCTAATTTTTCAGTGGCTACAGCTGCCCTGATCTTTAACTACAGAGACTGAAGCTATAAATGTCAGGTATTAGCAACAGGCTGAGATAAAGTCTTAGTTTCCCCAAGGGAAAAAAAATGCACATAATTTTTACTCATGTAATGGGAACATTACAATTAACAAAAAGCTAATTCTGTAATTAGCAAGAAGCTCCAACACAATGCAATGCTTTACTTCTCAACAAAGGCAACAAACGTTTAATTTGCTGCTGCTGTCTACTGAAAATGGACATTTGTCAAGTGTGAACTTCTGAAATAAAACAAGTTTATAGTTTTGCTTGCAAGTGAGTATACTAGTTATCTTACTTTTTTTCCTAGTTTTCAAAGAAAGAAAAGAAATAATTTAGAGATTAAGGGAACTTACAGCAATTGATCTCATCTGATTTGTCTATACAGTCATGGTCACCATCACATACCCAATCAGCTGTTATACATCTCCCCTCTCCACACTGGTGATGTGTCACTGGATTACAATCTACATAAAATGCAAATTTGAAGGGAAAAACAGGATGCTAAGTTACTGTTTTTATATATTACTGATCAATTGTTCTATGCTTATTAGCTAATCTTCTTATTGATGAGCCATTTTGCATTAATAAATTATATTAAGAAAATTTTGTATCCGCAGACTTTTTTGCAGATGGTAGTTACATATATTCTTAATTGTATTGCCTGTACTGTGATGCACTCATTCCTTTTCTCAGGTGCACAAGTGTTACTATTTGTAAATAAACAAGTTTCTAAGATATGTTAAGCACATTAGAAGATCTGGCTTACCATCTCAGGGAATGATTTTCAGTTAGCCATCAGAGAAAATAATTTCCTTCATTTATGTTTTTATTAAGACACTTAAAAAAATGTTTCTCAACTTCAGAAACTGTATTTTTTGCCTGTACTTGGAATTTTCCCTAAGAATTCTCTGCAAAGAAATTATTCCAATCATCATTTTATTCTTTCTACCTGAATGCAAAAAGAAGAGCATTCTGTTGAGCAGGCTGACTTTAAAACAAAATAAATAGAGAAAACAGACACAGTCCAGCCCTCCAAATCTGCCAGGAAAATCAATTATACAAGGTACAAAAACTTAGATTTTAAAAATTGTATTGAAAAAAACCTATGTCAAGGTAAGAAAGACAGGAGACAGATTAACATCTAGAAAAATCTAATAATCTTTAAACTAAGAATTATTTATTAAAAAAACCCACCAAATAACCAAAACTGACAAGAAAATATTGAAAGGTCTTAAGAGTGTGCTTAATTTGGAGAAGAAATACAAAAAAAACTCAGAAAAAAAAAGTGCACTGATTTTCAGATTTTATATTCTTTGTTTTCTTCCTTAGAAAAGCAAAAGGAAAAAAAGTGAAAAATACTATTATAATTGTTAAAGAATTATCTTAGAAAACTTAATTTTTTCTCAGGTATAGTAACAGGATCAAAACTTAGTAAAATAAGGCTTTCTAAGTTTCCCAATATTTACATGTTAAGATTATTCTTTTTTAATGGCAAAACTTCATTGTTACTCCTATGGAAGTTAAGAGTAGGTAGATACATACAGTAAAATAGGTAAGTATCATGACTCAGAACATGCAAAGTCGACTGACAAGAGAATTTGAAAGACAGAATTTTATAATCAAAACATAGGACTTCACTATGAATCTTATGTAAAAACATTTCAGCTAAAAAACAGTTGGCAACACCAGTGTGTACCGTCATATAGTTTGCTTTACTCTCAGTTAAATCCAGTGAAGCTAGCAAGGAAGCATCTTTTGGAATTAAGTTTAAAGCAAATTGAAAATAGCAGTATTTCTCATAAATACCAAACCCTTCAAGATTCGGACTGACCCAGAACCCTCCTTTAAACCTTTTCAAGTTGCATATACAATCTGTGAGCTGTCTTCACTTTGTTCAAATACAGTAAGAGCAGGGTATATTACTCTCTCACTAGTTTAAGGCAAAAGGTTACTGGCTTAGGCAGTCCTGATACTTTGAAAACTTTAGAAAAGCACATAACTTTCATTTACCACAATTTTGTTCATCACTAAGGTCTCCACAGTCATCGTACCCATCACAAACAAAGGTATAATTGAGGCATTTTCCCGTGTCACAACGAAATACATCGTTACTGCAGTCTGCAAAACAAAGCATGTAAAATGTTAAAGTTGCATTGGAACATTACTATAAACTATGCAAATAGAATGTGCTGACTATGCACAAGATTAGCTAAGGATACCTTATAACTTACAGGTCTGCATTAATACTGGCGTACACCAGTTTATGAGAAACTAATCTGGAAGAATATGGAAAATCAAAAGCCATTTTTAGAAATTTTTACTCTCTCCCTACCAGCTGTTTTTCTGATCAATACCATAAGGAGAGAGCTCTGTTTTCACATAGCTATTTGTACATAATACATAATAAATAATACATAAATATTTAATTAATTTATACACATAAAGTTCTCCAGAAATGTTGTAGACTTCACCATTTTAGATTACTAGGAAAATCCTGAGTACCTGATGTGGCTATTAAGTGGGGATGAAGATTCTAACAGCAAAATCAAGATCCCTGGACCCTGCTTTTGAGCCTGCCTTTGATCTCACAATGGTTTAAAAGGAGCTTTATGCTTAACACAGTTTAGAGTTTAGATTTGGCCTGGCGTCTTCTCATCAAGGAATTCTTACTGTCAGCACTAAATGGGGTTAACCTTTTTTTCATGACTGGATGCATCAGTAAAGCCTGCCAGATATTCTCTGAGAATAACCACAATACTTGAATAATATCAGGTTCAATAAAAACATGGAATCTTTAGTGTAATTAAGCAGGTTAAAGAGAAATTATGGTTTGTGGTATCTGGTCCCATCAGTAGTAACTTTTGATTTCAGGCACACAGCTAGGAAGTGGCTAGCTCAGTTTCATTGCCTTCTAGACTTTTCCCTGACCTCAAGTTTTTGAATGCTAGACTTTTCNGAAAAGCAGGGACTGGAACAAAACTGCCTCCTTTCTTCTGAGATGATCAACCACAAAACAATAGAATCATGCTACTACTTCCTTTTCTCCTCTTGGCATGTGATTCATGATCCTGTGTTCATAATTGGGCAGTGGTTCCACTATCAAAGTAGTGTGTCCTTCTAAGGATATTAGACACTGAAAGGTGCACAACTCTTCCAGAAGGTGTGGTTTCTACCCCTTCAGATGTCAACCAAGTGTTTCACCTCCTAGGTGAAAAAAAACTCTGGAACTTGAACACGAGTCACTTCCTCTACTTACCCCACAGAAGTATTAATGCTTTCTTCAAGTTTCATATTATCTTAGAAAGTCCAAACAAAATGTATGAAGGAAATGCTTCAGGATATGAAGTAAAATATTATGGCTGAGCCATGAGCTACATACTCAATAGTTAATTTAGCTTCAAAAAGAACCGTTATTCATAAAACAGGGAATAACAAAAACCTCACACTAAATGAAAATAAATTTAAGTTCTTGCTTCCTGTAAGCAGACCAACACCCAGCTGAGAGTAAATTCGGAACATCGCTTGTTTTGAATAAGCAACAGCATGAGCTACTCTGGCAACTTTCAATCTTACTGATCAATTTGTAACTCTGACAGTCTCTATGCTTCTTCCACTGCTCCTCCTCCAAATGAAACAAAACTGCCTTTATCTATGTTATTTCCTCTGGAAAAATTTACTGTTTAATTTCCATTCATAACCCCATTTCTGTTTCCATTCATACCTCTGAAGCTGCTGCAGTATCCTTTAGGGTAGACAACCCACAGGCCCACACAGACAGGGTACACAAACAGAGTAACAACTTCCTTGCAGGGAAATAAGACTCACTTGATGAAAATCTAACAGCCTTAATATATATTTTCTTCAAGATATTGGCAATAATGTATTCTATAGGGTAGTTGGTTACTCTGATAAGTAAGATGGGCACTTGGCAGCTGCCACTTGTAAAAGGCTCAACTTAAATTTTATAAATGATGGGGAAATCCCCATTTTCATAAAATTAAATATAAATTCTCATTCTATACTCCACTAAACACAAATGAAGCCTAGTAAGTCTTTTGCATTCAACAACTTGACCCTGAGATAAGCTCAACTGGTTAAAGCATGGTGCTAAAAAAGCCAAGGCAGCAGGTTTGGTCCCTGTACGGGTCCAGAAGGACCTGCTGCACATGGGGTATGGGCAAACCCCCACAGCATCCTGCTCTCTAAATTGGAGAGAGATGGATTTCATGGGTGGACTGTTTGGTGGATAAGAAATTGGTTGAACAATCACATCTCAAGGGTCAATAGATCAGAATCCCAAAATACATCAGTGACCAGTGGTGTCCCTCAGGGCTATGTACTGGGACCAGGGTTACTTAATGTCTTCAGAGATGAAGGTGAAGGGATCAAGCATAGCCTCAGCAAAGTTGCAGATGAGGTGGGGAGATGGTGTGGATGTCAAGCTGAATGTTGTGGCTGACACACCTGAAGGACAGGATGCCATACAGAGGGACCTAGACAAGCTGAAGAAGTGGGTGCATGTGACTCTTGTGGTCTAACAAGATCAAGTACAAGGTGCTGTACCCGGCTCAGGGCAAACTCTGGTATCAACACAGGCTGAGGAATGAATGGATTGAAAGCAGCCCTGCCAAGAAAAACTTGGGAGGAACTGGTAGATGAACAGCTGGATATGATTCAGCAATGTGCACGTGCAGCCCAGAAAGCCAATAGTATCCTGGACTGCATTAGAAGCAGCATGGCCACAAGGTGGAGGAAGGTGATTCTGTCCCTCTGCTCTGCTCTTGTGAAAGCCCACCTGAAGTGCTGCTTTGAGCTCTAGGTCCCACAGCACAGGAAAGACATGGACCTGTTGGAAGAGGTTCAGACGAGTCTACAAAAATGATCACAGGGCTGGAACAGCTCTCCTTTGAAGAAAGGCTGAGAGAGTTAGGGCTGCTTCTCCTGGAGAAAGAGTGTCTTTCAGCACTTTAGGGAAGCTCATAAGAAAGATGGGGACAGACTTTTTAGCTGGGCCTGTTGTTAACTGGATGAGGAGTAATTGTTTTAAAAGAGGGTACTTTTAGACTAGACATAAAGAATAAATGTTTTACAATGAGGATGGTGAAACACTGGAACTGGTTACCCAGAGAAATGGTAGACACCTCATTTCTGGAAATATCCAAGGTCAGGTTGGATGGGACTCTGAGCAACCTATTCTATAATTTAATGACGTGACTTAAGACCTTGAGGGGGGCAAGGACTGCAGGAAACACAGCATCTTTTATCAGACAAGCTTTCAGGCAAATAGGTCTTCCTTCTATGTAATTCAGGAAAGTCTTATTTGACTTCCACACCCTCTCCTCAACTCTCACCAAGCATCCTAATGAAAGACATCCTCTGCATATAAACCTTGAATCATTAAACAGAGAGGTGTCCTTTCAAAGGTAATCTTAGCTTATGAAATTTATACTTGTTTTTATAAAACATGTAATATATTTATTCTTTTACTACTAACTTCTTCTTTTCCCATTTCTAATAGAGAGAGCCATAGTCTCATAGGCATTTTTAAATTTTTTAGCTTATTTTAAATCTAAAGCGAACACTGAGAGGAAAAATTGGAAAATAAAAACATACAATACTTTTTACGTAATAGACATTATCTCAACCTCCATTAAATGAATTGTAGGCTATTAAAGGAGAAGCAAGCTCTAACTTTATTCATATTGAGACCAGGAGGAAATTGCTGTCCTCATTTATTCCTTGGAGTATCCCAGATAAAATCTAACAACAACTTCCTTAAAAGCAGCTTTGTGAGTCTTGGAATGCCCAGGCTCTTAAATCACTAATAAGAATCTTCTGAGTTGAGTGTAAACTGCACAGTCTGACATTTTTCAACATCTGAATGTGAAATCCTGTTATGTTCTGCTATAGTCCCTATATAGTAATTTTTCCACATTTACCTCTGTTTTTTTTCTTCCCGTCCTCTCATTGTTTTCTTACGGTATGCTTGTTCCGCTTTTCTAAAGGTGTTTGTAGTCCAAGGTGTTTTGTTAACACAGAAAAACACACAGGAGCCCTAAAGATATGTACTACCACAAACAAATAAATAAAAAATACAGCTATAACATATGTACATTCTACTGCAGCCCATACTGGGATTAATTTAAACAAATTGCATCCAGGGTTGAGACCAAGAGAACTTTCTGAACAGATGGTGTTCCATCTACTCTAAAATCAATGCCAAGGACCAGGATAAAGCTACAACTAACAGTATTCAGCCGATTATCTGAAGTGCTCTCATCTCATGTGCACTATTGATCCATTTAAAAAAAAAACAAAAAAAACAAATACTTCTTATTTCCACATAGCTCCTTACAGAATACTTCCCTCAGGGCATAAAATTTTATAGATCGAAAGCACGTGCTGTGGCCTGAGTGAGCAAAGCTAAACATAGTCCACAGCAACTGACAGAGTCCAAAGTCAATATATGCAAACACTATGCAAAGCTCCTATTCTGTACCAATAGCCTGCTTCAGTTTCCAGGTTTCCCTGAATGGATTCTGTACTTCAGCAGAACACTGCAAGGCTTAAGAAACTTACTACAATGGACCTCATCACTCCAATCATCACAGTCGTTGTAGCCATTACACTGCAGTTTCCCTGGGATGCAGATCCCACTGGCACACAAGAAACTCTCCTTTCCTCCACACAGTGCTGTAAGAGAGCAGAAAAGACAGAATGTGGAGAAAAATCATTAGCATCAACACTACAAAGGTAGTGTTGCTAGAGTCTTGCAAATATTAAACTGATATTCAATATTTCCCACAGGGATTGAAATATATTTCCAATTTGGAAAACATTAGGATAGCTCTCAGAGGAACATCACTGAATGCAAGAAGGTCAAGAGAAAAACCTAAAAGAAAAAAATTCTGAGATTGAACAAAGCCATTTAAAACTTCTATCAGTGAATGACCCACTTTAAAAGACCTCAACAGGCAGTCATGAAAAGGCTATTACACCTGTTAAAATCTGTCCCTGGGACAAAAGAAGGAGCCTTACGTGCTCATGTGGAATATGCCTAAAAAAATAGAATAATTTCTGCTTAAGACTGGCTTTACTGTAACCCTTTGGTATTCTTCACAGTTTGCCACACCGATAGGTATACACTGGATGCTATGAGGTACCACTTAGCACTGGACATGCTTATTCAGTGCTTTTTCAAAAATGACAAATATCTTCAGCTTGCACTGGCTGCACATTCAACTATTTATCTAGATTTTTAACTTTTTTTGTGGTCCTAGAATAGCAGTTTTTTCTATCACACCATGGCAATGTCTATATACACAAACACATACACTCTTGGCACCCTCATTATTAGTTTTAAATTTTGTCAGCAGGAGATTTTTTTTTTCAACATACTTACATTCTCTTCTAAGCTTCACTATTATTTTATCAACCCCAAGAAACAGGGCAAACTCAGACTTAATTAACTGAAACACACTCCTTATGGAAAATTTGTTTGTAATAAGAACTTAGGAATAGTTTCAAAATCTTTTCTATGACATTCCCAGGTGTACTGTCCACTTGGACAGCAAATAATTTTTGATTTTGCAATACCAACATCATTTCCTAGTTGTGTAATGAGGACATGGTTATTGCAGGAGGGCATGGCTATTGCAGGAGGACATGGTTATTGTGGAGGGCATGGTTATTGCAGTGAAAGCTGCTTATGTAATGTATTTTAAAGCAGGTCTCTAACTTTACAAAAAGGTGGCCAAAATACTAAGAGATTCAAAACAAAAATTTTCAACCAGTTTGTGCCATTTAATGTTGTGACTGTTCATCAGAAAAAAGGTAGTACAAAACCACCAGCATCATCCTTCTGACACCCTTATGATGTGTTCTTCAGTAGGTTCCCTCACATTGTGTGGTTGGACACATTTCCTAACCTCTAACTGAAGAATTACAGCCTCACTTGTATTCTGCCTGTTTTGGAAAGGCATTATAAACTGCCAAATACAATAGCCTTAAGGCAAACATGAGATTAGATAACATTCACAGTCACATTTTATAGTGGGAAAAATAAGGCAATGAGATATTAAAGTGAAAGTTATAATAACGAATAATAACATCTAAGACACAAAAATCAGCATGTGATTTTTTTTTTGGAGAGTAAAAACTGATGTTATTTTACATGTTCAAAGAATAGCTCTTGTTGCCTTTACTTGTAGCTGCAAATGTCTCAGTTGCAAATAAACTCCAGCTATACAAATGAAGAGCCCAGTCAGCTGGAAGTGTTCAAAGAACAGTAGAGAAAAATGTTATTCACGTGCCTTGTTCAGCATGGTCATTACAACAGTGACAGAGCAAGAATCTCATTTCATATGATGATGTCACACTTTATTACGGGCAAATCTTTTTATTTCTCCAGTTCCCTGCCCTGTACACTGCACTTCCTGATTTCTGCAATCACTAAGCTCTACAGAGGTCCCCAGAAACAACAGACTTCCTTAGTATAGAAGTACTAGTTCCCTGGACTCCAGTGTTTATCCCACAGATGATAATGTCCAGTAAAAATACAGTATGATAGCATAATCAAAATTTTGTAATTCATCATACAAGACAGAGTCTTAGAGGTTGGAAAGGCAACTTTAACTGATTGGCAATCTCACATTCTTATAATTTGGCTTTTACATAATTTCCTTCATGTTTAAAAAAGAAAAGAGCATAAATAGCTCAAAAGGAACAATCTTGATTTGCTTTGATGGAGATCTCCATCAGTAGGGAGCTTTACTAGTACTAAGATAGCAAGAGTAATGGACCCCTATCTTTTGTGCGAATATGCCAATTTGGCCTGGGAAAATGAAAGTTAACAGCACGAATATCTGATAACTTTTCTTACAGATCAGAAGAGAAAAGATTCTGGGGTCCCGTATTAATTTCTGGGCTGTGAACAAGTGTGTTGAAGCACTTGTAAGTCATCCTGACTCTGCCTCCTTCATACATCTCTGTCTTGTTCTGTTCCCACCCCAAACTGCTTCTGCAGAAATGCACACCTAAAGTGAGCATTTTCCTGTTTATCTTGTATGTTATACAAAAAACAAGAGAAAGAGTGAAATTAGTTTTCTTTATCTCAGTTTTAGCATCCAGCAGCAATCAGAAGGAATCTTGAGTAATTTTAATCTCACCTCTTGCAGTCTTCTAGTAGGTAATGACTGGATATGTTTGGTCCAGTTAGTGCAGTGCTCAGGGCAAGGAGAGTACAAACACTGTGAACAGTGAATGCAATTTCTGCTTTCTACCAAGCCTGTGCAAAAAGTTTTCAGTAGGATGACCATTCCATCATACATCCAAAGTCCAGGTTTTAGTGGAAATTATAAAAGCCTTATCTAATGCTGTAAAACAAACATTTTTGTTGAATGCCAAATTTTGGCATTTGATCTGGAACCTAGTGGATTTAGGTATGCAACCATTTATATTATAAAACTTTATCGAACACAGGATGCATACTCAGAAACACTGGGACTGTTCCAAACAAAGCAGCAGCAGCAGAAGAAACAATGCCTGAAACAGACATCTGAAATAGGAAAAATACAAAGCATTCCACTCAAAATTATTACAAATGGCAAAGATGTTGTTCTAAAGAAATACTCTGGGAAATGTTAATTACTGATAACTCTGTATATAATTTACCCATTTATTAATAAAATCAAGCAAATATACACACACCCAAAATCCTGAAGAATTAAAAATGTTATGTAAAATGAGCCCAAATAAAATGGAAGCAATCCTTGCTAACAGAGAAACTTGCTTGTTTTAGTCCTTACCCAGAAAGGTTTAAAATCTGGAATAGTTTCCAACATCCTGGACTAAACATCAGTGGCCGCAAAAAGTGTTTCATTTTACCTGTGTCTGGTGTAGTATCAAAAGTGTCTTTGAGGAGGCAAGACCACTTATGTGCTGTACTTTCCAGCTAGATTACTGGAAAGTCATCTATAGAAGATTATGGGGAAAGGTCCCTGGAAAGCTGCAGAGAGTGCAGACTGAAATAAACACTGCTTTACCATCCTCAAGACTGACATCGGGTTGCATTTCATGATACAGCAACAGAAAAAGCATTCTATAACTGTGCAAATGACCATGGAAAGTTCTGCCAATTTCTTTTTTTTCAAAGTGAAGAAGAGACCACATTTACTGTCTAATGCTATGGAAGAAGTAAGAGGTATTAAAACAACCAAAAGGCAGTGCCTTTCATGCAATACATTGACAAGCTGAAACATTCTAGAACATGATACTATGGATGCTAAAACGTACACAGACCTATGTAACAAAGGGACACATGAACAGAATAAAAATCTATGGCAGGTCACAAATTACAGAAAAATCCCTGGATCTCAAACAGATGGAAAATGCAGGAGTATTTGCAAAAGTACTTCCACATAGTTTTGGCCCGTTCTCCTTTTCTGGGCATTTGATTTTGTCAGCTTTTGGAATCAGAATTATAAGACACACAGACTTTTTCTCTTACCCAATACAGTCATAATAGCACAGTGGAACACAGAGGAATCCCTGTATTCTCTCACTTTCATATTTTCATCGCCTGCTCCCTATACCATGTATGTACCCTGCAGTACAGTGTATGCATCTTGTTGCTGTCAATTCTAGAAAGTTTTGATACTACAATCACAATCATGGAATTAGAAAAGCTGGCAACTCCTTACCCCCAGGTAATTGTTCATTTCTCTATTTCCTTAGGATGCAAAATCCTGTGGGAGAAAAAAGACAAAAGACCTTTTTCTTCCACTCAAATGATGTGGCCTAAAAAGGCCACATAAGAAATTCAAGATGGAAAAGAAACAGCCAAAAAACAGGAATACAAGCAAAATAGGAGAATAAAAACCAGAGAACACAACAAAATATAATGCAGGATCAATACAATTACAGTGACTTGGTGGGGGAAATAATTTATCAACCGTGCATGTTTCTTCACATGAAACACCACGACAATTGTGAAAAATATTTTGTTTTCCTCAAAAAATTATTCCACTGTTGCTGTTGTTGCAGCTGCTGAGCATCCATGTTGCACATACACAAATCATCTCTCCTTTTCACTTTATTAAGTAAATGCAAGGGCACAAGAGAAAGATAATGTCTTCCTGATTTTAAAAGCTTTTTCTCAGAAAAATTATCTACTGGATAGTAGACATAGACTGGATATAACAGACTGCATATAATTACATTGCCTATAGAAAAATAAATATCTGTTGCAGTCAGGTATTTGAATTCTCTACTTGAAGCTATTCCTCAAAGACAATTCTCTTAATTAATACCAGCTTGAATGAAGCTAGGGGTGACCTAATTGCAGCCTTCCAATACCTGAAAGGAGCGTACAAGAAAGACGGAGAGAAACTTTTTACAAGAGCATGTAGTGATAGGACAAGAGGAATGGCTTCAAACTGAAAGAGGGGAGATTTAGATTAGACATTAGGAAGAAAATCTTTATTGGGAGAGTGGTGAGGGACTGGAACAGGTTGCCCAGAGAAGTTGTGGATGCCTCATCCCTGGAAGTGTTCACAGTCAGGTTGGATGGGGCTCTGAGCAACATGGTCTAGTGGAAGGTGTGCCTGACTATGGCCAAGGGGCCAGAATAAGATGATTTTTAAGATCCCTTCCAACCCAAAATCTCATGGCAATGAAGTGCACTTCAGGCCACTCATGCACCACTTTTTTAACAGAAACAGACATTCATTCATAATGCCTCTTTAGCAAAAACACGAAAGTGAACAATGTCTCATAATTCTATACATAGCTTTGTTGTATAAACAGTAGAAGTATCATATTCACTGCCGCTTTTGAAAGCATTTTACAATTCAAATTAACAGAAAAATAACTTCAGGGCTCTTTTGAGAACTCCATGTTAATAATCTAAGTCAGATTATTGTGTTGTTTTATTTTTCATTCAAGATACTGGGTATTTTCTCGACATGGGAAAATAAATTACACAAAATATTTTTTTTTGTGTAATTACACAAAAATAAAATTACACAACAAACAGTGTCAGCTGAGAGACAGAAAAGCAGAGCTGAGATTTTTCTGTGACTAGGGATATGAATAACAGTCCTCAGGAAGGTTTCTGTGATTTCTTCCCCCCAGAATGCATTATTGGTTACATGTGGAGTGAATGACTGGTAATGCCTCCTGCTCACTCCCTCACATGCTCACAGCTCATTAGACTTGTGAAATCAGTTCAGCCACCTATCTTAAATCTCAAAACATAAATTTTTACAACTATTATTAGGGTAGCTAATTTTCTCATCTACTGAGCAGACTGAGACACTTGTCACTTGTGTAAATAGATACCAATCTGAAGGACAACAGCCTTCAGACCTGCATCTTTTCTCTGTGACTCAGAGAACAACTGACTGACTCAGGCATTTTACATTCAGATGTTTTTTACTATAATGGCATGGCTTGGATTTTCCAGTACCATCAGTACATCTGTGTTCACATCAGGAATGTACGTCAGAATAGAATCCCCACAGTGGCATTGTATACTCAGTTTCCAATGCTTGTGGAGCTAACTTTTAGACAAGGAGATAAATATTAGCTATGACACATGAACCTGTATGTATCCACTAGACAATCTCTATTCTAACCAATAAACATTTTTGAGGAAAACTGTTAACTGTCCCCAGGATAAATGCTCTGGATTCTAACTAGAACATGACTCAAGCATATTTTCTCTAACAGGGCTTGAAAACATGACATTCAAGGATTTTTTGGTGGAGTGATAATTTTCAATTCAGAAAATGTGGAGGATATGGAGATTTTAGCCACAATCAGACAAAAAAACGCTATGAGAAATGCAGAAAAAGTTTTGTTTTGGATTGGGTGACCGGGTGACACTATAAGAATCTGTGGAACAAACAGGAATAGCAGTCAGACCTTAATTTTGATAAATACAGAATATAACTAAAGAGGCAAAGGAGAATTACATCACACAAAAGAAATTATATACAAGGTATATGTGGGCAGGGAAGGGCTCACTGCATGTAATCTGGAGGCACCAAACCCCAAAAGAAACCACATAGTTCAGAAATGACCAGTCATAAGTCAAGGGCATGCTCTTGAAATTTCCAGGAACAGAACCCTGATAAGAGTGTGAAATGCAGTTTGTGTTGAGCATTAAAAGAAAAGGGGTTAGAGCAGAGAAATAGCCTCAGCTCCTTGGTTCTACTGTGGTCAGAAAAGTAAATTCTTTCAAATATACAAACTGTAGAAATAAATATTCAAGAACAGCACAGTTTATTTCTGTAGGAGAAGCAGCCTAGTGAACTCAAACTTTTACCTTTTTCAGTCACAGAGGAACCACATTAGAACCATGCTTTCAAATAAAAATAAAAATAAAAGTCAAAATATTCTCCACAGTCATAGCAACATAGAATTGTAGAAGGGGGTTTGGGTTGGAAGGGACCTTAAAGATCATCTTATTCCAATCTCCTTGGTATGGGGAAGGACATCTTCCACTAGACCAGGTTGCTCAGAGCTCCATCCAACCTGGCCCTGAACATTTCCAGGGGTGGGGCTTCCACAACTTCACTGGGCAACCAGTTCCAGTGCCTGACCACCCTCCCAGTAAAGAATTTCTTCCTAATATCTAATCTAAATCTACTCTTTCAGTTTGAAGCCATTCCCCTTATCCTGCCACTACATGTTTTTGTAAATAGCTTGTCTCCATCTTTCTTGTAAGGCTCCCTGCAGGTCCTGGAAGACAGTTCAATTATAGTCTCACATTCTACATGAAAACCATTAATATTGAAGCATCATGCACAATTTAAAAAACCCCTTTTGTTTTATACAACAGAATGTCACAACTGACAATAAGTAGAACAATATGGGTCTCCACAGTCTGTCTGGTAGGTACAGCAAATCTCACAATTGGCTCTACATTTCTTCCCCTGGTGAGAAAAAGCAAGCTTCCACTGCGTACTTACCTGTAATTTCTGCAGTTCACTACCAGATGAATACCAATCCTGCCATACAGATTATGGAAAAATCATTAACCAGGCACTCTTCTTAAAAGCTCCTTCTCTAGCAACACTAAATATATTATTTTAGCCACAGGATATTCTGAAACTTGAAAGTTTCATAAGTTCATCTCTTCTGGTTTAATATAAGTTCAGCTATCTAGATTTGGTGGGGCTTTTGAACTCTCTGACCAGCTTTGACTTATCAAAATTTAACAGGTATAATATTTATATTATACCTTGTATTCAGTTTATGTATCACACTAGCATAAAATTCAGGTCTTTAACATTCTGTTGCTTTTTCAGAATTATGCCTCATTCCATGATCATGCTCAATTAATAATAGGATAGTCATCTATTGTTCATGACTAATTACTCTTCAATGTGTAAGCCTTTACCACATTTATGTATTTATTTAGGCTACAGCTTCTTACCTTAATTGTAATTTGAACATGCCATGAAGACAAAATTATGGTACTCTTTATTTCTATGTTTATCCCTAGGATACCAAAGGCATCAACAAACATATGGTTACAACAACCCTGTGAGCTAAAAGGACACTTTTAGTCCCATTTTACATAGGGAATTTAAGGCACAGAGAAAAAATAAGCATTTTATAATAACATGCTTACTGTTCTCATTTGGAGAGATCCATTAGACCTAATTTTTTCAGCATAATACCATATATTTTTATCATACAGTTAAGACACTGATCCAAGTGGCTTTCACTACAGCAACTTGCACAAAATACCAGAGGACTCTACAATAAAAATTTGTAGAATCAACTAAGAAGACACAATCCTTTGCATCTTTCCCTACTGGAGCCGGTACAAAGGTTCCCACAGATGAAGGCAGGTATGGTCAACAGCCTCCTTTACTTTATGACTCTTCAAAAATATGCCTTTAGAGCTGGTAAAAGACTTGGTCTAATAATTTTAGGCTCTATCATTATGCATACTCAGGAACTGCAGGCAGGTAGGCCAGGATACATTTGATTTTAATTATACCATTAACTAACATTCAAAGAAACAACATATAACCACCTTGATCTTTTAAGGTAGTTTTAAAGAATAAATTCTTGGGGTTTTTTAATTAAAAAATTGAAAAACTGTCTTCATCATACCATTTCTTCTTGTTTATTGTCACACAGAAGTCATTAACAAAGTCAGAACCCACAGATAGACTGTAAACCCTCAGTCACTTTGTCTCACAGAATGCCAATCAACAGCAGTCTCAGATGCCAGGAAGGGAACTCCAGCAATGGGGTGAGAAAAAAGTCAGGCTTACTGCCCTCAGGTGTGATCTCACCTCTAGATTTGGATCTAGAGAACACAACAGCACCTCTGAGGCGATGGAAAGAACTTGTTTTTAGAGACTGGCTAGAAAGCTGCCCAACAGAAAATGACCTGGGAATGTTGATCAACAGCTGGCTGAACATGAGCCAGCTGTGCCCAGGTAGCCAAGAAGGCCAATGGCACATCCTGGCCTGTGTCAGCAAGAGTGTGGCCAGCAGCACCAGGAAGTGACTGTCCCTTGCTGTATGTGGCACTGGCGAAGCCACAGCTGGAATCCTGTGTTTAGTTTGGGCCCCTCAGTACAAGAAGGGCAACAGAGCTGGGGAAGGGTCTACAGAGCACAAGCCTTATGAGGAGTGGTGAGGGATCTGGAGTTATTTAAACTGCAGAAAAAAAGGCTCAGGGGAGACCTGATCCCACTCCACAACTGCCAGAAAGGAGGTTGTATAAAGGTGACAGTAAGTTTCTTCCCCCAAGTAACAAGCAATATGACAGGATGAAACAGACTCAAGGAGCATTAGGAGAGGTTTAGATTGGATATTATGAAAAATTTCTTCATGGGAAGGCTGGTCAGCCATTGGAACAGGCTTCCCAGGTAAGTGGTGTAGTCATGATCCCTGAAGGTATCTAAAAGATGCATAGACATGACACTCAGGGAAATGGTTTAGTGGTGGATTTGGCAGTGCTGAGTTAACAGCTGGACTGGATGACCTTCAATGTCTTTTTCAAGATAAAAAATTATTCTATGACTTTATGTGTGGGTGTATAAAGACCTTTTTGAGAAGTTTACCTCTTCATCAGTTTTGGACTCATTTTTACAGCAAGGAAAAAGGAGATACACTTGAAATTTGGCCTGTGTGTCAGGTTCCTACTCCAAAGAACAAACCTGTATTTACTAGAGCTAACAACCAAAATGTCAACAGGTCATATTACTTTCCTCTCACCTTCTTTCCTTGAAACAGCTCAGAATTTTTGATCTAAAATAAAAAGGCCTCAAATCAACACAAGTCTAAAAAAAATCAGCCTAAACAATTAAAGCACTGCAAACTATAATCAACTGACAACCAGACTTTATCACCGTAATAAGATGGAACATAGAACAAGAAATAATATTTTCAACCCAGAGCTTTTTCAACACAGGAAGAAAACACATTATTAAATGAAAACTCATAAACACAGTGTTACAGTTAAGAATGGAAACATACACTGCTTTCCTTTTTCTTGGTGTGGTGAGAAGCATACCCTTGTAGTGGTGTCATTCTCAGTTTTGTTTTGGAATTGAGAGCACTTCAAGAAGTCTGGCCAAGAAGCATTTACCATACCCAGGACTGGTTCACAGCCTTCTTTTGCTGCCTCACAAAATGTTCTGCAGGGCAAGAGGCCTCGACTAAAGAAAAGAGACAGAGAGCAAAATTAAAAATCATTACTATTTTAGTGGCTCATGAAAACTTTTTAGAAAGAGCAAAAAGTAATAAGTGCTTTTGACAAATTTTGTGCTCTACAGAGCTACATCCATATCTTTACAGTGATTAAATTTTCAACCCAACTTTTTTGCAGTTTATGTCTAAATTACTGCAGAACCTCTTAGGCTTTAGCAAATGAAATTTGCTTTATTCATAACTACTCATAATGCCACAGAATGATCTTTTTCCTGGTACACCACATATATCTTTCTTTTTATGTCTGACTCTCAGTTGTACCTGCCCATCCCAAAACCACAGCTGGAATTCCATATTCAGTAACAAGTAAGTGGCCTGAATGGAAGAAGTCTACAGTACCCAAAAATTTACCAACTTAGTGTTTCATTTTACAGTAACAGAGAATAACAAGGTACTTTTAGCAACTGTGTGACATGGCAGCAACCACAAGAAAGGAATAAAAAAGCTGCCAGAGCTGCCTGACTACAATGTTAACAAAGATATTGGTGTAAAGCAAAATATTCACTTGCATAAGTATTCTGAAGTCAGTATGGTTGCGTCTCTCTGGTTGGTATCTAAAAAGACAGGTGTGCTGCCACTGTTGTTACTGAGCTCATTACATCAGTTGGAACCACTTTAAAAAAAAAAGGTGACTTTAGAGATATATCCTCCAGGTAATGCTAAGGACTTTTACACAATGCACTTCACATGCTGCAGTACTGAATTTATCTCAGAAGCAAGTCAAGGAATTTATCTCTCAAATTGTCTCTTGCAGCTTCCTGGATGGCAGATTACTTGTTACCTGTAAAGAAGCTTATACATTCTAAAATAGCACTTCCCATCACCAGATTTTTTTATTGTGATCTGTTGAAAGACAGAAAAATTTTGCACCAAAGATCACCTATATGGCTGTGTACAAAACCAAGAATGGCTTCATCTGATGACAGAAGAGTTACCACTTATTAGTTCTTCACATTGTACTGGCAAACTAAGTTAATCTGACTTGTAAAGGCTCTTCAGATAAAGATGTTCTGAAACACTCTTCTCTTTTTTACAGAACCTATTCGATATGAAGTGAAAGAAAGGGCACAAGAGCTCTTACCAGCCATCACTGCCTCCAAGTGACTGTCTCCAGACATTTTTTAGCTTTTCCTTCTTAGCTAACATAGTAATAACACTTCTGGTTTGACAGAGGCTCCCTAATACAGAAAATGTCAAAAGAAATACTGCAACTTACTACACAAGGCACTGGTGTTTCAAAATACCTGTAATTAATTTGACCTGGTGGTAAGTGATAACCCTTTATTTTATTCAGTCTGATAGGCTTAATTTAACTTCCTGCTCATTTTTTACAAAACCACAAAATATGCTACAAAACTGCATTACAGTGAAAAGTATTGTAAGCAGTGATTCTAACTCATTTACTGGTTCAATGGAGCATACCTAATGACCACAAGTGGTAATTCGAAGACAGTACATTCTGCTAAGTTTATTCTTTGTTCTCAAAAAAAAGTGTTAGTAGGGACATTACTTGATTTTAACAAGCCTGTGACAGAGATCTATTTGAGTTTATCACAGTTAACCAATCTGTACACATGGTTTCTACGAATGGGAATGCTATTTGAAAAAAATCCCAAACAAATAAACAAACAAAACATAGAGTTCTTGAGGACTCTCAGATGAAGTTTCATACAAGTCTGGAGTATTTGATATGATCTCTGTTTTTCCTGATCCACACCTCAATCATTAGCTTTCAAAGCACCACACTTCAGCTATAGTCTGACATTTAGCAATCAGGCCATAGTAGTATGTGTATGTCAACTTCTTAAAATGTAACTATAGCAAACTTCCATCTATATGGTTCCTTGTTTCCAAAGGTCTTTCAAAATACTGAACATTCACTACAATCAAAATATTAAAAGTAATATTAAAAAGTTATATTAAAAATATCTATGCAGAGTTTTACTTACACATAATTGTTAAAAAGCTTCTAAAAATCTCAGGAGTAATTTTTTTCAGAATATTTATCTGCACATTGAATTCTTTACATCTATATGAAGAAAAACGCACAAATACAATAAGTTCACCTCATTTACTTAAATTAAGCAGTCCAGCATTTGAATATTACACTGCAAGGAGGATGTTTAGATATTGTATCGGATTTGCATGGCAAAGTTCTTGTAGTGAGAGGGATACAGAGAAGCTGTGAGAAGCTGCCAGAAGCTTCTTCTGTGTCTGACAGAGCCAACTCCAGTCAGACAGAGACAGACCCACCAGTGGCCAAGGCTGAGCCCACCAGTGATGGCAGTTGCACCTCTGCAATATTTAAGGAGGCAGGGAAAAAATCCTGTGCAAAAGGCAACTGCAGCCAAGAGAAAGGAGTGAGAATATGGGTGAGAAGCAACTCTGTAGATATCAAGGCCAGTGCAGCAGGAGGGACAGGAGGTGCTCCAGGCACTGGAGCAGAGATCCTCTGCAGGCTGTGGGGCAGCCCATGATAAGGCACCTTTGCCCCTGCAGCCCACAGAGGTCCTTGGTGGTGAAGATATTATTCACCTGCAGCCCCTGGAGGACCCCACTCTGGAACCGGTGGATGCCCAAAGGAAGCTGTGACCCTGTGGGATTCCACTCTGGAGCAGGTTTGCGGGCAGAACTTGTGACCTTGTGGTGAACCCACACTGGAGCAGCCAGCTCCTGCAGGGCTGCACACTGTGGGAGGGACCCACACTGTAACAGTTCATGAAGAGATGTAGCCCATGGGAAGGACTCACGCTGGAGAAGTTCCTGGAGGACTGTGTCCCATAGGAGAGACCCCATGCTGGAACAGAGGGAGAGTGTGAGGAGTCCTTCTCCTGAGAAGGAAGGAGTCACAGTGCAATGTGTGATGAACTGACCGCACTTGCCATCCCCCTGACTTGCCATCTCCCTGCACCTCTGAGGGGGCAGGAGGTAGGTAATTCATGACCAAAGTTAAACACAGGAAGAGAGGGATGTGAGGAAGTTGTTACAAGATTTGGGGTTTCTTTTCTCATTACCCTGTTCTGATTTGATTGGCAGTGAATTAAATTCCTTTCTCCATGTTGAGTCTGTTTTGCCTATGATAGTAGAAGGTGAGTGATCTCTCCTTGTCCGTATCTCCATCCATGATACTTGTTCTATTTTCTGTCCCCTGTCCAGCTGAGAAGGGGAGTTACAGAGCAGCTTTGGAGGGCACCTGCTGACCAGCTAGAGTCAACCTACCACAGACAGGCACAGAACAGTAATTATTTGGAAATCACCAGTCTTTTAAAAGACAACTACATGGTGATCTAATAACCAAGAAGAATTTTTAGTCTCTAGAGAAGCTCTGACAAATCAGAAAACATGGGATTATCCAGCAAGTACTGCAATATTTGGCCCACTTTCAACGTTGAGTCATGTGTGCTCCATAAATCAAATGTTTCTGGATAACGAAAAAGTTCAGCATGGACTTATTGCTTAATCTGCTGAAGGATGAAAATATTATTAAAGGTCTTTATCTTGATTAGTCTTATTTACAGCTACTCAGAGACCAATCATTTTAAAAATAAACTGGCAGGTCTGTGGCAATCTTAGCATAATTGATTTGGCACCAGTGGCAGGCACAGAAGCAGGTTATAACATATTAGCATGAGATTCTGCTCTTCAGGATATTAATAGAAAAACTCCTGAAATTGGAGTCTGATGAAGGAAAGAAAGAAAATATGACATATTTTTATCTCTGTGGTTGGTTTCCCCACACTCAAAATCCACGCTTGAGTAAATTCAGCTGCACAGAAATACCAACATAGGAATGGTAGAGCACCAAAAGAAACAGAAATCTTTTTTATCGTTTAGTCAAAAGCAAATTAAGGGTAGAGAGAATACATAAGAGTTTTACATTTGCATAAGGCATCTTTGAAGAAGCTATTTACCAGAAGTTTTATATTAAATATTCATTGAAGCAGGTATATTCAATACAGCACATACTCTGTTAAGTGATTTTAGGTTTCCAAAGAGGTTAAACACTGCCTGAAAGCAGATGATCTGACTTCCTCATCATGATGATCACCTAGCATTCACTTAAATTGGAGCTCAAATTGCCTGATTATAATCCTACAGGGACTTACTCATTATAACTCGGAGATATTTTACATTTTTAGACTAACTTTTTTCAGCATTTATTCCTTCTCTAATACTCACTTCTCTTCTTTGCAATCAAATTACCATGCACAAGGGTCCTCAGTAGACTGTCTCTTAAGTAGTTGTTTTCAAAGAAAACAACTTCAGTAGAAGTTATCAAAGAAATATACTACACAAAGCAGTAAGGAGAGGGAAGATCCTCATGGTGACTGTTTTCCTCTTGCTGCAGAATTTGCGATATTTTCTAAGGTTAGCTCAAGATTCAAGTTAGCTAAAGGGTCTGGCTCACAACCTCAGCGGACACTGAGGGCATGTCTTTTCTGGAAGCAGCAGCATTGTATGCAGCTGGATCTGGTTCTGTGCTACTTTCAGTTTTGCTGTTTGTAAAAGCTGTTTTTAGGCTGTACAATAAGAGATCAAATAACTGATTCAGCTGAAGAGTAATGTGACCAAAAATAAAAACACTTTTTTCTCATCTGGCCGTTGATTGGTTCCTCCAAAAGGATATACAGGCAAAGAAACAATAAGGTGTCAAGAGAGGGAGAAGTAGAAATTACTAGAGCAGACAAAAGCATTAAATTAAATTAAATTAAATTAAATTAAATTAAATTAAATTAAATTAAATTAAATTAAATTAAATTAAATAAGCAATTAACCATCGTGAAGACACTCCCCCTGCAACCTGGTAAATACAATAATATATCTAGTGCTCACTATTATCTGTGGCATTTCTTCACAATAGTATCTCCACTAGTAAAAGCACTACTATATACATGCCCTGTTGAGAAATTCATTATTGCAATTTTACAGGTTAAAACAATAGAAGGTAAATGATTTACAAAAGGCTTATAACCAAGAGCTGAAAATAGAGCAGGAAGATCACTCTGACAGCACACAACTGTTGGCTGCCTCTGCTAAAGGTCACATTTGTGGTTCAGTAGACAACCTGACTGCAGACAGACTGATGAACATTTTCAGCTACTGCTGGTTCTCATTACTGTTCCTTCCCCAGCTTCATCCCTTCAGTTGTTCAAGGATAACTTTTTCTGTGGCCACACAATGAGCTGTACTCAGGTACTGAGACAAGTTAAAAACAACTGTAGGATATTTTGCTGTATCATTCATACACAGGCACACACACTAAGAATGGTGATAGGTCACAGGGCTGAGGCAAAATAAATGAACTGGTAATACAATTGTGAGAGATTGCTGGGTCAGGGAGGAGGAGTACAAGGACAAATTGAAACATGATGAAATTAGGGGAAGAAGAAAATCGAGGTTACTCTCTATTTCTACAGCCCTGAAATCAAACAAGTTGAAGTGATTAGCTCACACACCAGCTTTTGTGAGTTCTAACTGTCTTTAATACTTTTTATGACATTCTAACAGTAACGACTTCCAGAGAATATGAATGTCAGAAAAAGAAGTTTCTACAGCAGAGCAAACACACACACCCAGGATTACAGTTTTCTAGAGTGACCACTCCTGTGAAATGTTTCTCAGTACCCTCTCCCAGTACTCCAGTATAGAGAGCAGCACAGACACTGACAGAGTTTTAGGAGACAAACTCATAAACCTCTCAATATTACTTCTTGATGCATGGATTTATAAACAAATTGGCTGCTAATGTTTCACAAAATCAAGAAAATTATGTATTTTTATCTTTTATTGTTTGGTTTTCATCTCCAACTTGCAAGTTCATTTGAAAGTTAGAATTTTCTATTTTGTCTCTAGGTAGGGGTTTAAATATGAAATTTTCTTCTTTGCATAATAAAATCTGAAAAGAAAGCAAGATCATTTTAGATTTTTGTGGTTATTTCACTTGACAAAATCATACTGAATCCATATAGCAATGTTTAAGGATGGCACCTCAATTCCACGTAACACTTTGTAACACTCAAAGCAGAGCTAGCTGCATTACCTCCCACCTAGTTTGTACCTTAAATGCATGTAGTGTTTTCTTAAAGCAGGTTCCTGTGTATAAGTACAAAGATGCAAAATTATCTGTAAAAGGATAGAACCCACAGTCTGAGAAGCATCAAACATCTTAAAAGAGAAAAAAGTCCTCAGAGGTGAACCTGGCAAAAGGCACAGCAGCTCGGTTTCCCTGGGGTGATAGCCTGAATAATGGTTGCAGCTGTTTAGCCAAGATTAAGACTGAACTGCAGGTAAGTGTCCACTCATCTGCCCTACAGGGACGCAGTATAAGGATTTACAGATAGTGCAGAAGGCCAGTTCTAACTCATGCACTCACGAATACCCCATCTGCTGCCAGGAAGCTACACAACTACGGATGAGCCACAAGATGAATGCCCTTTCCAAGAGACTGAAAAAAGCCTGGGTTATACAATGAGAATGAAAAAGATGGAGATACTGAATGGATTGCCTGCAGCATGGAAGAACAATCTGTTCAAAGGTTATGAGAACAGAAAACTGGCAAAACCAAAACAGATGAAAAAGCTGGACTAGAATCTCTTCTGTGGCTCTATACAGATTTTCTTCTCTTAAGAATGACATTTCAAATTAACTACTCTTTAACAGTTGCTATATCCTATGGCAAGAGGGAAGAGACAGCTAAAGAGTTACACTTGCAAGTCTTAGAACACATTTGATATCCAAGAGTACTATACTTAAGAAAGAGCTCAAACAGAACTCTGAAGGCTGCTCAGACAGAGGGGGAAAATATAAATTCCTGATTCCAGTGCAAGTGGAACTGGGAACAAATCTAAATATACCATTAGATTAAAAAGACTCTTCTTATCCATCCAAAAATGAGTAAAGAAAGCAGCAGCTGCTGTTGAATTTTACATCTTCTACATCAATTGCTGTTATTTAACATCTCTTTCAGGCTTAGAAATGCTCTTCAGACAATGTGGCCAAACTGTGTTGATATCCTTAAGGATGGACACATACAGTCTCTACAGTGCAAGTTAGAATTTTTAGTCAGTGTAATAATTTATTTTGTAGACAAAACTCAGATAAAACTATTTTGACCTAATAAGGAGTCACATTTGAGTCACCACTGTGCTGTCACAGACAGGAGGGCCAACCCTGTCCTGGGCACATCAGGCCCAGCATTGCCAGCCAGGCAAGGGAGGGGATTGTCCTGCTCTGCTCTGAGCTGGGGCAGCCTCACCTCAAGTCCTGGGGACAGTTTTGGGTGCCACAATGTAAGAAAGACATTAATCTATTAGAGAGCATCCAAAGGAGGGCAGTAACAATGATGAAGGGTCTGGAGGGGAACCCATACGAGAAGGGACTGAAAACAGTTGGTCTGTTGAGCATGGAGACAAAGAGGCTGAGAAGAGACCTCATCATAGTCAGCAACTTTCCTCATGAGGGGAAGTGGAGGGGCAGGCACTGATCTCTTCAAGTTTGTGACCAGTGAGGACACTACTCGAGGAAACAAGCATGAAGCTGAGTCAGGGGAGGTTTAGGTTGGGTATCAGGAAAAGGTTCTTGCCCCAGAGGGTGTTTGGGATCCTCAGGGAAGCGGTCACAGCACCAGCCTGACAGAGTCCAAGAAGCACTTGGACAATTCTCTCAGGCACATGGATGTGACTCTTGGGGATGGTGCTGTGCAGGGCCAGGAGTTGGACTTTGACAATCTCTGTGGGTATCTTCTAACCCAGGATATTGTATTATTCCATGAACCAGCAAGAAAAAAATTCAGAAATCCTCTCTGACGCCTCAGTCACTTTCTGCGACAGCACAATGCACCACAACTTGAGCTTATAATACCAAAACAATCAGAAACTCCTAAAGTATACACTGTACAGCAGAAGCATAAATTTTGCAATGTAGCATTGAAAAGAAACAAATCTACCAACATTTTTCAGTGTGTTTTGTATAATGACCATAATCAGTTGGGATGATCTGTCCGGACTAAAGCAATCAATCCTTCCAGACTTCTTACTGATCCCATCATTTCATTTAAAGACAACAGTGAAAATGGGAGAGAGGCACTAAATTAATTCATTAGAGCTTTAGTTCAGCCATGAATCAGTTTGAATAAGTATTATTAAGAATACTGCTACAATTACAAGCCTTTTTGCAATCTTGTACTATCTGTCAAAATGACTCCCTAAATTAAGTCAAATTTCTGAAAATTCTTGCTTGTATTTATTATGCAAATGATGAACACACTGTTTATTTAGTTTACTCTATAAAAATTTCTTTTAAAAAACAAAACACACTCCTAAAATGCCTGAAAATCCAGGTTACAAGATCTTTTGATTTTAGCAAACAAAATTCACACTTGGAAAAGAGAAGCTGGCACAGTGAAACAGAAGTCCTCTGAATCACACAGCAGTATTTCAATCGCAGTGTTGCTACAGGCATTCTGGACTAACTGGAAGCAAATCATACACTGCACAGCTACTCTAAGTATTTGTGCGTTCAGGACAATAAAGACACACAAAACAATACTGTACCTAAAGAACTGCATTCCATTTCCACGGATGACTGTGAGTGGTACCCTTAACTTCATGCAGTTTTCCAGAACTCACATTTCCCTGCGCACTTCAGAGCATTGCCAAAAGGAAGACCTCAAGAATCAACCCAAGTTAAAACTTTCTGAGCTGCATCTTATCAGGAATCCTAAAGAATCACAGACACTTCTCACTCACTGACATTCAAGAATCTTCTCTGTCAAGTAGAAAATCATTGTACCATGATTATCATGCTACTTCAAGTTCACATTAAAATTGTTTCACAAATAAATCTGGCAGGAGCAGATGTCATCAATTTAAAGAAGCTGTCCGACCCCCCATCAGTCTGCTCCAAAACCTGTCCCCACCTCTCTTACCTACTTCTTTGTGCCAGCACAGCACTTCATGCTGTTAGACAATGGATAACATCAGTCACTCCTAATTTAATTCAGATCAGTTTCCAAATCCAGTCTGTCATGCAACTGAAAAAATACTCTTGACAGGACATGGAAAAGAGATGGGTGAGATGGGGAATAACAAGCAGGAGAATAGGATAATACTGATTCTTTCAGTACCACTAGCATTTTATATAGCATTATCTATCATGAAACAGTAGTCTGGAACATGCTCTCCAGAAGGGTTGTGAAACCTCCATCCTCAGAGATACTCAAAACCCAACTGAGAGTGGCCCTGAGGAGTTTCATTCATCTTTAATGCTTGTCCTGATCTGAGCCAGAGATGTTCCAGAAGTTTCTCTCCTCCCCACCTCTGTAATCTTGTGATTCTAGTTGGACTGCCCTGTTCAGCCTGTGAGCCAGGTGCTTACCACCAACAGGTCTCCAATGGGGTAACAGTAACTTCTGACAGAGGAGACAAACTTGTGAGAGGTATGTCTCACTAACTGAATCCTCAATAGGTTTTGAGTGCAGATAGTTTATAAGCTATTTGATAATAAGATGGGCACTAAAAGAAGTTAAACATGAGCTGAAAAGCATATGAATTCTTCAAGAATTCTTTAATCACACTTCAATCTGAAACCATTTTGTTTACTAATTGTTGCACAAGAGGGTGTACTCATATCTAGTAGAAGAGTTCTATCAACTAAACTAAGATAAAATGTTACCTCATCTATGTTTCTGGTTGTGAGCCCAGATACACCAGTCCAACAAAAAACGATCAGTGTTAATACTCACAAAATGCTTATGAAAATGTAGGGTTTTACTGAAAGTTCCCATCCTACAACTATTGCAATTTATTAAATTAAATAAATTTTATTTTGTGAAAAAGCATGGTTTTTCTAGAAGATAGATTAATTTAGCAAACAAACACTAACAAAAAGCCATGCTAATTTTAAGAGTAGTTGCAAACAACTATTTCAGCTACATAAGTGATCAGTATTTATTTATAAGAAATAATATATTATTATTAACAATATATTGCATGTGCAGGAGAATGACTTACGATCTCTAGTTAACATACCAATTTAGGAACCATAAACCACAGCTTATAATAGATAATACACACAGCAAATCATTGCAACAAGAGGACTGAAGGCAATCAATCAATAACATATTCATTAATAAAATAACCAGCCCTCCTGATTTTCCTTTCTGACTCCTTTCCTTAACTTTCCTGTGCAGCATTGTGAAATATCATTTCAAGCAGACATTTCCATGCCCAGATTGTTCTCAAAATTATTTCTCTATCAGATAACCTTTTAACTCTGGTGCATCCATAATTCCCCCCAACACACACTTTGAAATTAGATCAATGGGGAGAGTGAAACGCTGCATGAACTTTTGATGCTGCCTGCTACGTCAAATGCTGGCTTCACACATTGGAGCACACACATAATTCTGGCAAATGGAGGATGCCATTGCCTATATTTCTATATTACTTTTCTAACATTTTTCTTAATTAATTTCTTAGGTAATCCCCTTTTTCTTTACACTGACTTATTTACAAATTATACATACCAGTAATTTTAAACAGTTTGTGGGCAGGAAAGGGACAGTTCTCTGAATGTGGAAAACACATTCTTTCCAGGATCCTATTTCTCTGTCCTTTCCCCCTATATTTCGTCCTTTGTTTGTCCTTCCTGACACTCCATCTGTGTAAAAGAACTGGCATCATAGAGTTAACTTCAGACTCTGTTCCTGTAAGGGCCTGTACCTAGATCCAGTACCACTCCTAGTTATTGGGACCCTTTAGGGCCACCCACAGCAGCAGAGCCATGACAGTTACAGCGTTGCTTTTAGAGACTCCATGATTTTTCAGATGTGTAAACCAGAAATTGGGGATTAGGTTCCAGAGGCATATCCACAGGCACATAAACTTTATAAACAGAAGTTCCCCAAAGATAAAGACATTTTATCTTCTAATTCTCTTATCTTCCTCTTCTAACAGCCATGAGGAAAAGCTTCGTACTTATTAGAGCAACTTCCCAAATAAATTTAAAGTTTTGGCGCTCAAATACTTGAGTACTGTTGCGGATTACAGAGTGCTTTTTCATAAGCAACCCATTTTTTCCTTCTATTTTTTGCCCAGGGCATTATTAGGCATCCAAAAAAAAAGTTAAAGGATGCTTTTTTTCTTTTTTTTTCCCCTCAAAAACTATACTTATCTTGAGAAAGGGTCCTCTAAGATATGTTTGTCAACTTTAAATACAGGCATTTTGACCCATGCCACATCATTACCAATGTTCTCCCTAGCATTCCTTGCAAAAGCAAACTTTGTATTTGTCACCTTTATACTGTCTCAGCTTGGAACAAAGTAGTAGTGGCTCCTGAGGTGATGAATATCACATGTTGACTTCATGATGTCCATTCTGAGGGACAATGCAAACTACAATCTTCTCATTAGCACATTGTTTTCTGCCATATGAATAACAGTTAGACAAGATTATTAATATAACTCATTAACTATGAAATTATTTATGAACAATACAGGCTGTGCTGAGAAGAAAGGTATATCTCTAGAAATGCTATTTTGTGACTACTCTTTCTTCAAGTTTCTTTATGTATGTCTTGGCCAGATGGTCTACTCCAATACTTCAGAGAAATGTGAGCATTCCCCTCCTTGAAGTCAGATGTAAACCAGCTGTTTCTTAACTAAAGGTCTCATTCATGTCTTATGAAGAACATGTTGTACTCATAGGACAGCAGAAATAAAATTTTGGTTTTTGAAAAATTATCTTTCCTTAGAGCAGGACATAGGGCTTGAGGATTTATTTTCTTCTTGATCCTTTTTCTGTGCAAATATTTCATCACTTTCTGAATCTGCATATTGTAGATTTTCTTTGATCCATATATCTATTTATTACCGATTCACTTTTCCATTTCAAGTCACCCTGATTTTATTTACTGTCTTCTTATATTTAGAAATTCATGTCTGTTCACTACACTCACTGAAACATGTTTTCAATAATGACTTTGCATATGACATCCGTTACTGCACATAAACACTTTCAGAAGTACACAGGAACTGTCTAGTGCTATTTTACAGATACCTTAAAACAGTTTTGCTAGTTTGAAATCCTACCCATTGTTACACCTCTCAACCATTTCACTTTCTTGTTGCTGTAAATTAGTTCTACTTCACCTTGAATTAGTATGCCATCAATCTGATGGTAGACCAGAGCTGACACTGAGTACTTGCATAGGAAAGCCTTACAAAATGTTTTTCAAAACATGTTGACTACCTGCCATTAGGAACTCTATCCTCAACATTTTACTTATCAAAAATTACACCATAAAATCGTTATTGTAACTACTGGTTAAACTGCAGCTATTGGAAGGTTATTAAGCGGTAGAAAGAACAAAAATGAAAGAAAAAATTACTCATTTGTTTTGCTGTTCTGAGCTTTTTCAAATAACAGAGACTCTGCGTATTCCTCAGTGTTTCTGCTAAACAGTGACACTTATAACAATTCCCTTAGAAGAATACTTTAAATCAACAATAACAAGACGCACACACAAAAACAAAACAAAACAAAGGAAAAAAAAAACAAACAAAAAACCAGAAAAAACAACCTGGAAGACAGAGAACGCTATTTATATGGGCAAGCATTTGCAACATTATCACACTCTCTAATTTTTGTGTTCCCTTTTGAGAGGATTTGACTATACATGCTTTTCATTAGCTGGATCTCCAAGGTTGTGTGCTTCAAGTCACAACTGCACTTAAATGGACCATACCCAGATTTAAAAACTGAAGACTGGATTATGACTCAGTTATATCCAAAGACAGATTTCACAATAGTGTGAGGTTTTGTACACAATTAGTCTGCTGGATTCTGAAGGGCTCATGGCAACATTTAAAAGAAAAGACATGTGATTTCAAACATTTTATGTATAAATCACATCACCTCTGCTTCATTTTGAACTGAAGATTCTAATCTTCTGTACCTTCTTGACAAATAACTATTGCCAAAACTACATCTGGAATAGCCTTTGTGAGTCATGTTAAATTCCTGAGCCTAAAGAGGCACCATCAAAATGGAAGTGTATTAAGAGGATAAAGCAACTCCCACAGGATGTGAAAGACAGGACTGCAAACTCAGGAAACAACTGGTAGCCACTTATAAGCATCTGAAAGAAGCTTCCACTCCATGTGCCTGGATCATGGCAAGAACTACACTGGATGGAGTCATGAGAAGAACATTAATGGACAACATGGTGGTAGGAGAAAATTGTCCCACCTTATTCCTTGGAGACCTGGTAAGTGATTGTCACCAGTGCAGCAGCTTAATGTATAAAGTAAATACCACCAATTTCAACGAAAGCATCTCTGATAGGTTTATGAGACAGGATTCTAAATGTCCTTCCAGGTGGGTTTCTCAATAACTTTGCTTCAAAAATTATATTGAAGCTAACTTCATAAATGTCTAAAATTTAAACATTTCTTAAAAGCTGCAGAATGGCAAAGTTCCCTATGCAACCATGATTTGACATCTCCACACAGGTGCATTATAAAGAGATAGCATGAAAGCTGGATCATAGACTATCTACAGGATCATTCACTCCGAAGTCCTAGCAGCTGCTATTTTGTCTTGGCATATTTACCAGCTTTTGTTGCCAAAATCAAGTGGATTAAAACAAAACTGAAGCATGCCAGTGGAGGATTGCCTATACAAACTGATACATATCCATACATCATTCATACACAATTAAACCCATTATGGACTTTGTGTAATAGATATTGACTCAAATGTATGCTGATATCTTCCTGTTCAAAGCCTTCTAACAAGAATTCATATTAGCTATGTAAACAAGATCCATGTGATCAGTCAGCTTTTTCTCCTAAATACTTCAAAAGCCTCAATTAACTCTAAAAAGTAGGTTTTTTTATAACATCTTATTATTTTAGTAAGTTTAGCTGTTATAACACTGAGGATCTCTCAATGGAAGGCATTTCCTCAACTTTCTGGAATATACTTCCACATAGAGGATTAATATAAGTACGCAAGCTATTATTTCTGTTTAAAAGGCAGCATGACAGCACAGGGGTATGAGAAGCCATAAGATTCAAATTTATTCCCAGCATAAAAAGTCAAAATAAGCCGTGTACATAGGCCTTTAGGATTTTACATACCCTGCCTATTTTTCCAAGTCTTGATGAAATTTGGTTATTTCATAGAGTGCAAGAAATATTAGAAAGCATCAATCGATGAGTCTGTATGCATTATGCAGTAATAGGCTGACCCACTATGAACTTCTCTAATGATTTTGAATCTTCAAATTTTACATTTATTTTGGCTTTAAAATACATCCTTTTTTTTTCCTTTTGAAACTTGAAAACCTTGCAGATTAACTTCTATTGTCTTCTTGAATTGTGAAATCCAATGCATGTGAGTTGCTATAAATAAAGATCAACTCCATTGTAGTAACTGACCTTCACCCCACTCTTAGTGCCTTTCAGTGCCGAGGGAGAATTCACTAGATTAAATCACCAATCATATCCAAGAGCTCTGAGGACAGATCTCTCTTATAACAAATAAAATACCAGCGTTGCATGTGGTGGTCAGAGGATACAGACTATTACTACCCTAAAGGACAAAGTTACTACTGGGAATGTTTTAGAAGTCATTAGCCCAGCACACCTAGTTTAAGGTGTTCTTCCACCACTGGTATTTCTTTTCATGTTTTCTTAGCAGTGCTACTGGGTTGTGGTAGGACAGGGTTTTTTAAGGCTGATTTTTAAGTCATATTGCAAAGATCTCATCCATCCACTTAAGAAGAAGGAAGTTGTAACACCTTTACATAAGCAGTCCCTTAATACAAAAATTATGGGTAAGCATGCAAAAAAAGCCTTACTGCACTTCAACTTTCCATTTTCCATGTTCACACAGGTTTTAGCTGCACTTTCAAACTTTTTCTCTACTGGAAAGTAGTATATAGATACTGTTATATATTTTCGTAAAAGAGCAGGGCTAGCTGATTTTATATCCAGTTGCTAAAATTAAATACAGCTTATTAATGTATTTTTACTATCACACATGGTTTCACCACAGTAAAATACAGAAGAACATTCCTGAAGAGCAACAGTATTGTGGTAGTATTCAGAAATCTCTGTACCTAACCCTGTACACAAACACTGAATATGCTCTCTGCCTAGAAACTTAATCTCCTTCAAGTGTTAATGAAAACAATATTTATAAATACATGAAAGATAAATGGGAAACAGACATAAGTTTGAATATCAGAGAAAAGCTATGTAATGACAGCTCACTGGATGCCAAAGATTAGTGCTTGTAACTTTCCCTCTTGTTCCTTCTCGTAACACACTGTTATAATTATTGCTCCCATGGCTGCAAGCTGCCAACAGACTCTCAACAATACCTAAGAATAGACATCTAGGCATCACAGGAGCTTCATTTCTTCCACACTCTGTAAACAACATTTGTCAAATTAAGCTTTACATACATTAGGAACAATTGCTTCGCAAAACAAAGAGAGAACAACAAATGAAAAATTATGATCAGATATAGAACCACTGACGTTAGAATGAACCAGCTGTAACTGATGGGAGGAAATAATGACGATGTCAGTAACAGCTGGTCACAACATTAGTGGATGTTTTGTCATACTGTATGTTCTAAACAACCACAGCCCCCCCAAAAAAGCACTACAGCATATGGACATATCTGCATTCATTACCACCAGAGTCTTTCCACAGTGACTCTTCTGCTTCAGTATCTTTCTGCTAACCAGATTCAACAAAAGCTTGTCTCTCTTTTTTGGTATCTGAACTCAGCATACACAAAGGAACTTCCCCCTGCTATGTTAAATGCTTTTCTCTAGATCTCACCAACAGAAGTTATGGGGGTAAGGCAGGGAAGGAGCTGGGTTGAGAAGGGAAGATGTTAATAACTACTTTTTGCAGATCTGATGCTCTTTAAAATAAATTATTCTTAGCTGTGAAATACATGTGTTTGGCAGCAATAACTGGATGCCACAAAAAGGACAGTAATCACAAAAATCACTTAGTCGCCTACAGAAAAAAAAAAAAAGGTTTTCTTGTTTAAAGAAGAAACCAAAAGTTAAATTAGGACAACTGAGGTTTATCAAACTGGACTTAACTAACCAGCACACTGTCAATCCACTTGTCACCCTGATTTTTCAGCCTTCTGATGTTTACATTCTTAGACTGGAGCTTTCTCACGCATTGTAACATAAACAAAGTAGATTGTTTTCACATTCCTCTCTGTGATGGACTTCTGCCTTGACCAGTAGGATCAGAAAGGTGTCAACCTCATCCCCCAATCGCTGGCCAAAGTCCAAACCCAAACCCAAAATAAACTTCCTCTTTCTTTCTCGTCTCACAACTGGAAAGTGTGAGTGTCCTTCTTTCGTGTCCGTCAGGTGACATCCACTTTTGCTGTTCTTCCTGTGGTTGCCACTCTGACTGCAGTCACTGCATTTTCAGTGACATTCATGGCACATTCAGGAGACATGGTTACTAAAACAGAAGTCAGATTCTAACATAATCTTACATCATCTGCAGTCTCACACTGAACTTTCTTCCTGATCAGTCTGCAGGGGCAAGAATATTTCCCCCTACAAAAAAAGATTTTAAAATACAAATAGAGAAACAATTGTGACCTTCAAGACACAAAACAGGACATAAAAAGCCAGTTCCAGCTTTGATATTATGAATTAATGGAAGAAGGTTGCTGCTATGGGAGGAAAAAAGGAAAAAAGGGAAGGGGAAGGGGAAGGGGAAGGGGAAGACCCCTGACTCTTGAATCTCAAAGTATTTTGGCTGTCACTGAAAACCAGAGCAAAAACACGTCTTCAGGAAAGAAATGGTAAAGAAATGTACAAAATTTATCCTTTCAAAAAAATTATACTTTTAAAAAAATTTATCCTTTCAAAATCTATCTTCTTTCTTCCTTCTCCAGAAACATCAAAGATTATGTACATATGTTAAAAAAATATTCCTTTTCGCCTTTTTGTGTCATGTTTTGATTTTAGCTCTGCTAAACTCACTTATCCTTTTTCAAATCAAACTCAATTTAGAAGTGTGTGCACATTATACTAACGCTGTGAAATTATGTAAATGCAGAAAAAAATATATGCTCAAGCTTCCAGAATAGTTTATGTCACCCTGAACATATCCTGCTAATTTAATACGAAAACTATATTTAAAATAATAACTTCGCTGAAGGAAATGACAAAACAAATTTGAAGTTTAACTAACGGTCACCCCAATTTATGACAATACTATGCATATCCAAGGCATTTTTGTTGTTACAAAACACTCCATTAGGGCATAACCAGATTGGAGAAGTTAGGCGGAAGAACTCTGGACAGACTTCTTTAGGAAAATAAGCCTGACTGCCCTAATATCACAGTTTGAGTTTATACAGTGGCAACATTTTTCTAGAAGAGCTCTATTACAGTTAGCTTATCTTGGCAGAAATGTTGTCAATAGCTTTGACAGACAGGAATTTTGCAATGAAGTCACAGGCTTAGTTTGGATCTTCCCTTGTCTGATTAGACAGAGTATTTTACCACAATTGGCTCTAGTCACAGATGGATTTTCATTCCCAAATACCTGTCATCACCGTCACTGATGCATTCAGGAAGAGCGAGGCTACAGCCAAACAGCATGATGTGTTGATAGCAGTTGAGGCGATTGAGGTAACTGAAGAACTTCAGGAACTTTTCCATTTCACTACTTTTGACAATGGAAAGAACTGAACTTACAGTGGTGTAGTTATATGGCAGCATTTGGCACTGGCTGTGGGTGATATTTCTGCAGGCACCTGTAAAATCAAAACAATATATTTAGAAGAATAATATGACCATTGAATATAGTTGGTTCAAAGCATATATTGAATTGACTAGTCAGTATATATAATATATAAGCAATGCTGGTATCTCACAGGTAAGATTACATTCAATAATGCTATCATAATACTGTCAAAAAATAAGCAAAAAATCGAACCAGAGAAGCTTAGCTTGGAAAACCAAATAAGCTTATAGATATTTTCACAATTCTCTGACTTTGTACAAAGCTGGAATAAAACAAAACCAATTTATTTTTGATACAGCCTGGATACAATAAAATTCAGTTGAAGCTGAGAATGGAAGTCACACTGAAAAAACTGGGTTCTGAGGTTGCTCTGGCTTTAGTGTTTCCACGAAGTTTCTCTTTTCGCTACCATTCTACTTTCAAAAGTAGAAATTTCATTAAGCAAAATTTTATCAAAATTATTCACGAGATCATTATGCATCTCCTGAGGCACAACTGCAAGATAGTCCCTGCCATGGCATGTGGCAAGAAGCACTGACATATTTGGCTGAGATCATGCGCATGGACTGCTTTAGACATTTTAAAATTCACACAGTCCTGACAGAGAAGGGAACAGTTCCTTGGAGCTATCTGTGGTACTCACTGACTGGACAGCAGAGCAATGAGTCCAAAGTTCATGGACTATAGCATTCTCACCTAGCATTTGATTTTTCCAGCAAAACCTTTTTCCAAAACTCATTACTGTCCTCAAAAGTTTTAAATCACTCTTACTTCTTTTCATTTACTATTACATCTTGGTATATTTTTCATCTCAATTAAAACAAAAGATGTACAAATTTTCTTGGTCTCTCTCCAGCTCTGAATTTTCTCATGTACAGTCCACTTGGGACTGAATATCTCATATTGCATTTCAGACATTTTCTCCATAATTTTCTTAGGAACTACCCTTTGGAATCCACACTGCAGGGAAATCAACAAACTGTTTTCTGGGTTTTTTTAAGTACTGTGAGTTAAAATCAATCATTTCGCAACTAAAGCGTAGTGTCTGCAATTTTTTCACACAAATACTAATTTGAAAACTCAATTTCCACAACTCACAGCAGCCTCCCTTTCCTGACACGACGGATAATTTGACTGCTGAATGTGTATGCTGGGTGATTCTTCCCTTCTAAACACATTCTCAGTTTCTTCCTGGAATTTTTTACACACACCTATTTGTTCTCTTCCAGGACATATTATACAGAAAACATCAGCTAATCCTTACAGAACAGCCCACGGTCCCATTACACTACTGAAGAAAATAAAAAGGATACACACACATTCTGGAGGAAACCCCCACCATTTTAACTTGTTGGAAAAGCACTATTTGAGTACTCTTTAGATCCCTGGAAAAGTACACTTAAGTTCATGATGACAGATCTTAAGAAATTTAAGAAACTAATTCTATGGTAGTACACAAAATATCAAAGTAGTAGGGGTGTCATACTCAAAAATTTTAACACCAAAAGAAAAATAAGGTCTGAAGGAATGGATATTTTTAGTTACAACACCTGATACAGAGAGAATAAAGTACTATTAACATTTCTGTCAAAGGAAAATTTAGCCAGTAGGTGGCAATTGTATACAAGGATCTTGTGGCCTTGATGGTTACAGCAATGGTTAAAAGTTACCACATCACCTTCCAGCCAAAAGATTTCACTGTATTAACTCCTGTTTTATCTCGCATGGTTGTAATTTATTTTCTTTATAATTAAAATAAAATTTAGATACAATTTCTCTCACTTTATTTCTCTGGGTTTTGCTTCCTCTTATACAATTTAGTGTAAAATTGCCTGTTTTCCTCAGCTTTCTCAGTACCAGGTGTAGGTGGCAATGGGGTTTCCCAGGCTAGACTCCAGGAGGAGAGGCCAGAGCTGCCCTGTTCCAGGCACGGAGGGTTGCAGCCAGCACCCAGCTGGTGACCACAGGGCACAGCTGAGCCCTCAGTCACAAGGGCAACACTGCTGGGAGAGCAGCATTCTGCACATGGGAGTGAGTGAGGAAAACAGAACTGTGAGAAAGAATCTTGTAACACCAAGGTGAGACAAGAAGGGGGAAAGGTGCTTCAGGCACCACAGCAGAAATTTCCTGTGCACCCATGGAAGGGACCTGGGATGGCGCAGTTATCCACACTGCAGCTTGTTGAGGGCCCCACACCAGAGCAGGTGGTCATGTCCTGAAGGAACTGAAGCCTGTGAAGGACCAACGCTGAAGGCGTCTTATCCTGAGGAACTGCAACCCATCCAGAGGACTTATACACAGGATCTAATCTGGAAGGACTGCAGACCATGCAGAGATCCAGCACTGAAGTAGGGAAAATTGTGAGGAGAAAGAAGCAGCAGAGTGGAACTCTTACGGACTAATCACAACCCCATTCCCCATTCTCCTGTGCTGCTCACAACAGGGAGAAGGAAGAGGAGTTGGAAATGAAGGACTGAAGCTAAGCCTGTGAAAGAAGGGCAGGATGAGAGAAAGTGTCTTAGTTCTCATATTTTTTTTCACCATACAGCTCTGGTTTTAATTGGCAGCATATTCAATTAACTTTTCCTGGGTCAGTTCAGCACTTGATAGCAATTGGTAAGCGATCTCTCTGCCTTTCACTCAACCTAAGACATTTCTCATATTGTTTCCTGCCTCCCACTGCCCCATAGAGAGGACAGAGTGAGAGAGAAACTGGGTGGAAATCTGGGAGCCCATAAAGTGCAATACACCATAGTCTAATACAAAATGTCCTTTCTTTCCAAATTCAAGTAGCATGAACATATAATTGAGAACACTTTTTGACACACAATTGAGAACTGAAACAATTCTACCAAGTTATTATCAACTCATGCATTGCTGTACTGTCTGTTTAAATACTTAACTAGCCTAGATCCCACTTTGCCATGTCATATTTGGGTAATTTTTATGCGCTTCTCACTGCATGGAGGTAGCCATGGCAGGGCTGATAAACTCCATGCCAACCAAGCATAACTTAAATAGAGACACTGGACTCAGAGTCATGTGGAAAAAATTCAGTGATGTGGGGAGAGGGAGACTGAGAGAAAGGGAAATTATAGGTCATCTTTCTGTATAGAAGACTAGACAGAAGCAAGGAAAAGACAGGGACACATCAAAGATGCAGTAACAGATTTAGATCATTTGGACAATTCCCACTACAGGATAAAGTTCTCATGAGTCTCAGTGTCAGGCTATACTGACTACATAAGAGTATAAATCAGAGGAAAACTTTACATGGACAGAAAATCAAAATTAATTTGTGGAAGGGAATAGCTTGAGAAAAATCTGACTTCAATTTTTTTCAAGCCTGATCAACCTCTCTGTTTCACTTGTACTACTTGCCCCAGTCTAAAACTCTCAATTCCTCTAAAAAGCACTCTGTTGGTTAATTTGCAGCTGTTGGTGTCAGGACATATTTTGAACCACGGTTAAAAGTCAATGAAGAAACATCACAGAGAGTTTGGCCATACCACTCAAAATACAGCAGTCAATATAAGTCACAATTTTCTTCATACTTTCAGTTTGGAACCAATTCACTTGACTTTGTTTTCAAATCAGACAGTTTAAGATTTTTTTTTAATTTATTTATTTCTGCTTTCCTTTAATATTTCCCCTTCAAGACTCCTAAAAATGCTTATCTTTTAGACATCTGTCCTGAATTTGCCACTGTAAATAGTGAGACAATGAAAGGATTTCATTTCTTTGACAATTTCAAGCTCTTCAGTGTCTGAATAATTCTTCCCCTCTATTGGAGACCCCCTGCTGTCTCCTCCCCAGAGTCTCTTTTATTCCGGACACAGTGGAAATTACTGTTTGTATGACATAACCTCCCATGTCATTATATTTCCTTTTATATTCCACCTTTACCTTCTTTTCACTTTCTGTATTGCAATGTCAGCTTCATCCTATAATTTCTACAATCTTGTATTGTTAATGCAGCTCTTATTTTCAGATAGAGATTTATATCCCTATTTGTATACTTTCTCCTCTACCCAAGATCTCAAATGTGATCTAACAACTATGACATATAATGAGGGCCTATTACCTTTCAATCATGAGTGCAATTTACACTTCAACACATCCCACCTTGCTTGTAATTCTTTGTTATTTTCTGCTACTTGGATTTCGTCCAACTTTTCTGAACTTGATGGCTTATGGTTTAGGTAAGATTTTTGAAAATTATTTAGACAAGAATTTTAGAAATACTTACAAGGGTGTAAGCTATTCAGATACATATAATTTCAACCTATTTTAAAACTTACAGTGACTGGGGGTGGGTGCTTTTTTTGGACTAATATCTCAGTTCTAAAGATTCATTACACTTTTTTGTCACTTGACCCTCAGTTCCTTTTTTTTCCCTCATGGAATGCTGAAACACTTAGAACACAAATACTGCAAATGTATCTTTATCTAAATAACAAATTAAACACTTGTTTTAATCAGACTACCTTGTCTATCTAAATGAATCACATGTGTTTTACACACAGTTAAAATTGTAGATGTCAACAAAAGCATTACAAATACAAAGCCTGGTCTTAACTTTATTTTCCTACATATTTTGGATCACCACCTGAATATTTGAGACCGCCATACCAAGATTTAACATCTTTCATTGTATATCCAAAATGAGACATCCAGTTCTAAAAGGCGTCTACCTCATTAGAAGAGCACGATTTTAGTAAGCATTAGTTGGATGCCTCGAATCAGAGGTCAGAGGTTTGTGAAAAGTTGCAGAATCTCTCTATCAGACCATGGGTAATTAAGGGAATTCTTAAGTTTAGCACTGTTCTCAAGATCCTGATAGAAGAAACTGTTTAAAACTCTTTATATCCTTGCATGTAGGGATACATTGACTACATGAACAATGTTTTTCAGAACTTCAGAACACCAGCAAACCCTATTCAAATCAACAGGGGAGGTATGTGCCAAATGACTTTTAAAAAGCTACAACTTCAGCTTATTTTGAATTTCAATCTTGAGGCTAGACAGCTTCTCTACTGAGAGCATCTTTTAAGCATGTGCTGAAGTGCTGTCTGAATAGGAATGAAGTTAGCATATGCTCAAGTGTTGTTCTCAATAACTGCCTTCCCTTTTTAAATATGTCACTCTCTTGACGTCTGTAGCTCCTTGAGATTTAATGTGAACCAAGACACATTGTCACCATAACACTGGAAAAATAAAAAAATTGATAAAGAGACATCTGTAAATGAAGAAGGTTCCAAATTCTTTATGAGAAGGAAAGTGGAGTGAAAGAAATTTAAGTAACACAATGAATGAAGAAGAGCTGAATGTCTACTCATCTGTGGTTCCTGCTAGGATTCTCTTCAACTGCACATATTCCTTCTGTATTTATTCAGGCACAATTGCACAAAATCAAAATAGTATTTTAAACTTCCACTCAAACTGATGCTTAAAAAGGAACATCATGTACAAAATATATGTTAACTGCCTCTAATTAGGTCAAAACTTCTTCTAGACTAATAGACATAATTCACTTCTGCAACTCTATTAAATAAGTACTGAATGATAACTGCATAGGAGTAATTTCAATGATGATATAATGAATAAAAAAGAAGTTGTAATCAGTAAGAAGCTTACAAAATACAAACCACACGGCTCAAAAGCATTTATTTCTTAAGGTTTCTTTAGTGATGTACATCAGGCAACATGTTTCATTGTTCTACAACTAAAGCACACGTCCTCTTACTGAACTAAATAATTCTTTTATTATATATTCACCTTTTAAGAAATAGCATAAAAAGCTGTAGTTTCAAGATTAAAATTAATCTCTAATTTTTAAAGATGGCAACTTACTGAAAAATAAACTATTCTATAGCTATCTTTCTCTAAACTGATGCCAACTACTACCACACAGTTATTTGCCAAAAGAAATCAAGATACCTTGATTTTTTGGTCTCTTTTTTGCTGAGAAAAAAGAGTGTTTGCTTTGTTGCTGTCTCCCACTTATATCTGCTCTCTGTTAAAAAAAAAAAACAAACAAACACTAAAATGATAAAGGGTTGCTTTATTACTATCCAAATTTGTAACATCCACATAGAACAACAAATCCACTGGTGACAAAAACACCACTTCCTCGACACTTCTCGTTTCCTTTGCAACTGACAAACTATTTATTTAGTTGTACCATGTTGGACAAACTATTTAGTTGTACCATGGAAATGGAAAGCTCATACCTAAAAGCATCCATTAAGCACTGACAAAGTGAAGGCAAGGGCAAATTAACTCCATACTCTGGTGTAAAAGCACAATCTTACAAACAACCATCAACAGCAAGGTCCCTATTTTTAATAGCCTCTCCTGACAATATTAAAATGTTCTTGAGGGGTTGACCAGTATTCCTCTTTCAAGAGGGCTACCACAGCCAATAAACTTTTGGTAACTGCTGTATCTGAAGACAACACAAAAGCAGAAGTGTGTGCAAATAGCAATACCACCATTACCAAAAGGGATGAAGTGATGAAAAACAATGTAAAAAGAAGCCCCTATTCCAGCTGTGAAAAATAAGCATTTCTCATTTCCAAGAACAGTGATCCTCTGCAGTATACTGCAAAATGGAAACATAGATTAAGAAGCACTTAAGTAAAAGCACTAACAGCTTTTATTTTAGGTGATAATGGGCAAAAATGATCCTGCAGACTCTGGGAAATTATTAGAAGCAATTTACACATGAAACGTGTACTGTCTTGATCCCTAATGAAAGGCTTAAGAGGAGTGCATTTATACAGCTTTAATACAGCACAAAGACATAACCTGAAGACAAGCAGTACTAAGTTACATTTACATGTGGGTAGACATTTGACAAACTCCTGTCTCCTGAGGGCTCCGTAACAGTGATGGCAACCTAAAGATATAAGCAAGGTACTTCCCAAACAAATTTCTAACAGAAGGTTATGACTTTTCCTAAGTCAACTGAAACAGAAAAACATTTCACAAGACAACTGAACTGATGTGATGGTGCAATACTGCTTCCTTTCAACCATGTGTGCTTGCCATTTCCTTTGAAACAACTTCTGTGCCAAACCACCCAAGAGCTAACTTAGCCAGTGTTAGAGCTGAGTCAGCTCATTGAGCAAACAAATGCCATAAAAAACATGCAGCACCATATGGTTCAGAGCAAAGGGAATGGAGACACCTTCTCAGTATCACCAAACTTTAAATGAAGCCCACCTGACCCATCATAGTTTATGTGGGGAAGAGCAAAACAAACTTTTGAACAGCAAATCTCATCCATGGATCTGAAACACAAGTCAGGAACCAGAACTGAGAACAACTGCTCCACATTTAATTCCATTCAGCTAATGAATTATATAATTGGAAAGGAATGAGTGATTGTTAATTCGCCCTTGTGCTTCCCAGGTACCAAAGGGAGAAGTGATGAGGCTTCTGACCATTTGCAGTAGGTAGAAAGACAATTCATTATCTCCCAGGTCACAGAGAGTGGATTAGCCATGAGGAAAATACAACTCATATTTTAGATCAGAGGGGAAGTGTTATCATAATTATTTTTTTGAGGCAATCTGTACCAGCTGCTTTAGAATGGAACACCACACCCAGTCTGCCCCAGATACTTCTTGCTCAGAGCAAGTCTTAAATTCTAACTTAGCTATCCTCTTGACCAAAGAATATTGCAAAAGGCTGGACACTTCATCATGTCACCTCCTTTTTCTGGAGCCCCACTTCTCTCAGCAAGTTGCTTCCAGATGCTGCTCTTCTTGGCTGAAGCACATACTTCTTTAATGCCTTGGGGAGGCACAGCTGAGAGCAGGTAAGATCAAGAGCCAAAGCTGAGGCTGAATATTTACCCCCCTGCAAGCAGGCCTATGTTCCAGATTTGGTATTTTGATTAGTCATTACTTAATTACAGAATTCTTTAGTGAAATTGGAGACATATTTCTAAGAGTCTACCATTAAACAAAAGGCACATATTGAAAATAATTTTACAGTTAGATCTATCATTAGAGACTACTTTCCATGGTACATTATGTTGGACAGGATTTTGCTATTCTTCTGAAATGCGTGCATGACTTTACCCCTCTTGATAGGCCTTCTTTTTAAAAAAGGGGATGAAAAATGGTTACCTCCACTGGAACCAGGCAGGCATCCAGATGTTTTTGGTTGGGTTTTTAATGGGTTTTGCTAACAAACATGTTTTCAGTAAGTGAAAACGAATTCTAGCTTGATTGATAACACTTAATTATGTACCAATACTGTTATGTTCAAAACAAAACAAAAAACCACAGTGGTTTGTAAAATACTTAAAATAGTTTAGGTTATGAATAGGTCAGCATAGAAATAGGCTGTGCCTGAGCTGTCCAGTTCTCTCTGGTTAATTACCTTTCTAGGATAGCCTCTCTTCTGATCTATTGAATAAGAAATTAGCTTATTTTTTCCAAGATAACTCTACCTACCTCAGTTTCAGATAAAACTAACACAGCAAACCCTTCCCTGTGTTTGCAAAATCTGTCTAGAATGTAAGAGTGGAATACAGTGCCTCGTTTGAAAATCAAAACACTGCAAGTATACACAAAATATGCTTTGCAACCTGAAGTCTCTCCCATGTGGAAATTCACCGGGGAAGTTTAAGATCTGGGTGTTGATCTTCAAAGCCCCAGTAAACTGAGGCTGATCAACCTAACAAATTGATTGTTTTCCCTATGGGAAATTCCCACAACTATATTTTTCAGAGGCATGTATGTGCTCTTTTTGTTATAGCATAGTCATTGTCTCTAAAAGATTGTGTTAGCCAGAAATACTGCAGCCCAGATCTTCTGAATTTGATAGCTCATTTGGCAAAATATGTGTTGCAGGACATGAGATACAACTTCCTTGGCCATTTCTTCATCTGACTTCTACTGACTCTACTGTTTATAGCACTGGAATTTTCTTCTAAGCATTGCATTTTTAAAACATTCAGTGAAGGCCTAATTCTTTTTCTGCCACTAGAGTCTGAATACTTCTGTTCACAGACAAGCCTAGCTGGCTATATTAATGCAGTTATTCTTTAATATTCCAGCTACACAATTCCAGTTTTTGTTGTGTGAACAAAGCTATTTCAACAAACTTTCTCAGCCTGAGCAATTAGAGGTCAAAAACAACCCTATTTTTCAGTGCATAAAAGGAAAATGTTTAAGAGCTTAACATGATTTGGAGATGCGAAATACAGATTTTTTTGTATGGATTAACAGCTAAATTAATCTTTAGCTGTATCAAATTCCCATCCCTACAATGATTTCAAACCATGGTACTCATTATGTTGTTCTTGAATTTCACATGGTTGTGAAAGAAGACAGTGACTGCAAATCACTTAGTTGTACCATAGCTCTGACCTTCCAGTATTTCAACAAGGGTTTAGAACTTAACATTTTATATTAATGATGACTCTGTACCCATCCCTGGCTGCACTCTATCTGTTATAACCCACAACAGACCATGCAGAAGCACAAAACAGATAAAATTTAATCAGTCATAAAATCACATACTCCTACCAGATGCAAGGTGTACCTTTGGAAACAAAGTGATCAATCACAATATAAAACAGAAAAAGATATATTAACATCATCTTTTTGTTGAAATAGCTACACAAATACTTTTTAAATAGCTTCAGACAAGCTGATGGGTCTGAAACAAAAGTCAGTGCCTGCAACTCTCAAAACAATTGTTCCCATCCTTGAAAGTTTCACTAAGTATTTGATGTCTTGCTTAGCCTCTTGGTCAATTCATGGTTCAATCTGACAACAAACATCTGTTTAAAACGCAAGTAACGAAGTGTAAAAACCCATGATGAATGCATAACAAGGCGTAAAGCTGAAAGTTTTCCATTCTTTCCAGTTTTAACGGGACACGCATTCACAACTCCAGAAGCACACATCATTTAAACTAGAAGTAGAACTTTATTTCCAAAATTGAGTAGAAGTGGGAATCTCTCACTCTAAAGGAAACCACACCACTGAAAGGCCAAAGAGTAAAGATACATGGAACTTCAAGGAGGGTGTGTTAGTTATTCACAGTACTTATTGCAGTATTAATCCTAACAAATATTTGAAGCCTATTAGATATTTTACACAGAATATTGCTTCATCAGGCTGAATTTGAAGAGATGAACTACAAACAGAAGGACTGCAATAATGAGCCATGAATTTATTAAAGAGAATTGAAATCACAAGCTTAGCTAGAGGTAAATGTATGAAAATGCTAACAATCATTACAATTTTCACACAAGCAAACGAAGTTTTTGAGAAATTTGCAACTACCTGACAGCAGTAACACACCAGGTGATAGAAACTAGCAAGCTTTTTTTTCCCTTATAAATGGTAATGAAAAATTGCTCTATATAGTGAGTAATGGCTTTTAAGCCTCTTTTGGATTTCAGCTAATACATTTTACATGCCAGAAACTTCATGGTTTCCTTTCCAAGCTATACCGGTAAGAAACAACAATGGTAAAACTGATGAAAACCAGCTTCTTCATAATTAAGTGGAAAGCCATGTATTTCTCTTCTAGCTTACTAATTTTGCCCTGTGAAATGCAAATACAATTTTATATTTCTTCTAGGGAAGAAAAGCAGAATGGCTCCAGTGATTATTTTGACTAGTGCAAAAAAAATGCATTTTAAATGAGAACTGTATTGCCAAAATTTTAAGGCAGCTTTTTTTTCACTATCTTTGAGAGAAAATGTAGTTGTAAGTGAGGTAATGAAACAGACTGTACTGCTGGAAGAGAAACATTATCAAGCACGAACTCAAGTACCAACAAAATTAATAGTTACCATATTAGTCTATTCATGCTTGCATTTGCATGGCAAAGATACGTCTGAGTGGCTAAATTCCTGGCATGATATTTAAGGACACTACTTAAGTTCTTCCATGCCAATCTGAAAAACCAAAACCATTTTCCCTTCAAGTGAAAATGATGTTTTAACAACATCTTGAATTCTCTTTATATTTTTGAGGACAAGAATACCCTAAAAATCTACCATGGGTCCCGTGCTGCTATTACTCCTTACACAACTGAGCCTACTCCAACTTGCATGAGTAATTAAACACAAATTGAGCTAAAAGACAAAATTATTTATTAGATCACTGCTGGAAATACTGGGGTTTAGGGAGACTCAAGCTCATGCACTGACTTGGGATGCACTTACCGGATACCTTAGCTTCAGAAAAAAAAAAGTCTTTAGTATCAGCAGCACAAAGCAGAGATAGAGAGACATCGAATTTCTTGCTTCTGCACCACTTGTGACACATTGCACCCAGCTATCCCCACAGTGGTTTTCATACTGCTCTTTTCTACCAAACAGAAAGGTGAGTCAGACCCTCTCTGCAGTAGTAGTGGCAGAACACAAAATTCTGTGTAGTAGAATTCTAGTAGTGGCAGAACCCCAAACATATTAAGAAATGCTGGGTAGTGACAAAGACATTTATTTCATGTATAAATTCAACACGGTTAAGTGATAATAGATAAGGATAATATCCAAGCTGAGTGGAGGACAGCAAAGAAACTAAGCCACTCAAAGATATGCTAGAAAGGTGAAAAGACCCAAGGTTCCTTTGCGCTTAGAGAGAGTAGAAGATGCAAGCAAGCAAACATAAACCCTGTGCTTTTTGAAACACTCATACAGTGACTCGCTTTTACCAGAACACTTTTCTACTTCATTCTTTAAAGCAGTCGTTTAGGGCACGGGGAGCGCTCACCCACAAATTTGCGCAAGGGACCGTGTTTCCTTCCCCGGGAGTGCCCGCGGCCCCGCTCCACACCCCACTTCTCCCCGCTCCAGGCCCCACCTCCGCCCCGCTCCTGCCTCGTTCCAGGCCCCGTTCCTGCCCCTCTCCGGCTCCGCTCCTGCCCCATTCCAGGCACCGCTCCAGCCCCTCTCCTGCCCCGCTCCGGCCGCACGGGGCTCAGGACCCGCGTTCGCAGCGCCCTCTGGCGGCGGCACGGGGGCGGGGGGGGGTGCTGAGGGGCGCGTCCGGCCCCCACAGCCCCTCACGGCCCCTCACGGCCCCTCACGGCCCCTCACGGCCCGCAGGGCCGCGGGGATGCCACCCAGGGACGGGCATGGCTGAAGATCAAGCCTGGCCATACCACTTTTTACGTTAGGATTTGGACACCAGTATAGTTCTCCGCTGAAACTGTTTATGCGAAATGGCAAGGCGTTACTAGACTGTCTGCTAGAGCAGATCTTTGGGAGAGCTGGCACACAAAAAAAAAAGGGGGGGGGGGGGATATTAAATATACATATGCAAATACACCAGTGAGTAGGAGAAACAAAATCAGATACTATTACTTCCTATCCCAGTGTATATTCCAAGTCATCTAGGATGTTCTTCTAGGAAGAACGTCAGCCCTCGCTCGCTCTCTCTCTCTCCTTCTTCCTATCTCCCCAAATCATCAGTATTACAAAACACGGTGTCTGCTTCATTTGAATCAAGTCTTCCACTTTACTGCTTAAGAGCAGTCTGATTCTATTTCAAAGAGAAAAGAAGTACTAATAAAATTGTATTAATATTTCCATGCTTTATTCTTTACAATAGTTACTATTTGGTCTTTTGTTCTGTTAAGCATTGATGGATAGATGAACAGAATATTAATGCATATACTTCTAAATTCTATGACTAAACACTACTGAACCTATTGATTCATCTAAGACTCCCATCCTGATGTTTTTGCCATCAGAAAACTCTACAGTGAGCTGTCCTCATAACTTAGTACCATGGCCCATGCCTCCAGAAAACATTTAGATATGAGATCACTCAAACTCAAATCCCTCAACGGGAAAAACATATTCCTTCAGTTCCTTTGCAACAGAGAGGTAACACAGGATACATTTAACTCAGAAGTTGACCTTTGGCAGGGGCCAGCATTACATATTCAAGAAAAATTCTAATAATATTGGGCAAATATAAGGAACAACTACCTAGGACTATAAGAGCAACTTCTGGCAATTTAAAATCTTGAACCTTCAAAAGTCAGAAGTTGCGAGTGGACCATTGTTTCTACGAGCTCCAACAGATCAAATCCTCACAATGTTCTCTAAGCATTTCCATACTTTCTGGTTTTCCCATCATCCTGTGGCAATAAGTTCCATGAGGCCTCCTTTTCTTTTTTTAGCTTACTGCCTTATAGGAGGAAAAAAAAAAAAGGCAACTCCTCATACAATGAAAAACACTGAGTAACTTCTATTTTGCCTAGACACTCAAAATGGTCTGAATATCCACCACAACGACATACTCATAAACCAGATGTTTTCCAGAAGGAAAACAGTGTCTTCCGTCTATTTAGTGCCTCCCCACATCTAAGTCTTTCCCTGTCTCTACTGGTCTGGTCGCCTGCTGTTTGCCTTTTCCAATTCTACTGTTACCTTTCTGAAGTTACACACCGATATAAGCAAGGTGTTTTGTCCATTTTGTTCTTTGCAGACTTCATGATGAGGGCTGTCATGGAGACAGAATGCTGACTGCAGCAAACCATCAGGTCCTTGTTTTGGTAGCAACATTAGCTGAAAGTCCAGCATGGTATTTGATAGAGTTTGCATTGTTTCCCACTCTCCAGCATTTTTTCGTATCTATTGGCACAGTCATTTAAACATTTTATCAGTCACTTTCTCCACTATGAAACCTTTATGTGATTCCCAGCTATTCATTTTAGGCAGCTAAATCTTTATTAGCAGAAATGTTATTACTTGACTTTTCTGTTTTCTCTGATCAGAAAACACTGTATTTCTGTAAGACTCCATCAGCAGCTTTCTTCACTCTGGAGCCTAGCCATTCATTCTTACTTTTCCTTCTGTCTTTTAACAAATGCATAGTCTGTGAGAAAGTGTCTGTAAGACTTCTCGGTGAAGACTCTTGTTAACATTTTGAAAAACCAAGTATGTTGTATTAACCAGAATTTTCACTGTCTCCTTCAAAGAACTTTCTAATGGATTTGTGAGGCATTGCTTCCCCTCGTAAAATGGAAATAAACTACTTCATCTCTTCTTTATTGTATCATTCATTCCTATTTACCCACTAATCTATTCTTTGCTAGAATTTCTGCCAAAGAACTTCCTTCTGTCTCAAGGACTTCTTAAATAATTGATGTCATATGTGCCAAATTTCATTCCCCTCCAATTAGTAACTCAGCAACGTCTTACTTGTATTAGTTTAAAGTGTTGACTGAATACCATATGGTCACAGTATTTATTATTTACCTTACTGATGCCTTTTACTGAAACTGTGGTCCACCTGTAAAGCAAATCCAGCACTCGGGATACTAGCATCAGACCAAAAACATAACAGCTACATGAATGCCAGTCCAAATGTGTTGACAGAATTTTGTCTGGTTGGCTTTGAAGTGGCAGTCTCTATGTCATATGACATATCATTTATCTTTTACTGTACTGCATAGAATCAGCATAAAGTCCAAGATATGCATGCTTACTAAATGAACAGAAATGCACTCACCTCCCCACATTTGAACCAGATGAAACTTGTACTGATGGATGATCTGCTAGTGTGCATTGACAATGAGGGAACATCAGCCTCACACTTCATTTGGAGGTTAATTTCCTTATAAGATATGCTTAAAAGGCTCAAACCTCCATTTTACATGGGTTCAAAAGTGATCATGTCAATTCATGGGAGGACGGGTGAACTCTCATCAGGACTCACTGCAGATCACTGGAATCTGCTACCACATAGTGTTCAAGTGTCTCAGCATGCCAGCCCTAGTTTATTCTTCTTCAGGCATGTGCTGATGTTCACAGATGGATTCAGATACTAAGCAAGAGAGAAATAATTGTATCTACTACCACCAATCTGATGTGGTCTTTAAGTTTTACTTGTTCCAAAAAAATCATTTTTATTCCAACAGAATATTCTAGTTTCACTGTTCCAAAACTCATATCTCCCAGTTATATCTCATTGTCCTCCACATCAGAATACGTAAGAACTTCTGTGAACATCAGACCATGTTCTGTGTTACCTGAGGGTTCTCTCCATGAATCAAGCTTAGTGGAAAACAAGAGATCAAAGAGACTAAAGACAAGTATAAGGAGTTAATTTGCAAAGGTCAGGACAAGAAAGGAAGTGAGTAGCAGACAGTGCTAGAAATCCCCTGCTTTCTAGTCCTCCCGGCCTTGGAGAGCCATGGGAACACACAGTTATTATGAAATCAAATTCTTCTGAATACTTAAAGTATATATTAAAGTGTATATATATATATATATATATATGTATAATTTTTTAAAAATCTACATACAGAATTAGGACAATGTCCCCACGAATACAGATAAGCAAAACCCTTTTAAGTGGAATCAAAGACTGGAAGGTTATTGATTAATAACATACTATCTGTGGATGGTTTGGTTTTGTTTTTGGGCAAAGTATCTCATTTTGGGATGGAATTTTTTTGTTGTTGTTGTGGGGATTTTTTTAAGAAATCTAGTATCTCAAATTTGGTATTTGAACACCTTTTGTCCTTTTTTCTTGACAGAAAATACTATGCCACAATAGAATTCCAAGTAGTCACGCCTACCAAATATACCTGCAGTCACGCTGCCATTGGAATGAACTGCACTTACCAGAGTAGAACACATACTTGCAAAGTCCTAAAAGTGCCTCTTTGTATAATACCAAACCCCAAATATCTGAAAGATTAGAAATCCAGACCTAAGGCTGTCCTGTGTCACTGTAGTGCAGTTCCTGCATTAACACTGTAGTAGGCAAAAATATCATGTGCCGTACACATACATCTGCATGTTAGAAATGCATGTTATATGCATCTCAAAAGAGTTCACTTCAACATGGTAAGGAAAGGCAAAAGGGCTTCACACTGTTTCATCTATATTTCCTGAAATTTCAGGTATCTCAAATATGATGACGAAAATGTTTGTAGTGTAGCACACTATGCTTTCTCGATGTACCTTGGCACAGTGATAATTTGCCAAGTTGCCAAAAAAAAGTAAATAAAGGAAAAACTAATAGGATTAAAGTGTGCATTTATATACATTTATTCTGAGTTTGGGGTGCAGGGAGAGAAAAAGAGAGAAATCTAGATGAGAAAAATCATTTAGCAAATAGAACCTGCAAAAAGCCTGCACCATTCAAATGGCCTATGAAGTCATTATAGTCTAGGGGAGAGAAGAAAATACTGATAAATCAGTGATTCACATTAAGTTTTTTCTATGACCTTATTCATAAGTTTTGCTTTGTGGTCTGGTGGGATGAAGAAGAAAGGCAGGAATGATAAGCGGTTCCAGATAAACGAATTCATTTCAATATGGTACCCTTTTGTTTCAGCAATTAGCAAAGCAGTATCAGGGAATCCTTCACTACCAGTCACATGATGAATCAATAACATTTACTATGACATTAATAAAATTTACCTACTTTCATAGTCAAACAAAAAAAGAAGTCCCAATCCCAGTTAATTGTTACACTCTCTCAAAAATGCCAGCTTTATTGCTCCATAGAAAGACTGCTTCAAATTAGAGAATTTATCCATTAAGACAAAAAAATTTGTAACTGCAATTGCATGCCAAGATTAGGGATGTTCTTGCCACATACATCGTTTTTAAGAAACACAGAACATACAACCTACAGACTTAATAAGTGAAGTAACTCACTTCCAGCCTTGGTAAGCCTGACTGTCACCAACTAAAGAATGTATTGTAAATTTTCATACTGAGAGAATTTATTGCATCTTCCTTAACAGGTTGAACAAATGTTCTGGGAAGAAACCAGCTGATTGCAACATGGAACGTACACAATAGAATAAATTATCAAAAGGGACACATTCCTTAGACCTCACAGAAGCACACTGGGGAGCATGCCAATAGTATGCTCTGTAGTTTCTGGGTCAGAATTATGGAACCAAATAAAATATAAACTTACTTTTTTTCTGATCCATTTTTTGTGACACAGATGGTTGGGTAGGACTTAATATTGGCAGAGTGGTCATCCTCTCTGTGTTGTTAAAAGAAGCATCTGTAGACCACAACGTCACCTCCTCTGCAGTGGCAAACAGCCGGGTGTTGTCTTCAGAGCCCGCTGCCAAAGCAGTGTCAGAGGCAGGCTGATGACTGAGTACTGTGGCTTGAGTTGGGGTACCAAAGGAATTTTCCTGGAAAGACTCTCTAAATGTATTTGAGTTCTTGTTCACTTGGCCAATGTGGGATAAAGACGTGGTGGTCAAGGAAGAGGGCTGTGTGCTGAGATCCACTGTGGGATCAGTCTTGGAACTATTTTCAGCCATACTTGGCAGAAGATCATGAGGCATTTCAAAGTCACCACTAACTGTGAGGCCCTCACTTCCATTTGAATAAAAGCACGTTTTTTCTAACACTCCTGCAATAAAGAGAATAAAACACCAAAATTACCATCACCTGGAAGATTAAGTGTTACCAATTTGTTTTGGAAAATTAATAATAATGACACAGATTTAGAAAGTATTTTAATTTCAAAATTAAAATTAAAGACAGCTAAATTTAAGAATTCTATCTAGCAACAAAATAACAGTAGCACATAAAATATGGTTGCAGTAGGATAAACAGAGAAACAAATGCTTCCATGAGCTTAAAATATTTTAATCGTAGTTATAGTATGTCACTGAATACTTACATGTTTAAAACTACAGAGTGCAATTTCAAGGAGCTCCAACATGTATTCATTCTATCATTGTGTTACCAAGATGGACAATGCTTTTTTTTCTCCTTTTAAATTGCATAATCTCTTGTTTTCATAGTACTGCCATCTTCAGAAACCCAATTCTGAAGCTTTAATGAAACCAACACATTTTTAATATATTCCATATTCACTAATTTGTGAAATGGAAAGAGGTACTGTTTTCTCTATAGAAGACTATGTAATTTAACTACACTGCTAAATATGTGCCCCTGAGTTCTTTGTCATTATTCTTAATACCGGATTTTAAACATGCAGTTATTGTCTAAAATTTTAGTCACTTGCTGGCTCTACTTTTTGATCATTTATTATATTATAGACAAAAACAGACTTTGCTTAGTTGTATGTGCTGAATAGTTGCAATTATAATTATAATTCACAAATCAAAACAGCTGCATAACAGTGAGTAGATGTATCCCACAAGCACTGGGAATTTAAACTACATAGTAAGAGAATTTGTCTTTAACCTATTAATCCAAATAATAAAGAAGGCATCTTAAGCATGTATAGAACATATAACTTATCTATAATAAAAATGACAAATATTATCTCAAATTCTTTAATCAAATGTATTAGAATCATATTTAATGCCAAAAGAGAAGCACCACTCTGTATTACAATATATGAACTTTTTGGTAAATAGGAAAAGCAATTTTTGCCATTGGTGGGTCATGTAAAAGAGCTTAACAATCAAAATAAACACAGTTCATCTAGACTTGATTGTAAAAAGAAAATAAAAGGAATCATCAAAACATAAAGTCTCACAAATGTTTCTAAGTACCTTGGCAACAATTGATAATTTTAATAGCTCTTCCTCATATTCATTAGCTGCTTGGTACAGATGAACCCCAAATGGCAGGGAGCTGGAATTAGATGACCTTTCTATGATTCTATGACTCCTAAGTCCACAAAACACGCACCACCATCTCTCCCAGACCTTATTTTCATTTTGGTTATTGCATTTACCAAAATGGCAGGTTGCACCATCACTCTCAGCTAGGCCTTGGTCACCCTCCACAACCCCAGGCTCTGCCCCTAGACAAACCCACCCCTCTGCCAACTCCAGGCACCACACAGAGCCCAAGAGCCCATTCCCATTACTGAATTCCTCTTCTCACTTCTCCATGCACTCTGCAGTTAGAATAAATCAGTTAACTGGTCTGAAATTCAAGGACTGGGCAGGAGGAAATGTTTACTAATCACAGCTACAAGTAACTAAAAATGCCGGGAGACTCCAGCTGAAGTGACTTTATGTTGAAAGGCTTTATAAGTGAGAAAAAAGAACTGGGATAGCTGAGATGGGGCAATGTCAGCATTTCCTTTTTTACTGAGTAACCTTTAACTACAGCAAATGCAAACAGCAAGAAAAACTGGTGAAATTTCTGAAATATAATGAGTTGCAATGAAAAAGTTACCATTTGAGATTTACCACATCCTCATTTATCCAGGCTGGATTTTTTTGGCTCCAGTGCCGCTAACTGCAAGTAAATCTTTATGTCTAACTTCTACTGGACAAACCCAGGGGAACTTTATATAAATGTTAAGGTTTTTGGTTTTCCACCAGCAGATGTTCATATATCATTGGGGTTTGGAGGAATTTACTGTGTGTATTTTACAGAAGCAACTAAAAATCTCCCACCTGCAAATTATTTAAGAACATTTTTTTGTTTGTATGAGTCCTCTGGTCACACCAAATGTAAAAGTGCATTTTCACAAATAGGGACTAGTATTTATATGATTTGCTAAAGTCTGAGGAAGAGTGAGTGAGTGGTTGTGCTCAGAAATTTTGCTTACTTAAATGTGGCTGTATTTGGATGCCAGATATTTGTGTTCAGACAAAGCGCTGAATCTCTAGAATTCAGACGCCTACTTTGTTTCAAGTTTCAAACCTAACTAGGGGAGTTTTTTGCAGTTTTCAGAAAGTTAAAATAAGCTTTTTTAACTCCTTTGGGAAAGTGCATAGTATTTTTCCATAATTCAAGAATAGATTAAGGTATTTTTTCACATTCTCTCTCCTCCTCCCTAGACTCATCTCTTCTCTTCCACTCAGCATAAAAATAGAAAAAGGCTGTAAAATGTTGGTCCCAAAGAGCTACTAATACTGATTTAAAATTAAAGTTAAAATGATTAGCTATTTATGTATCACTCAGCAGAATAGGAGGCAATACATTACAAGACAGGTAAACTCTTGAAAGATGTTTGAAAACCCCCTTTGGAGGGATACAGTGGTCAAATAAATACTGTGGAGCAAAATATTGAGGCTACCCACTGGATTCTATCATCTCCTCACTCAGATTTACTTCATCCTTTTTCTGGAAAAACAAGTAATAACTATGTTTATCACTGCCATGAGGTCATTTACTTCTTTCACTGAAATCCCCAAATACTTGTTTGCTTCTTCAACCCATCTTTCCAACAACAGCATTTTTTGTTCTATTTTTACAGTTTCTTAGTGATAACAACTCTTAACAGGGACCACACAATGAACCTCTTTGACACAAAAGGACTTCCTAATTGTATCATCTCCACTGACAATGAGCAGTATTAAAATTATTTTTAACATTTTTTCCCTCCAAAATAACATCAGCCTGGCTCAGGTACATATGCCCTTGAGGGAGGCAGGCATGGATGGGCCTCTGGCATTCTCCACTTGCTAGCTCTAGATGACAATTCTATTTCCACTCAGTTTTGAAGAGTTTTAGGTCACCTTCCTGAGTCACCTCTTCCTTCTCCCACATTTTCCTCCTATCCTCACCTTTTACCAATGCACCATAGAGAATTTAGGCACTTCATTCCAGGCTGCGGAATCCACTCTCTATGCTGGGCTCCCACTTGCTTTAATTTTCACTCTTCCCCCCATCATTCCCCTAAAAACACTATTGTATATCTTAAATCTTAAATTAAACTGACTGGATATGTTTTTATAGCATCTATATTTAAATTTCAAAATCAGTTCTTTCTTATTCTCTTCAGTGAAGAGAAATTAATTACTCTCTATCACAGTGTTTGCTAACAGACGTGCAGCACATATAGAACACGCATTTTATTCATGTATACAGGCACACAATATCCAACTATTCTTCAGACTTGAGTTCATACAGAGCTGTAGATGGTAAATCATAAGCCAAATAGTTCATTAGTTGAGAAATAGATGTAACCATTTTCCATTTGTGTCTCCACCTACAGCTGGGCATGTCCAGATGACAGAAGCATACACTACTCTGGCCTTCATTGTGCTTGGCACAAAATAGAGCTACTGGGACCAGAATCATTCATTTCAAAGCATTGCTTTCCAGCAGTCTTAATAATCATTTCCAGTTGCTGTTCACTTTGGGGAATTCATGTTTTGCTTAAATATGGACAGTTTTTAAAAAATGGATGGTTTACTTTAAAATGGACAGTTAAGAGATCTAATAAACAGTCACACTGTTCAAGCTAGTAAATTGAGATTCTGGCAGATTTCTAGCTGTTCAGAGCAGGAAAGCTCAAAAAGACCAAGTCTGTTTAAAAGCTAATGAAACTGAGCAAAGCAGCCTAACAAAGTATGGGTAATGGATGAGGCAGTTGCAAAGAAAATAAAGCACTGCTTAACTACTACAACTGGCCAGCACATATGATCTGAGATTTCTCCTACAGGGTCTGTACCCATGACTCTGCACTCTGGAGAAATGGGCACATTACTGATACTATGAAAATCCCATAGTATACTAAACAATTGCATCAGTTATACTGCAGTAATAGAGTTTCTCTCTTTCTTTCTTTCTTTGCTTTCTTTTCTTTTCTTTCTTCTCTTTCTTTCTCTTTCTTTCTCTCTCTTTCTTTCTTTCTCTTTCTTTCTTTTCTTTCTTTCTTTCTCTCTTTCTTTCTTCCTTCCTTTCTTCCTTCCTTCCTTTAAATAATTTTTATTAGCCAGTCAGTACTATCAACTTATTTCTTACACTGTAAGACTTCATATCAATATTAGAATTCAGTTATTAACAACCTGAAATGAATATGAAGTACTATTTTGGATATAGTGTATTCTTAGTTACTATGATAGACTATATTCTAGTACACACACTTTAAATGTCCACAGCTTTAGTTCATCTAATTCTGGTCATCAAATATATTCACTTCTAGGCTATCAATGCATAGAAAATGAAAGCTGCCGAGAAGAATAGTAAATTATAAAATGTTAATTCAAAAGCTGCTTTTGAAGGGACCTTTGCCAGTTTGACGTGGGTTATAACACTAGGCCTTATTCTTTACCCTACAGTAACTACATTGACTTAAGAGGAGATTGTCACGATTTTTGCTATGTAAGTAGGATCTGAACAGGCTCCATTTCCCAGAGGATTTCATACATTTTAATGACAGGTCGATACATGCCTGAGGAAGAGACTGAGTAGAACTGATGTAAACACACCTGCTTTTTTTATCTGTTTTCTCACCAAAGAATTAAAATCTAGGGCAGAGGATAGGAAAGATACAAATGGAATGCTAAACATAAGGAAAGCAAATTTAACAGCCTCATATTTCCTAATTGCAAGACTTCCTTGATTTTAATCCATTTCAGATTGTTCTTATTTCAGAGATACAACCCAAGACTTACCCGTCAATCATAACATTCACTAGTTTTGGGTTTGTTTTTTTTACTTCCTTAACTTAAACTAAATGAAAAGAACAGGCCTACAACATCGTGTTGCATATCCTTTAGAGACTGAATTGAGAAAACAGATTTAAATTGTCCTGATTTTTACAGTGTATTTGAGACACGTTTAGTTTCTTTCTATGCTTGCTAACTGTTTGACTGTTTCATGTGTATTGAAATTAGAGTTTTTAAAATAGGAGAATAGATTTATATCTGTATATCTGGATATCTGGATATCTAGATACTGGATACATTACCCCACTTACTTCAGATGCGCTTACGAAGTATCTAAGGAAGCTCAATTAGAAAATATTCTCACAAACAAAAGAAAAAAGAAAAAAAACAAAAACACTTAGCACTGAAAGCAAATTTTTTTAAACTTTTTTTTTCTGAAAAAATAATGCCTTAACCTAGTATTACTGTCTTCTTCATTTTGTACTTCAAGCAATTTAATAATGTCAGCTTCTCTGAAAGTAACAAAGGGAAGACTTTTTAAAAAATTTATGGTAATAAATTAGCACTTTTTAATAATGAAAAACATACACACAGAATTACTTAACAGACTAAGCCATTATGAAATGTTATGAACCTTGAGCCAGTTTCCACAAAGCATATTCGGGGTTCTGCACTGATACATATTTCGTATGTAAAAGAAATGAACATAATTTTCCTTAGTTAAACAGTAATATTTTGTATGCTGTTCAGAAAGATTTGTGGCTATTTATAAATTAAATTTCACCTGAAAATAAGAATCAGGTTTGCATATGAATGTATGACATAAACAGATAAATATTCCATTCCACTGATAGTGATATAAAATTATAACAAAAGTATCTTTTGTACTTGTAAAATGACTGCTGAAAACTACCTGCATGTTCAAGGTAATGTGTTCCTCAAAAATCTACCTTGAGAAAATCAGAAAAGGTTTCCTCATCAATACTTTAAACATGTTTTAAGGATACAAATTTAAATAGCAGATTTATTTCTCTGCAACAAACTAGGTAGTCACCAGGTAGATTAGTTCTTTACATAGGTGTGCTAAGATATATGTCTAATGTCCACAGTTATATTAGCACTTGAGATTGTGGTCTTAGTTTCGGTCTCTTTAATTAAAAAAGTGTCTACTTAATTAAAAAAGCACTCACCTACAAAGGTAAGCAGGATCACCAGCAAAAGGATAAGGGCACAGATGCATGGAATCAGTATCAGGAGCAAAAGTCGAAGGAACTTGGCAGAAGCCAGTTTCTGAGAGCAACCATCCCCCATATTATCCTCATCTGTTCCTAAGACCTGAAAAACAGAAATGCAGTTTTATCATGCTAGTGACCATCAGTAACTCCTATCTTTTCAATAGCAGTCCTCCCTCCCTATCATACAGCTACGTGATTTAAATATATGCTGTAAATGGCTAGTAGATTCTTAATGACAAGTTCTATGTACATTTTATTTCTGGTGGACAGTCTAGTGCAATCCATGTAATTCCTTAAACTTTACATATCCACAGACTTACAGTTTCATTGAAATTTCTAAACATTTCTGATGAACTGGATCCTGGATAAGCATTTCATTTGAAAAAGATGTAGAAGACATAATAAAACCTATTTTATAAATTAAAAATAATCCATTGCTAATTATTCAAGAGCTCCATATTCTTGTTTCTTTTATTAAAGAATCAAAATACTATTATAACCTTTAAGTGACGATAGAAAACTTATTATGCACAGTAATGATGTCTAATTTTTTTTAAGTACTTCATAAAATTACAACTTAACAGAATATTCTGTAGAGTTTGCAAGTCACATTTTCTGTTCTATGAGTGGAATACAAAAGAATAGAGAAAAACAATTTTCTGAATTCAATTGAGCTGCACAAAGTACAAAAATTCAAACCCTTGTAAAAGCCTAAACATGCATTTTATATTTTTTAAACCTAACTCCATTAATACTATGATCTCATGCAATGGAGAAATGTCATACTTTTTAAACAGAAACAAAAACAAAATTCCAAATTAATATTTAATAGCAAGACTGAAACTGTTATGAAGTCAAAGCCCCTTTATTTGAAATCGACCAAGAAATAAAATCTTCCCTGTGACAACGTGAAACTGGATGATAGGTTTATGCATTCCGGGCAGTGTCTTCCCAAAGGATGATTAATAGTTTATCCTCTTTGTCAGGAAGATCAATCACATCGAAGTTGGTTGTGTCAGGACACAAGAGTAAAGGCATCCATTACCCTGACAGCCTCTCCCCAAAGAACCTCAAGAGACTGAAGTCTACAACATAAATAATATTAGTCTTCTAAATGCCAGTCTCTGTGGGTTATCCCTTTGGCTGGCTGTGCTGAACGTGCCTTTCTGGGAAGAGCAGGTCATCAGACTGACTGGCACAAACTGAAGTTGAACTATTTCTTAAGGAATTGCCGCAAAGGGACTGGATTTATACCACTCCCCAACGTCACTGCCCATTTACTGCCTTGAATGAGAAGACTGTAGGCATAAGTAGGATTTTCCATCATAGAAAATGCAGAACAGTTTTCCATCATTCTGCAATGTCTCTTGTTCCAGCATGGCACAAAGACTATTTGGAAGGAAATTTTCCTTGCTGATAATAGAATTATCAACTATTCCTGAAACCCCTGGTTACTAGACACTGCAGACCCTCAACAGATAGCAGAAGCTAAGAAACTGCATTTGTGAACTTGTATGTATCTTTTCTGACACTGCTAAGCATCACATCATCTGACCACTTTGAGACTCATCTAGTGCAGTGTCTGTCCCATTTGACTTCTTTTCCTGCTTCCACTGTTCAAAGTGAAGACATTAACACTGAAAATGCATATGGTACTGGTATGGTGTCAGCTGCTAGTAGTATCTCACTTCCTCCTATTCCAGTGATTCAGTCTCAACACAGTCCTACTACTAGATTTATCTAGCAAGCAGGATGGTAAACTTAAAGATGTTGGATTTATCTGAAAATCTGAAACAGTCAGCTCAGGCTGAGAATAAAGAGTGTCTGTTGAAACAGTCTGAGTGAGATGGCAAGGTCTGTAATCCGATCCTCATTTCTCACAACATGAGAAATATAAGTTAATTGCTTGTCAGAATTGCTTTTTCTTAATCAGCAGCTTATTCAGAAGTTGTAAATGTTTCAAACCAAGACTTCAGGGTATCTCAGCTTAATTACTGCCCTTGTCCACAAGCGACATCTAAAACATTCAGTCACAGATAAAGTTAAGGATTTAGGTGAATATTAGGAACTTCAATCCATGTGACCATTTAGGAAACACCTACTTGTCTTCCTGCAGTCCACACTTGTCTACCTTTCCACATTAAAGCCTTCAGTGTCTGCCTGATGTTTTGCTTTTGGTAATACTGGAACCCAGCAGCTTTAGCTGCTGTACTCATAGCAGGCTTCCCTGAATTCCACAACCTGGGTTTGCACAGTATTAGGCCCCCTTGTGAGTTCTGAGCACAGGTAACAGAGGAAAAACACTAGTCTGCTATGAACACAGATCTCCCAAAACACTGCCATAATTACTTCTGAAAGCACAGACAACGGTGCAGTAGATGCAGTGCTCCCACAGGAAATGGAGCAATTGAGTTTAATACCCTCTTTCGCCTGAAGCAGTTAAAAAGTAGATCTGCAACTCAGCAGACTATCACAACCAAATGAACACAGACTCCTCTTGAATCAGAGCATGCCATGCCTTGAAATAATGATGTTCTGTAAAAAAGAACCTTTTTTTTAGGTTCTTCTGGGCCAGACAACAAGGAGCAGGACCATCACTACACAGCCCAGTGATCAAGGCACTCAGGAGCTGATTCTTAGTTTCTTCAAGACAAACAAATTTTATATCCAGCTCGTTTTCCTAAGGAAATTACTCCCAACCAAGATGCACTTCCTGCGAGTCCCAAGCAGAAACGTCCAGCTCTACCCAGTGTAATACAAAGGAAATTCTGACCCATAACTCCACAGAGTTTGTCTTAGGAGTAAAAACTTAGCAAGCAAGAATAAAATTTTTTTCTCAAATATTTGAAAAAACATTCAGAAATAGTATCCATCATCACTTTTTGACTCTTTTTGTGAGGAGGGGGTGACATTGAATATTCTAGAGGTACATGAGATCTTAATATATCTCAAGCACAATGTTTAACTGAGAGCAGTTACCACCACTGTTGTGCATATGCCTTAGAGTTACACTAGTAGAAACATTAAAGATGTGCCAGTTAAAACAGCGAGCTTCTGGTGATCCTGTTTCTGTGAGAAATGTTTTTTAAAGTCTACCGGCATTGTGAATACTACTCACTTTATATAAATGTTCAATACTAAATGAGAACATCAAACATTTTCTTTCTTATCCACTCCTGAAAGCAATAAACATCAATCTTTGTATTGACAACTCATTGTCACAGATTTTAAAATGGGCTGTTGAACACAAATTTGCTTTCAGTGACTGCTCAAGAAAAGAATGCTGTATTGTTAAAGACATGCTTCTCTAAGCACCATGAATTGCTTGTTCTGTAGAACAGCAAAGTAAATATTTAGGCATAAAGTTTTAGTCAACTAAACAGCATGTTGTATTTTTCCCTTCTACAGGAGAAGACCCTGGGAAAAACAATACACCTGTTTAAATCATCATCACTGACAATGCAAGCATAAACTTAATTTTTCCAGTTTCCCAGTTTTACCATTTTTCATCACTTGAACATCAACCTTAGTTTTCTCTGCCAATTTCTCTAATGAATATGAACTAAAACTAGATAGTCCCACTGGTTCCTATATCAACAACAAGAATTTAATAAAGTGTCCTACAGATAAACATGAATGCATTACACCTACTGTTCATAGGTTCCCTGATAATATTTCTTTTCCTCTTGCCACCAAACACTGCAACACAGAAAGAATACATGCACCAGCTTGAAGTGCTCCAGTCTGACAATGGTATCTGCATAAACTTCAGATGTGCTCTGCTCTCTCAGTTCTAATAAATAATGGAATAGAGGAACAAATTATAGACTAAAGACATAAATAATGTAATCTTCAGATAAAAATGGGCCTATGGAAGGAAACAGGGGTGCCAGATGCTTATTCCTTGGCTCACTTCAAGCTTCTAGGTTAGTAGCTGAGAGAAGAAACTAATCTCCCTCAACTCTCTGTGTAGTTAATAGTTTCTGTGACTCATTCTCTAAGTCTGTAAGACTGAGGTACCTGGTAGACACATTTATCTCCTCGCGGGCTCACTGAAAGAAATCAAGCCTAAATGCAAAAGATTTCAGCATAAAATAGATTTAGCCAAAAACCTGTAACACTGGACTAAAACATATTCTCAATATGTGAAGAACACTGGTGCAAGTTCTCTTCCTACCACTGTTGTTAGAAAACTCAATCTAAGAAATATTTTTCTGAATTAAATACTATGTGCAGTATAGTTAGGAAATATTACTGTTTGTTTTTTAAGGTAAGAAGTCATTTGCTTTTAACACAAACAGGTTTTGTATTTAACAAGAATATAGACAGAAGAGAGGATGCCTAAAAACATCAGATAATTTCTTCTGACAGCTAAGTTTTGTCCCTAATGAAATTACAATAACCACTGCTTATCTGAGTGGCATTCTTTCAGTAATAACTGCAATACAGGAAACAGACTAAAAAGAAATTCTGAGCTAATTTCAGTGCAGATTTTTAAAAAATTTTAAGTTTATCTAGGACTGCTGGATCAGATTGCTCAGTTTATTTTTTGGAACCACAGAGGCAGGAAAAAAGTAAAATGGAAAAGAGCATGTAGTCCCATCTGACTACAAAAAGACTAAAAATTCATTGGACCAAAATTCACAGCTTATTTTCTGCAAGACGTGGAAAGAATCTGATCTCATGGCTGTCATTTCAATAACATGCCTGTCATATTAAAGTAGAGAAATGACAGATTACATTAAGATTTATGGGTGAAAAGCCTATGGTAGCATGCAATTTTCCTTTTAGATACTAAAAGTATCTAAGTTACTAGTCTATAAAACAGCCTGAATCATGGTATAAGCACTCGACAAAAATATCTCCTGCTGTTGTCACCACAGAACTAACAGATGTTCTCCCAATAAAGAAGTATCATTAGGGATAATTGCCTACTGTCAGTATCTTCTGTGCATGATGGGTGTCTACACAGAAATGTAGAAGTCACTTCTTAGATCAGAAGCATTAACACATCTTGAGCAAACCATACACCAAAGCATTTTTTAGTTTGTAATGGAAAGAAGTAGAAGGAAGTACCACCATGAAATGCAGAAAGAACGGCAGGGGCAGTAAACAGGTGACCTCATAATGCCATTGTCCTTAGAAGTCCTCATAATGCCATTGAGGAATCTGCTATTGAGCCAAGCAATAAATATGTAAGAGTACGAAAACTATCTGCAGCTCCTTCCATATCCTTGATATTGTTCCTCTTCTATTGTTGAAGCAGTGCTCAGTTGTCAGCTCTTGTGATTTCATCTGCTCTTATGACGTTGGTCTTAAATCTCTAGATAATGCACTGACGTGACCATACCAGCCATTATGGTTTTCCCCCTGCCATTAAAGGAAGATGGTTCCTACTTGTTATGGCTACAGAGCAAAAACTGAACATGTAAAGTGTCAATGTTTAAGAACAAAACACTAATAAAAATAAATGTAACCATAGTCATTCTTACAGCCTTTTCTGATCAACTCATAACATTCAAAGGCCTGGTAACGAGTAACAGAAGCTGAAAATGGCCTACATTTTTCATCAGTTCTGTTCTGTCTACATTAGGAGTCAGCAATGCACCTCTATTTGACAACTTTACTGTCAAAAAAATATAACAATATACTTATACGGTCATTTTAAGATGTACAAAGTGTAAGATAAATCCTAAAAAGGTACAAAATCACACGCTAAAAACACAAACAGGCAAAAAGTTGCCTAAGATTGCATTTTCAGTGTTAGAGGAATTAGAGAGCCAAACTGAAATGAGCCCAGAAGACTGAATGTTATGGCAGCATAAGAAACTGGATACTAAGCAGCTTTTGTCTGCAAATACAAGCAGTATCCAAATTCTAGTGAACACAAACTGAGTAACAGTAGTGTCACAGTTATTCTAAAAGGAAATAGTGCCATTTGGGGGGGGGGGGAGGGGAATATCTCATGCAGCAAAGCAGCAAAAAAACCCTGAACACTTTTTCATACAGAAGGCAGGAAAAAAACCCAAACAACCCTTTTCATACAGCAAGTCAGCAAACATGAAAAGCGTGTTATTATCACAAGTTGTTATTTGCCAGTGAAATGCAGTATTTTTCTGATAGTTCAAGTTCACTGTAATCTTGTAACTTCTCCCATGGAATTCTATATCCTCAGAGAAATTACAAATTGCTGACATAACTCATTAGAAGTTCATTTTGACGATCAGACCTCCTTTCTGTTCCATGAAATTAATCAATCCAAAATACACAGTATCCCACTAAGGAAGATGTCATATAAAGCTGGGCATATCTTTCCAAAAGACATATTTGGTTGGTGCTAGACACCATGTACACCCAGATTCTTTTGGCTGAAGCATAAACCTGAAACCCATTTAATCTTCCTGATGCACATTTGCACTTAAAATAAGTGAAGTGCAACTGTGTCAGTGATATTTCATCTGTGTTGAAGGAGATGCAAGTTGTAAAATAAGGTGACATTTTGCCTTTCACACGACCATAGAGGCCCACTGTCCACTTCTGTTCAGAAGACTTTTCAAGCTGTTTTTAATCCTGTTTGAGATACAGTGTTGCAAAAATCAAATTGGGCATCACCAAAAGTCAGTAATCAATTCAGATTTACAAATGTTCATGTGATATTATTTCCTTAATTTCTGTTGCACAAATTTGGAGTTCTTGACTCCTGACAATTTCAGCAGTTTTGTGAGCCATTGAAACAATTTTGGAACTGAGGAACTGAGGAGGTATGCAGAAGAAGCTCAGAAAGGACAAGGTGACATTCAGGTGTGTCTCTCCATGTTTAGTGCCATGTTTAGTGCCATGTTTAGAACATTGTTCTTATGCTGCTCCAGCTTCAGTTTGAGCGAGGCAGCAGAAAGTTTTCTGAGACCAAATCCAAAGGCACACCCATGGCGTTCCACTCACCTGTGTGTGGGAAACCCTTCCCAGCCGCCTGCCAAGCCGGATCTCCTTTGGTGTGTGCCTGCTGTGCTGTCCAGTGTGACTGCAGATACCTCCTGCATAACCCACCCTCACTCTGCATTTCTAGCTGAGGAATGACCAGCTAGCAGAGCCACCAATGTCCACTTCCAAATCTGCTTTTACCTGGGATGACAGACAAATGCTGCGCTGCCGGTGGTGGTGCCAGCACCCAAGTTACTATCTTTAGTGTATACTCAATTAAGAGAGCCTGCTTCTGGTGCAACTTCTCATTCATAATTCATTCTTCCCCTTCTGAAGGCTTTGAGTGAGGTGGAAATAAATTGGCCACTCAGACATAGCCACTGCAGCCAGGCGATTTGGAGATCTGAGTTTATTCTCATTTCATCTACTTCTCTGGGGAAAGAATACACTGTTCTATCCTGGCAATGTAGTGGACTAAAAAGGCGCTTTGAAAACACATTTATTTGATATCAAAATAAACAAAAACAAATAATTTAATAATTGTCTCCCTGAAAATGTTTTATTTAGAAATCAGAAAGTTATTGACAAGCAAACTATTGATTTTGATTCTTCATTACAGGTAATCTATGGTTAACATCTTGTGCAAAAGATGGAAGTGGAAAAGAAAGGATTTTCCTGTATTCCATGTGTGATACCAATCACTGTTCTCCATCTCATTATAAATAAGAATTGGACACACCATTAGCCAATATACACAGTCAGTACAAATCAGTCTTCAAAATTTGAATTCGAAAACAGGGAAAAAAGGATATACATAATTACTAGAGGAAAGTAGTATCACTCTTAAATACCAATATGTTGTAATCCCTTCATTTTTAAAAAGAAGTGCTGTTGAATAATGATTCTCTTTTGGAACAAATGTTAATTGTTTACATATTTACTTATATATTGTACATATTTTTGATTATTTATTATTTCACTGATGTAAACTTAAAACTACTGTGGGGATACTTCCCACATTTACAATGGAACTTCGTTGAATTCTCAAGAATCTTTAGATTAGGAAAGAGTACAGCTGATGGCAAACTTACTACAAGTCTAAGTTCTCTCTTCTTTATTACTCACAGCTGGTGGCAAAGATGTGTGATGTTGCCATGCCTCATGAGTAAGATGCAGTTAACATATGGAAGATAGCAAAGATTTTTTTAAAAACTGAAGTGTGTATGAAAGGCATTAATTTTAAGGATTAGACTATGGTTAGCATTATCTGATATTTCTCAGTGCCAGAACACGAACATCCATTCAGCCCAGTTCAGCAAGCAGTGGGAAATTGTTCTGCAGAAAGTACTCTTTAACTTATGCAGAATTCCTGCTCTACGGGTTATTAGTTTTCTTTAAGTTTCTATGGCTTGCAAAAATTACACACGAAAGTTTCCACAGTGCCGTGCTGTTTTTCTGAACACACAGAGAGACTATTCTAATGCTTTCCTGACTGCCCAGATGTTCACTGCATTGAGCTGAGCACATTGAACAGTGATGGCAAGCCTCTGGCTACAGACTGCCGAGAATCACAACCCAGCAAGCAGGGAGTAATGCAGTACCCTCTTCAGGTTCCTGCATTGCTGGGAATTCAATGAGTAGATGTCTGCAGAAGAGCCATTAGCACCAGAAAGGCAAAATTGAAAACCATAAAAAAAACCCACAGAAAAATCTTAGAGGCCTACTTTCTGACAATAAAAAAAAATCAGAAGAAAACCCAAAAACATTTTGAGGAGGTGGAGGGATACTGTTAGAGGAAAACCTCCTCTTGAAAGAATCTTTCAAGCCTGGAAAACTAGAAAGGGCAAAAATCCTGCCTGTCCTATGGCTCACATTCCATGTATCAGTCACCCACTGCCTGTGTAGAAATCCCATCACAAGCCCCATCCCACACAGGGTAGTTGGAGCTCATAATTGGACATACCTTTTTTTCCTTCTAATGCCTCATCAGTAGGCTTAACCCTCTGTGCCATGCCTATTGCTGATTATGCAATTGCTTAACCCATTTAAAATCAGAAGCTTTCAAGGACATTAACTGAATGGTAAACTAGAATGCAAGCTAAAAAAATTCCACGAATCTTCTTAAAAACATTTGTCTCTATCTTATTAATTTTTCATTAAAATGCATAATTATTCTTCAACTATAAACATCTGCCTAGAAGGAATTAAAATTTAGGATTTGAATATATAATGTTAACTTTACTGACTTTTTCTGAATTGTGAATAAAAAAGATAGTAATCCTTGGACCAAAGAGAAGGCCAACAGCAATATTAATCAAAGCAAAGGACATGATTTAGTGTCAAAGCAAAGCCTTATCTGTTCAGCATAGCTGGATTTTTATTTGACCTCGTCCCAAAGATGAAAATGGATTTACACAATGTCACAAAGGTCGATAACCTACTACCTAAAAAATTTAGAGGTGACTCATTCATTTTTCAGTAGGATATCACTTTTACAGAAACATGTCATCTTTGAACATTTTTCTTCAGTAAAAGAAAATAAAGAAAGAGAAGGATATTTTTTGAAACTACCAGGACATTGTGACAGAAATAACTGGAGAGGTGACTAGAGATTAAACCTATTCAATATTGCTGAACTTACAAAAAAAAAAAAATGAGCTGATACAGAAAATTGAAGATTAAGTGGCGTAACAAGGCACTTACATTGGTGTATATATTTGCCTATGACTTTGATATAATACTAAACTTTTATGGATCACATAAAGATTTATGGGATAAAAACATCCATCTAAGTCACTGAAACAATAACAACCTGATTAATTATTTTGTCAAATAAGAAAAAATTCTACTGTATTTATGGCTAGGAATATTCAATTTGTCATCCCTAGGACAGATGCCAGGTTTTCTTCCATTCACATTTTCTTTGGAAAACTCCAAGAGTCATAGAATAATCCTTACTATGATAAAGAAAAAGCAAATGGAAACCATCTGGATTCTCAAACCATCCAGGCTGCCATCAACACTATTCCACATCTTTCACTTTATAGGGAAAAGGATTTGTTAACAACTTTTAAACACATTCAATCATAATTTCAGACTTCCTTTCCAGGCTTATCCACATGCACTATGAATTATTTAAGTTAACAGGGCTTAAATGGCTGAGCAGGGACAAAACAAAGTTTAAGAAAAGGCATTTACTACTTAATTCTTCTGTTACATAGTTGCTGCATATCAAAAAGCAATGTGAGGGGAAAAAAAAGGGAAGAAGAAAGCTACTTACTCTACACTTCCTAATATTCTTTCAGATATATTATTCATTTAGACAATATTTGCAGATGCACAGAACTAACATTTTTCAAACAATAAAGTATCTCTTAGCAACATCTATCCCTCAATGCTGTGCCATGGCAAAAATGCACAGGTTGTTAAGGCCAGGTGAGCTCAGCTGTGTTCCTTCCTGGAGATGTGAAAATGCAGGAGGCTGGGAAAAGCCTGAGAAATGCAGCATGTGCTGCTTCTATACTCTCCAGGTGCCACTGGTTTCAGGACAAGTTTAACACAGGAAAAATAATCCACCCAGTAAAAAAATTGACAGCAAGAGCAGCAGCAATGGAAGACATCTCCATATCGCTCCACTGTCCCACAGAAGTCTGGAGAAAACGTAATTGTGTATTACAGCTATATGCTGTACTATTACATGAATGCAGAGCTGCAGAACTCAAGAGATGTGGGATGGAAAACTCCTCAATGCTACCTACCAGAGGTTTTAGTTCCAAGAGAAAGACCTGACTGCTTTCTGAAATCTAGTGAGATGAACAATGCAAGGTACACATGAGAAATTTCTCACTGCTTCACTCAGAGGCAGGAAAAGGGGGAAAATGAGAGTCTCTTTCCTTAGGAAATGCTTCCTGAGTCTTTGATGTTACCAAGTAACTTCCAATAATATTAGAGTGACAGTCAGTATAGGCTATTTTGAAACTAGGAGTTCTTTGAGGTGATGAACAGTAACAGGAATTGCTCTGGGCAGTTACTACTACTGCTAAATCACAGCCAAGTGAAATCTCTCTCTGGCATCAAACAAATTGGTTCTGAAAGATTCTAGCACATTATTTTTAAAACACCAGGTGGGTTCTGTCTATGGCAGAACTGAATGTTACAGGTTTTAGGAAGGGAAGAAGGGAAAGACAGACTGTTATAATCACTAACCAGCTGATCCCAAAGCAAGAGCACCATACACTGAATACTGGAATCTCCCTGAACTACAGCATGTGAACTGGAGTAGATGAAATCTGATGCAGTCCTAAAAAAAGAAAATTCTACCTTCACTTCCTTTCCCTTAAAGGGCTAGGTGAAGACTAGTTAAACATTCAACATACAAAATACTTCTTTTGCAAGAAAAAGTTAGCCTTGGAATTCTGGAAGAGCAATAGTTTACAGAAGCACCTGCAGTGATGCAACCTGACAGTCTATTTTCCCCCAGACTTACAGGAGCTGTCCCCCAGGGGCAGCACTTGAACCATCCCAGCATAAACTTCACCATTCAAAAGCAGCTCTGTCAGTATCTGATTTTCAGCCTCTATTCACTTTCTAGAGGTCAACATGCTAAAAAGCTACCTTATGCTGGAAACAACTCATAAAACCCAGAGAACTGTAAACTATGTGGCACCCAAACAAGCAGATGATGCAAAGGTTCCACTCTAATGACAGAAATCATGAAAAGGAAGAGAATTTCCTTTTGGAAATGGATGGCTGGATTCTTTTCATCCCTTCATGGTTCAGGGATAGGGGAAGAGGGACAGAGAAGCAGACAACCACAGAGACAACACTGCTACTCTGGTCAGTACTCTGGCCACCACTTCTGTCCCAATTACGTGGACATCCATGTGGGTGGCAAGCTGCTGGCAGCAGAGGGACTGCAAAGAAGAGGGACTCCTTGAGAAGACAGCAGGAGCTGCTGGGTGCCAGGTATGTCCAGTTCCACCTGGATCCACACAATAGGACACAGCTGAGCCCATCAACCAAGTTGGTGGTGCCTCCTTGAAAAAGTATTTAAGAAAGGGCATGCACACCACACAGGCAGAGAAGCAGGAAAAGAGTAAGAAACAGCAGTGTCAACACCAAGGTCAGACAAGTATGTGCTCCATGGTACAGCAAATACTCCCAAAATACTGCAGCCCAGGGAGGACCCACACCAGAGCAGAGGATGAGTAAGAAGGCAGGAGTAGCAGAGAACTACAGTCCTTCCCTATGCTGTTCATTGCCTCTCTGAAGAGACTAAGTGCCACCTGTGATGATAACAAGGGGGAAGGAGTCTGGAATGAAGCTGAGTCTGGGAAGTGAGGATGAGAGGTGTTTTCCTGAAGTGTTTTAATGCTTGCTTCATGTTCTGTTTTTGTTTCACAATATCTGAATCAGTCAACATGTACTGATCAGTAATAAACTAATTTACTCCACTCGAGTCTGTTTTGTCCATTATGGTAATCAGGAAGGGATCTCCCAGGCTTTACCTTGACCCATGAGCTTTCTCATTCTATCTTCTCCCCCATCCTGCAAGATGGGGTAGGGAGAGGGCAAGTGGCCATGTGGTGCTTGGCTGTGCGCTGAGGCCAGCCCACCACCACCCCTGGAGTCCAACAGGCACTGAAAGCCAAGAACTGTGACATGGATGCACCAAAAGGACAAGGCATCAGGCAGCATTTTCTGGTGTCTGCTGCTGGCTTTAACCTCCAGATATTCAAGTTTTGCAGAAACAACCAGAAATAATATATGCACAATTTAGTTACAAGCATAGCTTTAAATTACAATGTCTTGAAACCATAGCCAAGGAGCATCTATCCCTTCAGGGGAGCAGTTGTCTGCACGAGTTAGGCACAGGATGGAATCTAATTCAGACTTCAGAGGCCGCAACATTCTCACCTCTTTTTGAAATGAGAATCTCTTGCTTGACAGTCATCTCATTATTATTTTTACATTTAGGATATTAAACCATTATTCGTATTTCTTTCATCTTTGCTGGTTAGAAAGGCAAGCCGAAATTAAAAACGCTACTTGGAACTATCCATTCCACAGCAAAAATTAATTGTGCTTCCATCTGACAGCGAGAAAAGCATTCACCACTGGGGCATTAAAGTGCGCCTAGATTTAGGAGCAGGGGGTGAAGCTCTCACTGCTGAAGGGAGCCGGGAGGGCCCAGGAGACTGAGGGAGCCGGGCCCGGTGCGGCACCGAGAGCCGCCGGGACCTGCCGGCGGGGCTCCCCCGCCGCTCTATTTTTACTGGGTATGTTTTGCATTCAGACTTTCCACTGCAGGCGGCCCAGGTCAGGGGATCCGCTCTGCCGGGGGAATCTGACAGGTCAGCTTAGCCAGAGTTATTTATAGAGGGCGGGGGACTGAGGGGAAGGATGCGATCGGCATCGTGTTCTTCCGCCGCGGGGCTGAGGACTGGGAGAGGCACCCAGGAGCAGCCCCCGCTTGCAGCCCTCAGCACAGCCGGGCAAGGCGGCCGCGGCCGGGAGAGGGGACAGCCCGCCGGACACGGGGACAGCGCGGGGGACACAGGAGCTGCCGCCGCGACAGCCAAAGGGACAAAGCCCAGGCGCTCTTCCCTCCCTCTTTCCCCCCACTTTAACTCATGCAGCCTCTCGGGGAGTGAGGGCCACCCCACGCACGGGCTGGCGCCAGCAGTCATAGGCCCCAGTAAGTGGAGGGGGGGCTCCCACGTCCTGGGCACCCAGAGTGAGGCTCAGGACAGCTCTAGGTGATACTACAAACACTCACAAGACAACAATTGACTGCGGAGGGCCAAGAGAATTAAAAATTCAGAGGCAGTGAGAGTAGTCAGGCTGGAGCTATCTGGATACTGTCTTCACGGTTCTGAGTGTGAAAACCTTTACAAGGAGGATTTAAGCTTTCTTTCTCCTACTATGACAATCCATCACTTCACAGCAGGTTATCACCTACCCTTCTCTCGTGGCACTGGAGAACTGTATGTACCCAGCCTGCCACTTATGAGGTCCGTTTCTTTTCAGCAGGGAAAGAAACTGGGACAGACTACAAGCATCAGTATTTCAAACTGTAATCAGACTGCCCCCCTCAAAGCCCTGCTGCTTACTTAGCTGCTTCATCCTGAAGGCATTTAAGTATCAGGAGGTGTCTGGCAGCTACATTTGGAAGGGCCTAAGCTGCATCTGCAAGTGTAAAACTGCCCTGCTGCAAGTGGCCTGACATCCGCCCCTGCCAAACCCTGGCTGACATTCAGAAACCAGACATTCATCCGGCCTTGTAAGCACTTGCTAAGGATGCCTGACACACTGACTGGACTCTTCCCACATAATGCAGCTATAAGCACCATCTTTTAAAATTTGACCACACTAGGAGATAGTGCCATTATATGTAACTGCCTAACAGCATCATCTGTTCAGCCTGAAAGCAGATGGCTTGGTACCCAGGGCCTCCTGGTCCAGGTGGGGTCAAAGCCACAGTTCCCACTTCTTAAGGACGTGCCAGTAATGCTTATATTGTGTCTCCTGGATTGGGTGACCTGAATCTGCTGGGCCTCAGCATGGCAAAGATTCACAGAGCATCCACTTAGCCACACTGCTTGAAGTGCTGTCTTCCCCCTTGTGTACAACGGGTTTGTTTATGGTTCAGCATTAGTTGGTTAGAGCAGTTGAGCAGGAGTTGCTGGATTTCTTTGCCAGATGTAACCATCCCAACATTCCCTCTTCCACTGTCGCTTGACAGGACCATTCTCCTTCTGACAAATGAGATTTCTGTCTAGGTGCTTATCCACCTCAGTCTCTGCACACATTCCTTGTCTGGCTATGTGAGTAATGACAAGAAATTATGTGTCTGGCAATACATGGACTTAATATAATGCCAGGACAGTAATGTTCCTCAAGGGAGCTGAGTGCTAAGACCTAAACATGTATATCAGCTTAGCAGGAAAAGAAACATTTTTTTTAAAAAAAGGCAACTCCTACATTCAAGTCAACTCACATTTTAAAATAATTACTGGCACTGTTAACAGTCCTGGCTTTCACTTGTATCTGCAGACATCATCTAATACATTATTAACAGCCAAACAATAACAGAGATATATAAAATTGCCCTGTGCACGTTTTACAGAACACTTCCAATCATGACACATTTCAAAACATCTATATACAATACTTTTAATTCACTGGACACTCAAATTTTCTGCATACAGTCCAGTGCCAGCTAAGACTTGTGGACTGGAAGTGAATATTTTCTTCAGTATTCCATAGTTCCAGCTCCAAAAGACTTAGGAAAAACAATATTTTGTCCTGATGGCCTCATGAGATACTAAGAGCACAAGCAAACTCCTCTAACGTGGGAAAGCCTGCTGTGCTGCCTGTCTCACCACCATGAGAGCCTTCTCGAGAAAATGAGCGCTGGTGGCTTCCTTCAAAATGCATGCTGAGTGAGGATTATGTGTGGGGTTGGAGGGCCAGGATTCTCCACAGGCAGAAAGACTCGCCCACCTTTTGGGGTACTTCATAAATGGCCTTTGGAGGATGGAAAAAAAGCCATGGGCATTTCATTTCTAAAAGAGGTTTGAACACTGTTTAGGATACCTTTGTTCACCTGGAGGAGTCCCCATCTCTCTACAGAACCCAGATGTCCAACATCTTCTGGGGATGCCACCAGCTTTTACAGGGCCACGGGCAGAGGAGTTCTCTAATTTCTTGTATTACAACTTTTTAGTTGTTTGGGCTATCTCAGTGCTACTACATTCATTTATCTATGTGCCACAGTACCAAAGAAGCTTATAACAGAGATCTCCAACTAGAGCATCCATTACAAAAACAAACTAAAGAATTTAGTCCTGCTGACTGGTCCACCTTTCAGGAACACAGGAAGGATGTATGTATGTGTGTAGCCATATGGAAAAATCCACTACCACACTCTTACTGCTGAAAGCCAAAACTTCCCAAGAGACCCCGTGAATACATTAAAAGCTCTAGATGATATTTGATTTCACTTCAGAGTTTCACCATCTCAACCACACTGCTAGTAATTTAAGTTAATTAATTAATCTCCTGCCATGAAATGCATCCAAGGATTCTGCATTTTAAATCAAGTGGAGCAATGATACTACTAAAGTATAGTGCCGTGTTCATAAACTTGTGAACCCTCTTGCTGTGCCATTTCGGTCGCGTACGATCGGTGTAACAGCACGAGGAGCTCCGTCGCCCTCTCCACTGATGCCTCTCCAGGCATCAGGCTCAGCACTCCTGCGCGGCCCTCGCCGGTTCCTCCCGGCGGAGGAGAGGGCGAGGGCAGCCGGTTCCCCCCCCCCCTTCCCGCTCGCTGGCCGTGGGCTCCACACCGGCCCCGTTGTGCAGCTGCAGCCCCCGCCGCGCCTGCCCCTCTGACAGAGCCACCCGCGCCGGGGACACTGCGGAGACACCTGCGCCTCGGCTAGCGAAGGGAAGGGTAGGCTCAGGGGATCCACCCTGCAAGTTCGCACCAGCGCAGCAGCCACCTCCTGCAAGTTCCCTCTCGCCCCCTCTCATGCAGCCTCTCCCATAAGGGCAGACCCCCTCATCCCTCCCCACAGGTGTGCGCTGCGAGACTGCCCACGCCCGCGCTATCCCCTTCGGACACTTGCAACCACACAGGCTGGCTCTCCCTGGAAGGATGAAGTGCTCCCTTCTGCAACCTTGTGCCGGATAACCTCTTGCCGTGAGTGGTAGCGGCCGGCGATGCTGTCCCGCCGGACAGCCGTGGGAGGTCGTGGGGGTCCCTCCACCCGACCCCAGGGGGCACCGACGCCAGGGTAAAGTCAGATCCTTTTGATGCCAGGGAGCAACTACCGCGCCGGAGTCACGATTCATCGGCTCCCCGGGAGCCCGGCTGCCGATGGAGCTGCCATGGCAGCCCTGGCCGTGGTTAAGCCCAAACTTTGCTCCTGCAAATCCTGGCCGAACCTGTTGTTGTCGGATCCGGCCAACTCCTCCCCGCTCCTTGCAGCGGTAGAGCATTTAACGTGCACAGCAGCCCCGCTGATCTTTCGCGCTTGGTGAGAAAACCGGGGCGAGGGCGCCGCTCGACTCTCCCTGAGACGCCGACAACGAGCGCTTGTTGGCTGCGGCTGACCCGCATCCCGCGCCTCTGAACGCGGCCGTCCCCGGCGCGTCCCCGCAACTTTCGACACAGGAGCGCTCCGGGACGGCCTCATCGCAGCAGGTTGGGCGCGGGCGGTCCCTTGTCCCCCGCCGTCCCCCAGGCCGCGCCTCCAGGGACACGGCCCCGTCCCTGCCTGTGAGCCACGGGTCCGCTCTCGCTACAACAGCTCGGCGGACTCGGAAAGGGGTTTGCTCCTTCTTCGCTTGCCCCAGTAACCTGCCGCTCAACCCCGCGGCGGCAGCGCAGGCTGTGCCCTGCGCACGGGAATTGCCCGCCGGGCCGGCGGGGGCCGGGGGTGTCCCTGCCCGCAGCCCGGGGGTCGCCGAGCGGCGGAGCCAGCCGCCCTCCCACTCCCCCTGCCCACGGTCCCCAGGCGGCCCCCCGTGAGGAGGGGAGCACCCTGAGGTTCGCCTTACCCGGCTGGCGGAGAGGACCTGCCGGTAGCGCTCCTCCTCCGCAGGCAGGGCAGGGAACTGTTGCGTGGAGAGCATACTCTGGCTGCTGCTGACCCCTCTCCACTTCGGCCGCCCCCTCACCCTTCCCTACCTCGGTCTCTGACGAACTGCGCCCACCCACCTCCCGCGCAGACACACTTGCGGGGAGGGCTTCGCATTTTGTCTGCTCTGCAGACTCCCCCTCCCCGCTCCTCCACCCAATAATAATAAACCTCTGCGAGAAAGAGACACATCCCCACCCCTTTCGCACACAAAGCTCTACCCCTTGGGGACAAGCTGACAGACAGCCCACTTGCTAATTTCACCTTAAAGCCGGCCCCCAGGGAGAGCGGATGAAGTGGGCACAGCCTTCGCATCCCCCATCCGGTTAAGCGACGCCTGGTTACGCCGCGAAGGGCTTCAGGTGGCAAGACAAGCCTGAGTCAGAGATAATGTAAAGGGCAAGAGCCCGCGGAGCTCGTCCCTCCCACCCCTTACCTTGGCTCCCCGGGCCGCCCGGACGCGCACTTACGGCTGAAGCGATCCGAAGCCAGCGCACGGACCTGCAGGCGCTCTCGGCCCACCGAGTCGAAGCGCAGAGTTCAGAGCGGAGGTTGGCAAGCGTGGGCCAGACTCCCGGGTCCTTTCATTCAACCGCGGTTCCCGGGTGGACTTCCCTCCGCTCTATTTTACGTTACGGTCAGGCTAAGGCTTTCCTTTCAGCCCAGGGACGGAGAGTTTCGTGCCTGCAGGGACTGCAACGCTTCCCTCTGTAGCAGAGGCTGGGCTGTCGCAGCCCAGCCTCTAAGGCTCCAAAGAGAGCTCAAAGAGGCGCTGGCACCGCAGAAGCGGAGGGGAAGGAGCTCCGGCAGGAGGAACCTCCCGAAGCCTACGACAGGTTTCTCCAGCTCCTTCCCCGCAGGAAGGCTCCGGTCCCAGCCCCCTGGCGACGAGCCTGCCGTGCCCCGTCCCTCCCTTGCGAGGAAGCGCTGCGCGGGAGAACAGCGGCGACCCGACCCACGTTACCCTTTTCCCCGCAGCGGTCCTGGTCCTGCTGACCGGCCCCAGCGAACCGGAGCTGGAGGGATGTGCTGGTTGTTGCGTGTCTGTTGAAGCAAAATTCTCAGGCCAAGAGACAAGTGCCGCCTGAAGCTGCAAATGACAGCAAATGTCCTACCCCCCTAAGATACCAGCTTTTTTAAGATCTGCATTTGATATATTTGTCCCCTTGCCCAGTATTTGTGTTCAAAAATGTCAAGTCTGACTAAAGCCTCTGTGCACACAACGGAGCTCACCAATACTGTCCAAGAATGATAGTCAACAGGACAAAAGGCAAAACAGTCAGTACAAAATGGGCAGAAGTGTGGGCTACCAAATAGAAACAGTTCAGGACCCTTCCAGGAGTCACAGAAGGATGTAACAGGCAATGCAGCTGGGTTCTGAGATGACATCTGTAAACCAGAAAGGCTTCCAGTTTTTACTGTGCATGATTTAGTGCTTCTGAAATGCTATCTTTCAAAATGTAAATCAGAAAACACTCGAGAAAATTTGAACCACCACCTCTCCATGAATATGGCTTCCAGCCCTGCCACCACTCTTGACAGTGAGGGTGATATCCCTCATAACAGTGTTTGTATTTGTAAATATGAACACATGGTATTATATATGTTTATGTATAAATAATAAATAAGATGAAGACTTTGTAGCCTTTTTTTCAGTTTCTTTTCCATACCTTCAGATTTAGGCCCTGTTACTTTGTTTGCAAACATGGTGCAGACAGTATTCTCTATGCTTCTGCAGTACCAATGTACGTAAGAGGCTTCTGCTCATGGTAATTCAGTGGTGCAATTTTTACCCAACCAAACATCTCTCCAAACCAAACTCCAGCATCTGGAGGAAAACAGCAGTGGTTTTAAAACAATTGCACAAAAAATAGGAAAAGCATGTAAAGAAAGAGAAGCAAGACCATTTATGCAAAATCATCATACTGCTTAATGTAAAACAACAAATATTTTGTGCTGTAATGCAGGAATCAAATCATAATTTGTGATTCATTACAGAGATTAGGTAGCCTTGTCAAAAGTCTAATAACAATAAATGAAAACTTGTATCCAAGAGGCACAGTACATGACTCAGACTGCAAAGCCAGTTTGGCCTTGGCTGAGGATGGTTTCAGCTGGAGAACTGTGAATTCCAAACTCCAAGCCAGTCTTGACTCCTAATCTCACACTAATTTCCTCCAATAGGAGAGCCACTGAAACTGAAGTTTTACAACAAGGTTCAGCAGCACATAAAGAAAGCCTGAATTCTGGTTTTGTTGGTGATTTTACGGAAATCACTCCATGAGCAGCAATTATTTAGCTCAAATAATACTTGATTGAATCAAGTCACAGTTCCCTCTTACTCTCTCTTATGACTTACTTCTACACAGCTGCTGTTTAGCCTGCCTTACAGCTGAGTTTGATATATCACAGTTCATATTCATACACTGTCCATACCATAGACTTGTTTTCTGGTACCATGGCATAGAGATATCTTAATGTGGAGTTCAAATAATTCATTAACATTTAACCATCTTTCCATCTTTGTGGAGAGAAGCATATCTCATTATCTTATAATTGCTTTGACTTAATTTGATTTTTTTTCTTAATTTTAACCTTGCATTTCTTTTCCCAGGAGATACAAAACACTACAGGTTCTTCATTTCCTTATTCTTTAGAGCAACTAATTTATTTGAGCAAGGGCAGACAGGAATACACATATATTAATGAAGCAAGAAAAGGGAGCAATTGAAATGCTCATAGATAACAACTGGTAACAGGACAAAACCAAAGCAGAAGAGGGATTGTGGGAAATAGTAAATGGAAGAAGACTTTCAGAAGCTGTGAAAGCAGGCCTCAGAAATAGAAAGAGCAGAGAACTTAGAGCTAGCTGCAGGTGCAAAGCCTGAAAGTAGAGAAGATACAATGATATAACAAGCAAGGACATGAAACAACAGTTTGAGTATTTAGGTTTCGCTAAGATAGATCTTAAGACTGCAGAAAAATATGCTTAGCAAGATAGTAGAAGGTTTGAAGCTTAATAATGGAGCATTGTGTATTGTTAATAAAAAGCATAGAAACAAGCATTGTTTGAAGCAGGTGTACGTGTACTTTTAGTGATTGGCTAAAACAATGGTCTGTAAGCTTTAGCAATATGCTATTGGCTGGAAAACTTTTAAAATTCCCTGTAACAAAGAGATCTGTTGCCATCTTTCAATTGTCTCACCCTGAAATAAGACTGATGTTGCAATAAAGCTCAAGGAATTTGAGCAGTCCCGAGCATTTGAGTATTTGAGCATTCAATTTGAGTATTCCAGCAGTCCCGTCCCATTTGTGAAAAACACCAACACAAATGTTGTGTTTACAAGGATTTACTTTATTTGGGGTTTTTAATATAGTTGACTGACCAGTCAACGAAGGATTCTAAAACAAATCCTTTGCCTCACACGGGGCACCATTTGTGTTGGCATTTCCTACAAGGGATATCCAAACTAAATGAAAATGAGAAGAGGGTCACACATGAACTGTCCAAACAAGGATGCTCCACCCTAAAGCACACACCAGAGAGCAGCTGCCACACACATCAAGCCCCCATGGCCCAGCACTGGAACACACTTCAGGCCAAGCATCTCTGTGCTCTAACCTCACGACACACAAGCTCATCACTCAGAGAAGGCTGGCACAGGGCAGATATGTTTTGGAGCCTGAACTACTGCTGAGGTGATTAAAACTTAAGAGTTCACTGCTTTAAAGCCACAATCAAACATAGATGCTTTTATGGACAAATTCTGGTGCTATCTGCTTAGTAACATTTCCTTCTCTAGTAGTTAAGGTCAGCACAAATGTCTAATAAATCAGCTATATTTCTCCCTGTGAGGCCAAAAAAATCTACTAAGTCCATTCCCATTTGTTTCATCTTAATCGACTTCCCCAACCCATTCTCACAATTTTGTCAGAGCAGTAACATGAAGGAACACAATTATATAATTCCAGCATTAATCTGAGAAGTAAGAACTATCACTGCCAGGGAAGGGGGCAAAAAGCATAACCTAAAACTTGGGCTGCCTATGGTAGTCATCATCACCTGGGAAGTTTGCTGCTTCACTACACCAGTCCTTGAGAACAAACAATTTTTCAAGTTGTTTTTGATACTTTTATTGTCTGACTTGGTTTTTACATTAAATTAACACACACAATGGATTTGATATTGTTACAGGGAAAAAACTTGCCCTAGGAGTTTCCAATCCCAAACATACTGACCAGTTGTAAGAACCTTGGCTCAGTGGAAGGACAAATTTTCACCACAATGCATCTAGAATCGGAAGCCCCAAGTTTTTTTCATTTTACACACAGCTAAATATTCTTCATGTTAAGTCATCATCAGGCTTCTATGCCTGATGTAATTTCCCTTCAAGAGCAGGTCAGATTATGTAATTTGTTTTAACATATACTGATCAATATGCATTTTTTTTGTAAGCTGTTAACATTCAAAATATTTGTTCATTACATTATGTAACAACACATTATATATAAATTGCTACCTACCTTCAGTTCAAAATTTCTTTTCCAAAATTACCATCTTTCATTAATATTGAATAAAAGGTGATTTTATCTGTACTTTTTACTTCAAAGGTTGTTGACAACATGCAGCTCCAACCAAAGGCAAAATATTAACTATAAAAATGCTTTAAAGAAACAAACAAAAACCCAGTGATTTATTAAACTGCAGATTGCTCGAACCCCCACACTTTTTTTTATGCCAAGAAATAAATATCTGGTTCAGCAGGCAGACCAACAGAGTGCAAATGACTCAGATGGTTGGATAAGATATACAGAACTATTTTGAATAAAATTTCAAAAATAGGTATGCCTTGCATATGCAAGGTTCAGAAGAGATACTAAACCTTTAAGAAAGGGAATATGCCCACTCACACATATCTTCGTATGAACAGAATGAATTTGTATAGTAAAGAAGCATGGCAATCTTTAATGAAGATGATCAATGAGAAACCTTTTCCTCTCCAGTATTTCCCACAAATATGCAGAAAAGCATCTAAGAACTTCAAACATATAGCTAGTGCAGTTAATTAGAATAACTCCTTGAGAGAGGTTTCTTCTCTTTGCTGTAGATGCAAGGATAAACTTTCCCCTGGACTTACTTTAAAGCCAGAAGTAAATAGAAAAATTAGTGATAGTCATGCAAGATAAAAGCTGTTTCCACAGTGTTCTCATTCATGCTGATTTCCATATTTCAGCCAGAAAAGTATCTTTTTGTACTTCTGGATAACCCATGACATTTTACTTAATCTGAACAAAAATATCTCTCCTTTTCCCTTAGTGACAGAAGAGTTAGTGACATATGCAGTCACACAATAGCATCACCTCACTCTGTTAATGAAAACATAGTTATATCTGGAATTATCTTCCAGGCACTAATATAATAGAAAAAAAAGTTAAAGCAACAATATGAAACATCATTTACTTTTTATACTAGAATGTAAGAAATTCAATGGAGATATAACTTCGCATAGTGTAATTTCAATTAATTCTACAACTTATAGTCTGACACATAACTAATATGCCTCTCTAAAATGTCAATTAAAAAAAAGTACTATACAAGAGCATCAATCCACGCTAAATATTGCCAAGTTTTCCCCACCTTTCTCCTCATCTACCAAACTTCTGTGAAAAATTAAAAAGAAACTGATTTTATCCCTGTTTTCTTAGTCTATGTAATCAACAGCTTCTGCCTTTTTGCACCTTTTCTATTTTATTTTGTTGCTGCTGAATCAGAATTACAATTGGATATCTGTTCAAATTAATCATGGGTCCCTTTACAAGTAAGTCAAAAACAACCAGAAGAGCTTTCAAGCAAACTGCAACATTTTCTACCAACTCACAGAAATGGTTCCACTGCTCTTGCAGGATTTGTGGTGAAATTATATGCCTGAATTCCAAGGGTGTAATACTAATACCTGTTGGCTATGCACCCCATTTTTTGCAGCAGCTTGTAATCACTTTGCAGTAACCTGTAGTGCCCAAGTATTAGCAAAAGGTTTCTTAGCAGAGGTTTAAAAATTCAGTTTTCTGATTTCTCCATTCCTGAGTTTAACTTGCAGTCTCTCAGCTGAGTCTACACAGCATCTCTGATAATCCCGAAGCCAGATAAAAACGTTTCAGTTCTACCAATACTGATAACCTAAAGCAAGGTATTCAAAACTGTCAGTAAGAAAATATTTAAACATTTAGAAGTTTAGCTAGATGGTTTAAATGTGACTACCAAGCACCATCCAGATGGCTTCAGAACATCATATAATTGTATTGTTACACTATCCAATTACAATTCTGCACACCTATGCAAATATCCAACTCTGACATTTACCCATACCAATAGTCAACTGATACCCTTAAGTTTCATTTCAAATTGTTTTTCTGCTGCTGGCAATTGGGGCAATTGTGAGAATGCACCCCTGTACCCTGAAACTTCTTCACATCCATGTTCAGCATGTGTGTCTGTCCACTAAAGGAACTTTTCAGTTACTTCAACTTTGAAGAAACAAGTGTGGGAAGGGGTGGAGTGAAACAAGGAAAAAGCAAACCCCACAGTTTGTTAACGGCGGGGCAGGGGGGAGGCACTGTTTTATTTGTGATACAGCTGAATTGAAAGACAGTTCACATTTCATTTATCTGAACAAAGCTCTGAACAAGGTCCCAGAATATTCAAGCCTAAGTGACCCAAGATTCCCTGTTAGTTGTTATAATTAAAACTGGTGTGAAGCACAGAAATTATTGTGTGATACAACATAAAGATTAGCATAAGAACACTAACCTTCAGTAAACCACTAAGCTGATTTTACAGGAAACTTATATTCAGTAAAGCATTTTATACTAAGCTATTCTTAATATTATGAAGTGGAGACAAGGAAAAATAACATTACCAATAGAAGAGATATTAAATCTCAGTCAAACTATCATCACTTCAATGTAGACTGGAATCTACTATTACTTTCAGTGTCTGAGTTCAGTTTTGTGCTGTGTATGTAATAATACAAAAGGTGACATTTCTTCCCTCCTCTGTATTTTTCTTAGCAAATAGTATACATACATAATCTATGCTTACTAAGTTCTGTTACACACAGACTAACATTCTAGGAATAATAGCTACCTAAAATTCAACTGAGGTATATTAAATATCGAGTTGTTTTCAGTCATTGTAGACCATGAGCCATGCAACCATCACAACAGCAACTCCGAACACTGGCAGCATAATGAGGTTCTTGTACTTTTGCCATGATGATTGTTCAACTTCTACCTCATCCTTTCTTCTCTTATTCTTTCTTCGCCCTTTTAATCTGTTTTCAAAAGCCTCCAGTTCAGCCTAAGTAAAGAGAATCACAAGTAATTGACATTTGTGTCAGAATTAAAAACAAGGAAACATGAAGGTTTTAAGTATCATTACCAAATAACATTTACTAGAAGTAACTGTCAGCCAATGGAAGTTACACATCTCAGAGATAAGATGGAAGAACCACATCCCACAGGTACAAAGCACATTGCTTTCAAGTATTAAACCACTCTTTAGTTTCCTATAAAGCATTGTCAAAAAGCTAGCCAGCTGAAGTTCTGCATACTCAGTTTTTCAACTCAGGCTGAATACATTAAGCTAAAATAAAACTGTTATTTTCATGAAATATGTTAAAAATACATTTTTTTTCCTTTTAAAAAAAACACGCTTGCATTTAAGCTATTTTACTAACTTCCATAAGGGCATAGGCTGAAATCTTTAAAGACATCCCCTTGTAATAAAGATGAACTCTGCCAAAAATAAATTCATAAAAACACAAGTAACTAAAAATCAATGCTATTTCCCTCAATTCTTTTATTTGCATGCTCACTAAATTTTAGATTAATTTCTATAATCTTAGCTATGCAGAAAAATATTCTATTTGTTAAGTGTTATAACTTGAACATTTAATCACTCATGTGACTGTAAGAGGGTATATAATATCCTCCAATAGGAAGCACATGCCTATAGTCCCAGAAATGGAGCAAAACAATTGCAAAAGTAAGAATGCCAGGCTTCCAACAAGAATGGCAGTTTCAGGGTCCTGTCAGGAATAAACAATAGGGTCTCTGATCCCTGTTCCTCATCCCCCTCCACGTTTTTTTAAAAGAGCATCAAGAAAATACAGAAAAAATTCATGTGAGTGTACAAAGCTGAAATACAACTGGAACTAGGCAGCCTAGAATAAAGAGTGAAGACTAAGATGAGGCTCCAATGAGAAGGCATCTAATTGCTAGAAAAATTAGAAGAGATGCTTTAAAGAACTTAGACAAACTAAAATCAGAAAAAGTCTGATGGTTACCTGGACTTTCGGTCGAGTTGTTAGCTACTAGAGAAAACATGGGACAAGGCACTAGGGAGCAGAGAAACCAGACAGAATGAAAAGGAAAAGAGATGGGAGTAGCAGAGCGCAGCAAGCCGGGACTGGCTGGGCAAAAGGCACAAGACTGAGCTGAAGCAGAGGAATCATGGACAGTGAACAGAGACAAAGCCTGGCCACGAGAAGAAATAAATCTATGTGACTATGACTGCAGTGCTGCCAGGAAGAGGACTAAGACAATACAGTAGGTGCATTAAAAGAACAAAAAAAAGACTGTTTTGGGAAATGGACAGAGTAGTAGTTCAGTAAATAAAATTTTCCCTCAGAACTCAAGGTTGCCTGATGTCTGGTCTTCCTCCACTGACAGCAAATATTTGTCAGTTTCACAAAGCAGCTCTTCCCTTCCTGTGCCAGATACCACTGTTAGCAGGAGAAAGGGACCCATTCTGATGTCTATTCCTTTGTACCTAATAAAGGCAAAAATTGTTGGCACTTCTCTGATGATATGGGAGAAGAGTTCAGACAAAGTCACAGCCTATTTGAAACAAGATTACTCTCAACTAGCTAATCCTCCCTTAGAAAAGCAAAGTATTTTAATGAAACAGTTTTCCAAAATCCAAAATCTGGAGGCAAGGGCAAAGACAACATGGCAGTATTTTATTTTAGACAGACACTTAAGTAAAATTTGGAGCTTCTACAGTTACTATACACACGTGATCAGTACATTTCAAAAGCAGAAAGCTCTATGAATTGCAACAGTTAAATTAAAATATAGGGCTCAAACAAAATTATGTAGTAGCTATTGAATTGCTTTCCTAGTGAACTCTACAAAACCATGTCTAAAAATAAATATATAATTTTAAAAACCGAAAACACAGAATGATAAAAGATTTGCAGGCACAGAATATGAGAGAGAAGGTATTGCTACCCTTGAAAAGCTACCTACAAGGTTTTGTTTAACTGTCACATTCCTGAAGTGTCACCTTAATGACCTCTGAAGTAATAGTTGTGCCTAGTCTTCAAACAAGCGTAATTTTTCAAGCTAAACAAGCCTAGGGTTTTTATTTAGATAAGAACCTAACTTCTTTGTATAGCAGCATAACAGAAGTAAAATGAAATGTATTTCTTTAAACTGTATACTCAAAACATCTAGTTCAGTGTTGCTCAGGCACTGCATTTTTTTCTTTCATGTGTTATTCACTATATTCTTCCTGTACTGAAAGGAGTAGCATTCCCATGGGAAAACATAGCTAAATTAATGCAAATAACAGTGACAAAGTATATGTTCTGAAAGTGAGGATATATTTTTATTAATAGAGGAGGGGAAAACTTGACTTTCTAACTTCTAAGAATCTGTTAAAATTTTTTCTTTGTACATAAAAAAAGGGAAACAAAATCTTTCACACAACTCAGTAAATTACACTTCAGGTTCAAGACCCTAACTTCCAGTATTGAAACTCTCAACAGTTAGCTTGAAAACTTAACCAAATCTTTTACAATGGAGAGGGACAGAGAGAGCTTGGTCTGAATTGTTAAATAATCAAAGCACTGATCTTTTTTCCACCTCTAGCAATTGTGAAAACCCTGGCCTCACAGGGTGCCTCTGAATTAGAAGCAGAGGGAAAGTTTGGCTGCTAGGGCCATGACAAGAAGCCTAGCCAAGCCATCTCTTCCACAAAAAACAAGTGATTCCATCTGCAAATGGTATTAGCAAAAGCTGCTACCAAATATAGCAAATACCAAAACATAAATGCACAGACTTACTAGAGCACTAACTAATTTGTATATAAAACATTTAATGAAATATTAATCAAAATAGGTTTAAGAAACTGTGACTAATAGATTACCAGTCTCTACAAAAATGTGCTAATGACATTGAGGAAGGTGGTACAAGATGCAAACTTTTGTCAGAAGGGAGTATACTCAAAAATATTCTCTTAATGTGACCCAACACCCTACAATAGTGATGTCCTCCAATTTCCATCAACAGATGGCAGATTATGAATTCTAACTGGATGGGAACCAATGTTACATAAAAAGGCTGCAGTAGTTAGTACTTCTATGCAGTTCTACAGCCTATTTATTAGTTACAGCTGTCCCTTTTTTTACAATTTGTTTTGTCCTTTTTTTTTAATGTTTTTGTCCTACTGTTTCCTAATGTACTAAATAACTAAGAACTCTTAATTAACATTTTAATAGGGTTCATTATGTATAGGTGAAGTTTTCTAGCCCTGAAATTGTATCCATCACAAAACACACGTGCAGGAGCAGTTGCCATGTATTGCATAAAGTTACCACTGTTGGGCTGGAACTGTGAGACTTCAGAGAAAGTACAAGTAGAAAGCAATGGTGGTGTGACTGCAGAGAGGAACAATCATTGCTGAAGAGCCCAGCCAAAAACCAGCACACTATGTTGCTGGAGTGAATTTGCCACTGTTTCAGAGGAGCCTCTTTACTGAGACTTTACTAGGAGGACCATAATTTAGGTGATTTTGAGGCAAAATCATTAGTATTTGGGTGTGATGCCTTCTGGAATGCATGAAAACACCCAGTGCAAGACAAACATCAGCAACTTTGGTTTTCTAACTCTAGGACTGTAAGTGTGTTCTTTACATGTTTAAATGCCCATTAGCACACTTCAGTACTTAGCTTGCAGAACCAACACCTACAGATTTCCTCTGCCCAATTTGTTTCAGACATCTGTATGTAAGTTACACTTCCTGACCTATATGCCAGAAGGAACGTTTCATGGTCAGCTTAAAGAACAAGAAGAATTAGATGAACTGTCTAGGAGTTACATGAGAGAATATATGGTCAATACTGTAGACATCTGAGAATTAAATGTTGCAATAAACATTGCAGGATGATCACAAAAGAGTGTCTGGTGCTCTGGACAATAGATGCATAACCATGCTTTTTTGCAGGATAAGCAGACAAAGTTCCCCTCTGACAAACAAAAACAAGCCTTGCCAGAGCATTTTAGATGTAACATTTTCATTAATTGCTTAGATTACAAAGTGTGTATAACAGAAATTGTGACCCACAGAGAAACTGTCTATCCTAATGAAATTGGGGAAATAGCACAAGTGGATCAGCTCTGTAAGCCTCCTTTGCCCCCTTTCAAGAAGGGAGAAAGCCACTGATCCCTGATAAAAACAGAGTGTGACAGGCAAGTGAAAATACATGTGTAAGCTAAGTACATAGATGCTGTGGTAATTGAGTGAAAGGAGTCAGAAAGCACACACACTGGACATGGAATAGGATTTGGTGTCAAATGTCAATCAGGCACAGGTACAGATGCATGAACTGGCTGGAAGGCATGCAGACTCCAGATGACAAACCTGACCTAGCCATCACCACCAACTGAGCTTACAGTGTTTGCTTGAATATGATTAGTATCAGCACCTCTAAGCAGCTAGCACAGCAGCTGTGTGGATTACAATGCCAACCATATACCCTCACCACCAACAGCAATTACAGTAAATACACATTTCCTCCCCTATCCCAGAGACCCTGAAGGACAAAGACTCATCTAGCTGTCCTTGTTCTTTCATGATAGGAGAGAGAAGGGGTGTTTCACCCAATATTTAAATCTTGCAGAGGGTATTCAGTATTCTGTGGTGTTTATGCTGTATAAAGTGTTTGATTAAAATAAAGCGTACTTAGTCTTTTAAAAATAAATTACCTTATACAAAGTTATAGTAATACAAAGTTACCATTCTGCACAAAATTATGAAAATTGTTTGGGAAAATGTGGCCTCAACCATTGGAAATAATTTACAGCACGGAGAGTATGGTAACAGCTGACAGGAATGACTGTGCACATCGCATTAAAAACTATTCATCTTTAATTGCATGTAGATTACATTATTTACTAACAAGAACAAGGTGAGGATGATGAAGAAGAAAGGCTAATACCTGTTGTCTTCGCTTCTCCTCTTCAAGAGCAGCTTTGGCTTCTGCTTCTTTTATCTGTCCAGACACACAAAGTTATAATAAACTGTTGTAAACAGCAGCTAAACCTATTTTCTTATGGAGTCATAATTAGTCCTATAACATGGTTCTCAGCAAAAGTCTGCAAACTTTCCATCACGTGAGCTCCACCATCCAAAACTCTCATGAAAAGTAGTCATGGGAGTTACAATTGATATTTCTACAGAAATATTTTGCAGTGTTCAAGAAAGCAAATTAAATGCTAAGAAAGTATTAAGAAAAAATGGTGCAGAAAAAACTCTCAATGTGTAAAGATGCCACATACTTGAATCTTAGCACCTACATTCCATTTTGGTCCTACAATAATAAATAAATATGAAACCTGAACATATACAAAAGACAACAGGATGGAGTGGCTTCCACCTGAAGAGATGCATAAGTAAGATTCATCAGGTGACTAACATGATACCAAATCCTGGAGAGTATGCAGATGCCAAATAGGGATAAAACATCAACAATTATTTTTCATAATGCAAAGGCATAAAATGAATTTACCAGGAGGTTGGCTCACAATAGTGGAAAGTACTCTACTCCCACAGAGTATTTGGCTAAATCTAGAATTTCAGTGCTACAGAACATTTGCACATGCCAAAAGTTTATGTCAACTGAAAAACAACTAGGCATGGTAATAGGAGATACATCCAACAAAGACCATTAGACAGAAAGACACCATCTCACCCTCAAGTTCCCACAGAAAGAGTACATGAGAAATTTATATAGAGAAATTTATATATCTCCCCTTTTTATACCTTGTTTAGGCTTTTAGCATTGCAGTCACTGAATCACTACCTTATAAAAGTTAGATGTAAAAACCTAGTAATAACTTAAATTGAAAAAAATCTTTATCCTAGTAGCTGGATGATTTGCATACTAACAATGAAAATAGTTTACTGAATACTGTTTGCACAGGTAGAATTGGTCACAAATAAATTCCAATTCAAGAGCTTTTGATGACTAAAGAGAAAGCACACTAGCTCATGCTTTAGCACAGTGTAGCTCAAACAGCAGGCACTGGGGGCAGGGCCAAAAAACAGTCCTATTTGCAGGTTTTCAGACAATTTTTTTAATTACTAAACCTTATATGATACAAGAGCACTAATGAGAATTTCATTAATCTAGATACAATGGCCGAGTCTCTTTAGAAATGTGTGTAAAGGACCTTTTCAGCCATGCCCATCTGGAATCTGAAAGTCTGGCGTGCAAAAAACAAGCCCCCTCATTTTTCACTGCCATCTAATGGCAAAACTTCAGCTACAAAAGAAAAAGTGACCTTCAAATGTGGAAAAGAGCAACAGAAAAGCTTCTTTTTACACTGGTATGGTCATATTTGTATAAGATACATAGGTATAATGTACACAGATAAAGGGAACCTTAAATATTATAATCACAGCATGGAACATTTTTAGGACTATTTCTTCAATAAAATGTACAGTAAAAGACACATTCAATTCCTAGGCACCTAGTGAGTAAGAGGTGCCAGACATGAAAAGTTTCATTAAGAATTAATGCATTTTAGTTTTAGAAATTAATGGGTGTTTTGCAAATGTGCAACCAATTTATCTTTGTAAATGTCTGCAGTTTTAAACAAGTGCTTTTTCCAGTCTGGACACATTAAACAGTAATAGACATAAATAAACCACTTTCATCATGTGCCTATAATAGGAGACAATTCTAGTATGTCATTTGCATAGTAAGTCAACACAGGCTACAAAAAGGTACCTAGAAAGAATTTAAATACAACTTTATCACTTTATATAAAAACCCCAAAACAAGTAAATACACATTCTTCTGAGAAGGAGGTACATAGACATGGCTAGGTTGTGTCATCCAGCATGTCTGTGGCATTGCTTACAGCAGAAACTTGTAGCCATTTGCTCACTGCATTAGACCATTTCTCCCTCTGGATTACAACATCGGAGCAAGAAATCGGTAGTAGTATCTGCTCCAGTCAAAGAGCACTGACACTGCACCACACTGAGACATGCTGCTGGGTCTCAGCTCATGCAGTCTTACTGTGAGTTCACCTTGCTTTAGGGAGGGACTCCATATACTATGAACTTATCTTCACATTCTTACTGGAACTGTTTGTTATGGTTGGGATTCTCTAAAGGCATATCCTAAAAGTTTTAGCATTCAACCTGCTTGCAAAGTTGCAGGATTTGGTCAGTGTGGTACCTGTTAGAATCTGTCAATCAATCCTGAAAATCTGAGATGTTGACTTGTCGGCTTTACCCTCTGAGTCTTTGGTTGTACATTTATCACATCTAATATTTACCTGATAAAACCCAAGCAACTTATGCATCAATTCTTTTTGTGTATGTTTTTAACAGCAAGGATCGTATCCCTGTCTCTCTGTGTGACAACACACAGGAAATTCTTTATTTCATAAAACAGCTGAGCAAGGGAGAAGTCATGTTAACAGCAGCCTAAGTAGTATTCTGCAGTTGCTGGAAAGTCTCAATTCTTCCAGTATATGATAACTAATACCATGTGGCAGGATTATACTCCACACTGAACAAGCTAAGCAACTGATAGCTGCTTATTAGCAGCTTCATTAAAACCTTCATTAGAAAGACAGATCTTACGATGCCCTGTGAAGCAGTCTGACTCTAGTCTTATAGCACAAATGACTATTTTATCATCACTGATCATCACTTGTTCTCAGTGAAAGAGGAAAGAATCATTTCCAATTAATTTAAAGAAAAAAAAAAAAGGAAAGTAACATAATACTGTTTTAAAATAGTATTTGAGTCAATTAACACCATTCGCAAATTCAAGTCTGAAAAAATAGCTGCTATTCAACACCACATCCACTTACATTGCATTTCTGCAGGTATTGCCTTGAAAAATAATGTGTTCTTTTTTTCTACTTTTCTTGAAGTTCTAAGAAGAAATTATAGCTACAATGGATACATTACCTCATGTGCTTTCCGCTTCATTTCCTTGCATAATGCATCGCATTCCAGTGAAACTTGGCCTTCTGGTATCTTGCTGCACTGTACTTCCTGTGAAGTATAATTTGCCTTTTATAATCATTTCCCTATGTAAGATTTTAGTTGTCAACTTCTTTATAAAAGTAATAAAACTTTCTTATTTAGTGAAACATTGGTTTTACATATAAAATAAAGCTGACTGAATGTTATTTCAACCTGTTATTATGCATTAAGTTGTCCTTTTTTTCTCTTCTTTCTAATATGCTAAGCTGAAAGGAAGAATAAATCAATAGTTCAGTTTAATTTTTCTCCTCTTTACCCATTTGTTTGCCTTAGACAAGTAAGATAACCTTCTGAACCTCTGGCAGAAAGAGTTTGCATTCAGAGTGTCAGTGATTTCATATACATTATCTTAACTGGCTTAGATTACAGGACAAAGTCTGGTCATGGGGAGGGGGAAATTAAGTAATTCTCCATCATACTTTCTCTCCTTCTCCTAGTATTGAGGAAATTAAAAAAAAAAAAAAAAACCAACAAAAACAACAAAGTGCTTATCTGTAAGCAGAGGCTGATCAATTTTAAGCACTTATTATATATATATCATCTTTTCTCCTGCTGAGCATCCCACCTGCAAGACTTCTTGGATGCACAAGACATATTCTGGAGAAGCTGAGGAATCTGGGGAACTGCTGGAAGGTTCAGAAGTTAACTGGGTCCAGAAAAGTAATTTTAACACCCTTTAAGACAGATCATGGGGGTTTTATTCATTAAGACATTATTATTTGTCAAGACTTCCTATCAATTTCTGTTGTTCCCCCATAACAGTGTATAGCTGTAGTAAACTTGTTATATTACTTTGTCCTTATCTGTGTTAGGAGCCAAGGATACTGATGCCCATACTTGCTTTTAGGTTTGCAGGGAACCTTAATTAATTACATTAGCTCAGGTTTCACAACATCTGTGCTAATTCCTACTTCTGTAAATCTTCCCAATCTCATCATAAAAATGTAATTTTTATTCTCAAATCACTCCAGGTTATCTGAGTATTTTTCTCACAAAACTACAAAAATTTAAGGGTGCATGAAGATAAAGCTATTATAAGTCAGGCAGCTAATATATTTTAGAATTAACAAGATTTTATAATCACCAGTGAATCTTCTGATATAGAAGCCCATATCTTCAGCTGACATGAACTATTACAGCTCTGCTATAGTAATTGGCCCTATTCCAATCTGCAGCATCGACATAATCCATCCATACAAGCCCAGGAACATGCAAAGAATATACATCCTTCAAAAACTGCAACTTCTAAATTTACCTTTTTCAGTCTCTTACAGAGACATCGGAGTTTAACCTTCTGGCTGCAGTTAAGAGGACAGCTACCTGAATGGCAAATCTCTTTACACCGGTGACCACAGGGCAACTGTAAAGGAACAAAACACAAATAAAAGTCCTACATCAATAAAACACTGTAAAATTACCAAGAACCTATAAATTGGTTTTATTTCAGACATAGCATTTTAACAGAAAACTCTTTCGGTTAATCAGTCTTTTAACTTGTGAAATAATTGATTGTTTTTTTCTTTTCTCATGGGGGGAAATGCTTGCTTCTTATTTACTGGTTTTCAGTTCCTGTAGGATGATTTCTCTTTTATTGGCACAGCTTGATTCGAAGACCATTTCTCCTTTCACATGTTTCAAGAACAGTCATTTCCACAGTAATGTATACAACAATCACCCTAGCTATCTCTATGGTGGGGGAATACAAATGGATAAGGTAAAAAAACCCTGAAAACTGAAATTACATGTACTGTAACTACTCATAAATTAGACAGAGTGATAAAGGAAGAGGAAAGAATCAGAACCAAAAATAACACAGAAGAAATCTTATACTCAAGCATTATCTGAACTATGCAAGTCAAATAAAGATCACCAAAATTCTTATCATGTCCAAAATTCTTATCATGTCCTAACTTCACAAAATCCTAAATTTCTGCATTTAGCACACTATCCCATTTTTGCCATCTGAAAGACAGACTTTTTTAATGTCAGTGCAATTTTTAACTTATAAAGAAAATATTATCATTCATGTACTGTATAAGAATTGAGTTATTAATTTAAGTATGCTGACTGATAAGAATGTAGCAATGCTCCCAGCATTATATTAGATAAAGTATGTCAGGAAAGTAAACAGATTTCTTTCATTGTTAAGAACTTGACTAAAAGTATCCCTTGCTCATATGCTCGTAAGAAGTCTTTACAAAAACCATTTTTCATTTTCAATTACATAACCCAATACTGTTAATAACCAAAGGTGGAATCTCACGGAAGACATCTAAGCAATTTACTTACAGCTTTAAAGCTCCCAACTACTTAAGATAGCATTAGACAGTGCTCTTTATTAAAAGTGAAATTTCACCTCTTCACTGTCATCAAGGGATTAACACAACCTGAAAAATGCTCTAAGACATACAATATTAAGATACATTTTTCAGATTTATCAAAATTCAAAATGTATACATACTACATCATTTTGTCCACAAGAATGAAAATAGTAAGTAACCCAGCTGGGTACACTTTGATTAGTAAATCTGGGTTCTCATAAGTCCATTGGAACTGGCACAACATCTGAGCTAGCATCATGAAACACATACCTAAACAGAATATCAATCTTTCAGACTAAAATTATGGAACACATATACATGTCTTCATGTCCATGACAGTCACAAGCGATTATTGATACTTCATGGTTTCAGCTCAGTTTTTTAGTTACTGTTACAACATATTTCATTCAGGACTGGAAGGAACCTTTAAGTCACCATGTTCAGTCCTCATACAGGCAGGTACCTCACATACCCTTCAAGGACTGGTTGAAAGCTTACCATGAAAACAGTCACCCATTCTGACCCTCTTCTACTGTTTCACTAACGAGGGTGCTCCAGGAGCTTTTTTTTGAGTTTCCTAGGTTTGTTCTAGCTAGTCTAAGCCACAGTTCTTATCCTCATATTGAAGTATTTCTGTTTTTTCTTAAAAGGCTTTTTATTATCATAGTATTCCCTTAATTGAATTTCAATTACATTCAACCAATGTTTCTTGAATACACAGCCAGAACTGCATGTAATATTTCAAATGACATCTCAGCAAGAAGGACTTTGTACAATGGTTTAATTGCATCTCATTCTTACTGGAGTACCTTCCCCAAAACATCTTCAGCTCTCATTGCATTTTTCTCCAGCTAATCATGCTGCGGAAATATCTGCTGTTTACTGGGAGCTTATTATATGCCTCACATGTATGGTCTTATTGTTTGGGGTTTTTTTCTGTATTTAATAACATGATCCCAATACATGTGCTCTACAGATGCACCTTCTCAATTCTCATTCACTGACAACACCCCACAACTTTTCATCAGAAAATTACAATGTTTTTGCTGCCAAGGTCATTACTGAAAACAATGCAAAGTTAAGTGTCAGTTCAGTCCTTGGGAAATCTTCCTTATTCTTAATATCTCTTGCTCCATCTTTTTCTTTAGTTTTGATGTTGTTTTGGGGAAGGGAGTTGGGTGTTTTTTTCAAAAGATAATCAAATACAGTTGTTTCCTTTAGCCACTTTCATGTTGGTATTAACCCTCTCCTGTATCTGAACTAGATATTCACTAAGCAGCATTGACACACTCACTCTGCTGAAGCCTTATGCAGCAGATCTCATCTATTCAATTTATCTGGTGGGGAAAATATATAAATTGGTCACCTTATCAAAGAAGGAATTTAGTTTTTTTCCATCACAACTGATCATCACCAAGTATTTTTTCCTGAAATCAAAATATTATTTTGATCATTTTGAAAATATGAGGGGAGAAGGCTGTCTAAGCCTTGTATGCTACCAAGGTCAGACTACCACCCAGAACATGAAGTCTGATGGCTGAGTCTCTTCACAAGTCACTACAAACTTTGCAAAACCAATCTGCTACTGCATGAACACTGCAGTAGGAAGGTCTGTCTCCTGGCTCCCTATAGAAGAGCATCATACACAACAACTCCTGTAAGTCACCTCATGCTGGCTAGAACAAGCCATGGCTAGAACTATTACTTCCAGTTTACTCTTCCATAGTAATTAGGCACATTTTCATTAATAGTGTCAAAGCCCAAACAGTTGTGTCCTAACTGACATTTCAGAGCTTGAAAATCAAGACAGCAATCCTCACCTCGACAGCTAAGTGCTATGGCAATAAAATTCTTAGATACCATTAGACCAAAATATTTATAGCACAGGAATATGTTTAATCCAATACTGAAAAGCAAATGTTAGTTTCCCTGACAGCTTTTTTCTTCTCCTATATCTCTGTGCAGGCAACTTTCTTCTTACTCCCTCCACTGTAAAACCAACATTAAAGAAAAATATCATGAGAAACTGTGAAATGAATAGCAAAACAATATTTCCCCATGATCTCAGAAAACAAAAGCAATCATTCTGCTGCTTCTGGTGGATAAAAAAATGTAATGGCAAAGGATTTTTTTTCCCCTTGTTTCTAAGTGTCAGTGCTGAACTACTTGGTGCTTAAACAGAAAGTGTATGCCCCCTTTAAATCCTTTCCTACTGTACAAAATCTCTTGTCAACAGCTTCTGGACTAAAGTCCAAATTGAACAGGCTTTATGTTTGAAAAAAAAAACCCCACCAAAACGCAAAAATGTCCTACAAATATTTTTCCCATAGGCAATGGATTTAAATCTTAACATTATATCTGATGATGATAAACTCTGTCAACACTTATGGAGGCTTAAGTGAACTCCAACAGAAGGTTGGAGTTCATATATACACCCTGTGAATACACATCTGATAATAAAGAAAACAGCCTGGTACTAAAGAAAACAGCACTTTTGAGCACCAATCCCAAAAGCTAAGTACAAAAGAGAATTTTGCCACTTCCAAAGACAAAACTAAATTTTTACAATCCACATACATTTGCAGTGTGTGTTTACAGAATTAAATTTTATTTCCAGAATGCCTAATTAATTCAGTGCATTAAAGAAAACCAAAAATATATGCATACTTTTAAAATTTATAGAATCACAGAATTGTTAAGGTTGCAAAAGACTTTAAAGATCACTGGGTCCTTTAAGTTAGCCACTAAACCATGACCCCAAGTGCCACATTCACACATTTTTTTTGAACACTTCCAAGGATGACGACTCTACCATTTTCCATTTCCCTGGGTACAGTAGAATGCTTGATCACGTGTGAAGACCTTTTTCCCAACACCCAATCTAAACCTCCACTGGCACTCGAGGCCATTTCCTCTTGTACTGTCACTTGTGTGAAATTAGACCAATTCCCACCTGTCTATAAACTCCTTTCAGGCAGTTGTAGTGCACAATCAGGTCCCTCCTGAGCCTCCTTTTCTCCAGGCTAAAGAACCCCAGCCCCTCATCAGACTTGTGCTCCAGACCCTTCACCAGCAATGTTGCTCTTCTCTGGACATGTTCCAGCACCTCAATGTCCTTCTCATAATGAGAGGCACAAAACTGAAAAAAGATTCTGGATATGGCCTCACCAGTGCTGAGTACAGGGAGAAAAGTGACATTGTCCCTACTGCACTATCATATTAAATGAAATTTATCATAATGGAGTCCCATATTTCACATCAAGACAAAAGCAGAGTGCGCGGTAAAACTACAAAGTATGGCTATTTTGTCAAAAAATACTAACTAGGTGGAATAAAGTAGTAAATACAAATTCACAAATACTGATGGGAAAACATAAGCAATGAAAACTGATAGATTTAAAATTTCTATGTAATAATTGTCTCAAAACATCTGCAAGCATGATCATAAGAATTTAATCACCCTGATCAAGAAAAAAAAAGTTAAATTTCCTTCAACAGGATATATTATTATTATTACCAAACAAGAGAATTAACTTTTTAATTAAAATATCTTATCTATAACAGCTGTGGCAATATTAAAGACACTGCTTGTCCGTAAAGCAGAAAGGAAATGTGAGCTGTACTATGTAATGCTGGAAGTCACTTTTTTAGTTTTATACTGTTTTAGCCAAAAGCATGAAACTTCTCAAGTTTTTCAACTCTCTGTAGCATTTGTTCAAAGGACCAGACAATATAATTGGTTTTCTTTATCCCTAAATGTGCCATGGCAACTGTAAAACAAATATGGTAGCATACTCTCTACTGCAATTTCCATTAACCAAAAACACCTCAAAATGACAAGTACAGTAAAATACTGCATTTTACTGAACCTAAGTTGCACTATGGCAAGATAGGAGTTAGACTGGACACTGATTCATAACTAACATCGACTTCACTGAGCTCTGCGAATGACTCCATGTCAGCTCCTGACACTGAATAACAAAAAAAACCCCCTTATTTTCCAAAGCATTCACAGGAGTAAGAATTTTAGAATTAAGTTAAAGCTTTATAAAACTAATGTAAATTCTGTTGCTGTATTCTTTATTTCACATCCCAGCAAACTAAGTAAAAAAGACATCATCTAAGGAACAGGGCAATTCTGAACTGCAAGCTAAAGTTTGCGGCCACTGCTAGGTGGATTTTAAATCCCAGACTAAGTCTGGGGAATATGTTCAGAAAAATTACAACAGTTATTACATTAATCAAAGTCAAAGATGAGCTACAGGAAAAAATCTTTGAAGAGAAGCTGAAGTACAGAACATAGTTCACAATAAGATATTATAAGCACTCTTGAAAATACAGGGAAGGAAGTCTCGGAGCAAATAAAACCAAAGTAACAGAGAAGGACATGGACAAAGGACAAAATTAAGAGGTAAATGGACAATTAAATAATATCCCAAAGTGCTCCCCCACCAGGAAGAGGGCTTTCAGATATCCAGATGAGAAAATTGTGACAGGAACATTCATTTACAGAAAAAAAAAAATCCATCAGATAGGCACCTACAAGGGCAAAAAGCAGAAGACACAAGTATGTACAGGGCACAGCCTTCCCACTTCGGTTAACATAATCTTGTCTGAAAAGCAGAGGAACAGACACTGTTGGGAAAGCAGGAGTAATCTTGTAAATTTTTGCATTTACTCTAAAAAAAAGTTTCCTAATAAAGATAAGGATTCAAATTTGAAGTTTCTGACACTGGATGCTCATAAAATTCGTGCTTTTCCACTTCATACATTTTCTAGCCCTCAAGTGGGAAATGCAGTAAAGAAAGAGCTGTCACTCTCATCACAATTAATGACAACTAAGAAACAAATATGAAATAGTAAGTAATGCAAGGATTTCTGAAAGCACACAAGCAGCACACAACTGCAGCACTGGGACAATGCACAAGGACAAAGTCCTTTGGCCCATCCCTCATGTCCAGTTGTGGGTAACACTGCTGCAAGAGAAATCCTGAAACATTTCTAAGCTGCTTCTGATGAAAATTTGGTAGCTTCTCCAACCAGCTCCTGCCTTGTTTCACAAAGTTTATTACTCAAACATAGTATTGAACAGGAATCTTCTTTACTCATGCTACTGGCTCATAATCTAAGTATCATGTAGTAAGGATATTATTCTTCTCTTCTTCACAGGAAACCCTTAGATGTACCCAGATACAGCAGACAGACTGGCCTGTCTTCTATTTTACACTACTTTACATATATATATATTTACACTACACATACATATATATTTATGCTAACACAGCAGGGCATTATTAGCTCATGTCATTTATTAAGTATGAAATCCCTTAGCCTCCAAATTGCACAGATAGGGATTTTAAACCTGCACTTAGATGAGAATAGCAAGCACAATTCTCAGCATTTTTCCTAATCAAACAGCATCCTCTCATTTTCATATCCTTATAAACTGAGGACCAGTTTTTAACCATGCGAGAGGACATACTCTTCCACATTCAACCTCATCTGCGTGCTTAAACTTTCAAGCCATTAGTGCCTTGGAGACAAACCTCTGTTCCTTTAACATAACCCTCCTAGCTGACAGCAATATATCAATAAATGTCCTTCAAGTACAGTTCACTAATGACCTTCACATCTATCATTTAACATATTCATTTAAACTAAGCTTCTCTAGTTTGCTTGGCCTATATTCACAGAATTCCACATACACATCAACTCAAAGTATTTCTTTGTTTATATGGCTTACCTCTTTTGGACACTGATTTCTGCAGGAAATAAGGAGCTCCTTTTCTTTTAAATCAGCACATGTCAGTTTTCTGTAAAAGGAAGGATGTATTTGTGTTAAAAAAAATCCAATTTAAAAACAAGAAAAGTCAATGCAATTAGAGGTGTATTTTCAGTATATTTCACTGTAAAGAAAAATGGACTCATTTGTCCATATCCTGTGTGACTAATATAAACTGGCCTGTTTAACAGACAAACCCACACAAATTTAGAGGATTTGACATACTTTAAGGAAAATGAGCAAAGAAAAATATATTTGCATATGACGAGTATTTTCAGAACAATCCCCAATCGCCAACTTACATTTCGTGAAATCTAGCTTAACGTCTACGCACACACACAAATTATTAAAAAGGTGTACAAACTGAAAAACTAAGCAGTTTTTCAATTAAAGGAGTTAGAAATTGAAGGACATTAACTGCAAAGACAAAGAACTTTTAGACTAACTATGTTCATTCTAATACTTGTATAAAATTCTTCTTTACATACTCTAAAAGAAGCGCATATAGAACAAATGCTATGCAGATTACTACATATTTGCATAATGCAAAGGATTATCTGCATTATAAAAACAATTTCTGTTCATGAGACTCCATGCATTTATAGCAATTTTAACACTAATACCAGATAAAATGCTCACAAAATTTAAATATAAAAAAAATCTGAGAAATTATAATCAAGAGAAATTTTATAAATTGCCATAAGAGTAGCTCCCATCCCCAGACATTTCAAATTATTTCCAGTTAATAGCATTCAAATGAAAATCTGGGTTGTGTTCTGACACTTACAAGCACTCAATATACAGTACTGATAGTTTGCAGTGACACTTTATTTTAACCATCTGGAGACATGATGGGCAATCTCCAGGATGACAGGGCAAAACACATCGGTGAGGACAGCCAGCTGGCCGGGGCTTGGTGCACTCCTCTTCACACTGTGAACATTCTGGACCTGCCTAACAAAAGAAAAACAAAGTACTAAAACAAAGTGCCAAGTATTTGTTTTGTGAAGTGCCATTAATGACCTGTTACACAGAAGAAAGAGTTGGGGTGCTTTTGCTATGAGAATCAAGCTATTCAGTAAGACATTTCACAAGGAAGAGTAATTATTAATATATGTTTTTTAAGAGAAAACCAGAAACACCAGTGTTTGTCAGTCAAAGAGAATTCTATTTTCCCTCCTGGGCATAAAAGAACCTCCATAATACCAATGCTTTGGAAAATGACCATAACCCTTGTTAATACTCTATAAAAAATTGTTTGAAAAGTAAGTTATTACATATTCAAAACTAACTTATCCCACTCACCATGTTCCTGTAATGCTTGAGTCATTACATGTTACTCTCTAACACTGGGGTGGAGGAGTTGGTTTGCTTGATTTTAAGAAACAAACTTTAAGTCATTCCATTTCCATACACATATGATATTCTGTATAATTTTCCAAAAAGGTTTATTAACTTGGGTATATTGTAGGAGCTGCTTAAGGTCTTGCTTCTGCTCCACAGACTGCACAAGTCTACCAGAGCTGTGATGTCACTGTCATTCCAGGTGAGGCGGTCAGTGGCACAAGGTGATGAACATCACAGCACAGTAAATAAAGCTTCACTTCTACTCCTATTCTTAACACTTCCAGAATCCCAGTCTGTGATCAAATACACCCAGACAGATTGACACGATTTATCAACTGAACCTACACAGCACAATATTTAAGGCTCACTATCACATTCAGTGTTCAGTTTCCAAGAAGTCAGCCAAAGTAAAGCAAATTTATCCAAGAAGGAAGCTACACAAAGCTTCCCCAAAAGGACTATTCCAACACCAATGTTCCACTTTATGCTGTTCAAAATAACAGCATAAGAATTTTAAGGTTTTGATAGTTTTTCTCCAGTCCCCTTTCCTTCTCCTTCTATAGTTGAACAATTTTTGCTGAAGTTTAAAAAGAAACCTTTGTACAATGATTGTTTACAAATCTTAACTCGCAAAAATTCAAGTCTAAGAAAAACAGCAAAACTGACATATAACATTTAACGGTAAAAGGTAAAAGCAAACAGCTGGCCTTTCTGCAACATTTTTCTAACACAACATGCAGAACAAACTGAAATTCCAGACAGAAAAATCACTACTCAGACATATAAGCCAGAAATTTAATCAGTCCTGACTACATTTAGTCTACCAAAACAAGAGAACAAAAGCTCTAAATGTCAACACCAACTTGAGTTTACAAGAATTGAAGAAAATTGAGAAATGAGATTTACCCATGCTTTGCAGCTACATAGACTCCCATTTTTCTGAGAATGTATTGCCTCATTCAAAATGGAGCTAGGAATAGTCCTGACTCATTCACATTTTAATTGGCTTAACTGAAGCAGCAGGCAGGCAGCCTCTTATAGTCAGAACTGGGGATGCTTAGCTGTCACTCTCTCTCTTTACTGATGTCACTCTATTGCGGCAAGTTACTGTTCCACCAGTTACACTAACAGCCATACTCCTCAGACAAAATTTCCACAATCATAAATAGATTAATGTGTTAGCTACAACATACAGTTATTACATGACAACACCACCACTTCCAGGACACAACTACACAGAGATATTATGCTATTTAAGTTGTATTTAACATTTCTGCTTTGTACCCAACTGAATGTTTCTCTGTTTTCTAAATGCCTCGACTGCCCATGTTGCAACTTTTTCTAAAATAATTCTTAAAAAAAACTTGAGAAGCTGTTTTCCTCCAAACCATGACTCTCCCAAACCACAAAGCATATATATGTGGCTGTGACTATTCATAACTGGAACAATTTTAAGCTTTATACTTTTGTTTCAAGTTAACACCTACAACTTCTAAATTGCACAAATGAAAGTTTCTAGTAGACACTGATAAACATGAATATATCATCCCAGTACTTTGGAAAGTCTTCAGCAATTCTGCAACATTTCAAGTGCTCTCCTAAAGGTCTCCCAGCCTCCTCAACTCGTTTAAGCTCTCCTCAGTAAATAGTTCCCCCAGCAGATTGAAAGTGCATTTGTATATAGGGATTATCAGCAGTTCCCTTGACCTTGACAGTTACAAATAGTAACTGTAGAAGAGACTTTTCAAGGGTGTTAAATAAGGTTCTGAATGTCAACACAAACCAAAAAGTTATATTATTTGCAAAAAATGTAGCATTGTCTCAGATTTATAGTCTAAGAAAACACAGATTAACTAACTGTCACAGCATCAATGGGAACAGTACACATGCAAACCTCCCAGTGAGATCTGGAATGGATCTGTACCTTCCAGCTCCAAATTCTTTCTTTTCCAAGTAAAATTGAAGACAATGCATATCCATATAAAATACACAAAAACAAAAGCAAAAAGGAAATTAACCTACCTTCTTTCCATCTGCATTAGTGTTCAATTTAGTAACATGATGACATTCTTTCATACAGGTATGATTCTGACAATCAAGAAGCCGCCCACAAAATCTCTTACATGAGTAGGGATTTGCAGAGTGACATGGTAACGGACTAACCTAAAAGTTAAAAAAAACCAATATATAGATATGCAGGTGGGATATATATACAAACACTGCATATATGTAGTATGTGAGATATATATTTTTACACACACACAGAAGACACAGAATTATTACAGAGAAGTTTTGGTTATCCAGTATCTTTGTAAAAGAAAAAACACCAGTGAAATTCTATTTGATTTTTTTAAAGTATCATTTGGATTCCTGTCCACATAACGATGTATCAACACAAATTTGTTTTACACTGATTGTAATAGGAAAAAAAGCACACTTCATTAAACAAGCTAACTTTGGCAACATAGCTTCCCTTTCTTTTTTGAAAGGCTATTATATGCGCAAATCTTTTAGTGTCATTTACTCTGTCTTTCTGAATTACACTCATGTCTTCCATTAAAGGTTGCTAGAGTGCTTTACTATTATTGTAGAAGACAGTAACAGTTTGCTTTCACAGGGCTAATTGTGTTATAGTCACCATAGACCCAAACTATTTTACAGTTTGAAAAACAGAAAACAACCTACAAGCCAGAAATTCTAAAAAGCAAATACTGACTACATCAAATATAACTCCAGGAGAGGTAAGGAAAAGCATAAATGGCTCCATAACAGGACTAAGATTTTAATGTCACACGTCACACTTGCACTTTCCAATTTGAGGTCAAAACTCCAGTTAACAGAGCTCTGTAGTACTCTTCAGAGCATCTACTTGGAAGCTGTTATTCTTCATTGCTACTGAAACCAGTGTAAACTCCTAACTAGGTTACTTGCCTAAAGTTGAATAGTACAAGTCTCTCCATAGAAAAGCATCAGAGGAAAACTCACTGTTAGCATTTCCCAACCATTATATAATACTTATACAAAAAAATACAGTTTTTCTGTGATGCTGTCAAAAAAATTGATTTTTTTTCCTAATTTCATGATCACTTTGCAGAGAAAAACTATTTCTGATGTTATTACACAACAGGCTAATGTGACATAACTCACTTTGACTAGACTGCGGGTGTGATTTTATGTTGCAGCTGCAGTTGACTGAACAGCTTTGCAGGGTACTCATTCCTTTTCTCTCTTTGAACTGTACAGTCCTCACTGCAATCTCCTACCAATTTGAACAAGTCCTATCACACATCTCTCTTTACAGAAAGATGATTCACACAGTCAAAATGGAAGAAAAGGAATCAATAGAAAAAAGTTTCTTGTCTTTTGCCAGTGGCTTGGCCATACAAACAGGTGAACACAGGAACTGAAGAGAATGAAGAGAGATGGCCCCACAGGGCAGAGCAAGGGACAGCCTCTCTTCAGGACTGTCCATGTTATCTCCCTCAATCACACAAAACACAATTTAAATCCACTTGCCTATGTAATTTTTTCTGGGCTTCACCCAAAAAATACTACTCCCCATCACATCACATGCCTGCAAAATCCAGTTCATTCACAAGACTTCTGAACTCCTCTTATCATCCTGACCCACCAAGACTGAAGAGAAGTCTGCACGGCAGGCTGAACATCAAGCATACACAGGAGAAACCCTTGAGGCCATCACATCAACCACTTTCACACCCATGTCAGAGCTGAAGGTAATGCTGGCTAAAGCACTAACGCAACAACCACATCAAGATGTCCCAACACCTGGTTCCTAATGCCCCTTGCAAACACCCTACTCTGTCTCTGATGGATGCTTCTGGTGACCAAAGGAGGAAAAGTCACCAAGCAGCAGGCCCAATAAAAACAAGGTCTGAAGCAGAGAATAGTACCATACCCAAAATGCACACATCAATTACCAAAGCTTTTCATGTTCCTAATACCCCACCCCTTCGCATCCTACTCCATCTCTCCCCTCAGAACACAACATTATTTAAGTGGCAATGTAAGTAGCCAAAAGATGTTAAAAGATAAAAGAATGAAAGAAAAGATGTATTAAGCATTACAATCCACCCACTTCTCTACCTTTTCTTGCTCACGCATTGCCACTCAGTTTTTTATGACTGTGGTTCTGCTGTGGCTCAGGCAGTGACAGCAAATCAGGGCAATAACAGCAATTAGCTCTAGGGCTGCACTGTTTCATAAGGCTGGTGAGACTTTTCTACCAGGAGTTGGTCTTCCACCAGATAAGGACACAACCACTAGTTCCAGTTAGAGCCAAGCACTCAGGCAGAAGTGGAGTACCCCTTCCAGTAGCATCCCTCAAGTACACAGCACTGTTAAACAAAGGCAAGGGTGGTGAAGCACCCAGGCCAGCCAGGAACAATGGCAGCTTCCAGAGGGCTGACTGGGTAGAACATTCCAGCCCTCCGGCTGCATCCAGCAGAGCTTCAGCTTGAGCTCAGTAAGATACAACAGTCTTCTGAAATCGACACTGAAGCCAAAAGTTGAAAATTTTCAATTAATTTAAACCTACTTTTTTTTTCCTCCAGTTCTCTGTTGTGGATCTAAGTAATAAATCCAGAGGACAAAGTAAAGTTTTACTTCCTACAGTTGGAATGGGTTTCTGAAATGGCTAAATGGGGGCTGGAAATCTTGCTACAAAGACAAACATCAAAGTAGCCACAAACTCCAGGAGGCTGATGAGCTGAAGAATGAAGGCAGATGAGAACCCTAAATACCTTATGAAAGCTGAAGGGGGGGGGGGGGGGGGGGAAGAAAAAAAAGAAGAAAAAGAAGAAGAAAAGAAGAAAAAAAAAAGGAAGGCATTGTTTTAAGACTCCAGGTCTCCCACAGGACAAGGAAAGGAAGGAAAGGTAAAAAAGACATGACAACTTTCAAAAGTTTTCCAGGAAATCTCCCAAATGCATAAAAGCAATTAACAATTAAATCAATTAGAATATGAAAACAAAAATCGAGAGGGCAAGGAAATTTTGGAAATCTTTATAAGGTGTTTAGCCATAAAGATGAATCTCATCAAGTTTTACATAAAATTTTACCTAGAGTCAGAGTGATGGTCTTCCTTCTGTGAACAAGCCAGAACTAAAATCCACTCAGAAACCAATAAATTCCTACCAAAAAAAAAAAAAAAAAACAAAAAAACACAAAAAAAAACCAAAAAAAAAACCAAACAAAAAACCAAACAAAACCAAACAAAACCAAACAAAACCAAACAAAACCAAACAAAACCAAACAAAACCAAACAAAACCAAACAAAACCAAACAAAACCAAACAAAACCAAACAAAAAAAAAACCAAAAACACCACCACCACCCAAGAGAATGATATGCCCAGGACAGAAAGCCTGATACAGGACATTTACAAGGAAGCAAAACCAGAGCATTTTCCTTCCTTGAGAACATTTAATGAAATGAAGCAACTAGAAGAAAATTATATACAGCAGATAATTGATATTACAGTCACTAAAGATTTCCTCTTTGTCTTCATTAACCTTGTATCAGCTTTAATTTATGTTTCCCATAAAAAGAGATATAGAATAACTTGATTTTAAAAGAGCATATGTGTACTTCTGCTATGAAATTCCAATGCACGTAGCAGTTAAAAAAAGGTAGAACATCAAGAATTTTTTGGGATGGCACCAACTGTTGATGGGTGAATTTTCTCACACACAACCTGAAACAAAATTGAGAGCTACTTTTAAGAACCTACAAATGGAAGAACGATGAGTTATTTTTCTAAACATATGTAAATTAATCAAAAGAAGACTGTAGACTTCAGCTAAAAGAAATTTCTTTTAGCTTAAATTAACATCATGTAGAATCATACTTCCACTAAGCACATCCATATATAATTACATCATCTGAAAGTTAATTTTAAGTCTGTTCTTAGGTGATAAATTGCTTGTTCCAAATGCCAGAACATGTAAGAGCTCAAACTAAACCAATCCCTTAAAAATACTTCCTAAATTAAATACCAAAGAGAAATTAAAAAAGAAACAACAAACCCACACGCAACCCCCCCAACACACAACCAACTCCACTATCTACACAAATGAAAATTACTGTCCAAATATTAAAAGTTACACAGTATATTTGCTCGTTATACAAGTCCTAAGGTGTTTGCTTTTATTCTCTATTCTACACATTGTCAACAGGCATCCTGATAAAATACAAGACTTTATAGCTTGCTTCATTCCTAGCTTCTTTCTTTTTGATATCTCTTCCATTATAGGAGGTCTAACAACAGTTCAACCTAAGTAATAGCATAGTACCACAATAAGCACCTACTCGCAGCAAAATTTTGCTTAAGAAAATTGCTACTACTTTTGTCACTTGGGAATAGTTCCCATTTCCCAGTGAAAATCCCCTCAGGGGCTGGAAACTTCTACTGGAGGGAAGCATTCATAAATACATATGTCTTCTCTTATGAAACTAAAAAAACTAAATTAATTTGAGTTGAGATTATTTGTTAAGAACCAATGTGGCTATAAAACAGTGAACAGACATTACATGGTTTTTTTTCCTTTCCAGAGATCTCAGAACAACACAAAAATGTACAATGAGGACAAAATCCACTGCAAATAAAATACACTTCCCACGCATATTAATCAATAATTATTTTCCTTCATTTCCACCGAAATCTCAAAGGACACAATTTCACTCGAGGAGCTGCTGCACTTCAGCAGGAAGGCAGCACCGCCCTCTGCTGGCTGAGAGAAGTAACAGTTCATCTAGAGTACCATGCAGCATCAAAAAATCTAATTAGTCAGCTGTAGACTCACAGGGATTTGTCCCCATTTTCTATGCAAATCCATAAATAAAACACGACCCAAAGCCACAGAATAATTTTGCCAAGACTAGTATGCAACAGAAAATGAAATATTTTTTTAATTATTTTGAAACAAATAATAATAAATGTGCATTCATTGTTACTATTTTCTCTAGTAAGAGTAGTGATACTGTTCTTCTGCCATGAGGAAGGACAAACTTCGCCGCCATGTACATCTGAACAGGACCAAATCCTTTTTACAATGTTTAGATCACGTTATAGACTGGATCCATTAACCACAGCTTGCACTTTACACATAAATTCATTGAAGTTCGGGTGAGATTTGTTAAGTCCTATCAAAAACCATGTCACTGACTCAATAAAAAACTGGCTAATACACATGTAAGTTTTACTGTAGAAAAACAAATCAAAGCCCATCTGCTTCAGTGAAAACCACACAAGCACTGTAGTTCTTTTCATCCACTTTCAGGATACAACTTTCTTCAGCAACTGTCAAGCTGCAAAATCTCACTGTGGAAAAGCTGCATTCCCAGCCTGGATGGGTTAATGAATGTGCTGCCCAAACAGACTGCAGCTACACAAACACTGGGGACAACATTTGAAGATGACACCACAACATAATCAAGCCAGCATTACAACACACACCAAGAGATCATTAATAAAGGTTGAAAAAAAAAAAAAAGTATCTTCAATATTTTTGTATTTAGTGTTTTCTAAAATTTTTTGCTTGCTTAAAATGATCCTAGGTTTTTTTTATAATATTGTTAGTCAGGCTTTGACAGTGAATTTATACCAGACATACCAGTAGACAAAGCCATAACAGCAAAGTTTTTTTTTAAGTAGTTTAGCAATCATCTTTTGAAATCATGAAAAAATAATTGACCTTAAATTTCGTAACTTTTAGAAACTATTGTGAATAATGATGACAGCTGTTTAAGCATCAGTTAGATTCTCCTCTCATGTAAGCCAAAACAGCGACTTCATCTAAAACTAGAGAAGGCTACACACCAGAAAGACAAATTAGTAATTAACACTAAAGAAGTTTCCACTACACTGTCTGATTTCATCCATGTGTGCTTAGATCCAAGTCACATGAGAATTTTCCTGTATGACATTAATCCCTTATCCTTTTAAAATGTACACAGCAGTTCATAGAACTCAAGAGTGTGTGACAGAGAGAGAATATTAACTACAGAATGAGGAAGGAAAAAGAATAAATAGTTAACAAGAAGACCACCAAAAAACATTTAAACACAATTTAAACACCTGCAAGAAAACACAAAGAGCTACGTAAATCATGAGTTTTATGGAGTCAAATAGTTACACGTTCTTCAGAAAGAAACAAAAATACCTTCTGACATGTAAGCTCCTAAGGTACTTCACTGATTTCAAAATACGTATTAAAAATCTATTATTTCTTTTTAATGCTTTTGTTTTGCAAACTGACAAAATACGATACTTGCCATATTTCACTTCACAGGGCAGTTTCCATGACTTACCTCATGCTGTCCAAGACACTCCCTGTTAAAAAATTTAAAAAAAAATCAGAGATTTAGAAAATGCATATTTGTTTAGGGGACTTAAAACTGTGACAGTGCCTTTCACACAAAAATTGGTGTAATCTATTTTTTAACAGTGCAAACTAAGAAAATCACCGATCTATGCAGCTCAAAGCCTCCTCCTTTTCAACAGTTGTTTGGATTGCTATGATTTGTAACGAAAATCTCAAAATTTGTTTCATGGGCAAATGAATTGTAGTTGTATATAAAGTCAGTTACTTTTTAGAAAGTAATTTGCTTTTGTTCCAAAAAGCATCTTCTTTGTCTCTACTAATACATCATATTTTTCAGTTATTTCAGAGATCTAGTCTGAAGAAGAGTTATTTAAAAAAAAAAAAAGATTTGTATCCCTTCTCAGACACAAAATACCTATCTTTCAATATAAAAACTCTTTCTAATTTGTTTGGTGGTTTGGGTTTTTTTTATTTTAATACTTACACTGGTATAGGAACCTCACAGGGAGGGCACGGTAGTGCAGTCTGAATGAAGGCTGGCTCAGATGGCTGCTCCCAAGGCCCTGCAGACTGATGCTGAGAGCAAAAGACACTCTTTGAATACAAAACACAAATGGAACTATCTGCTTGACCATAAATAAATGTAACATCTGAAGTGTTTCCAATTCTAAGAAATTCACTTTCTAGTAACAACCTTTTTACTAATGGAAATCTCCACATGCCATACAGACAAAAAAATTACAGTTTTATCCTTAGCCTGGTTAGGGATAGGAAAATTAAGTCCTGTGGCTCCTAGTGGTAAAAATTAAGCACCAAGCCAAATGAAAAAGACCAATAAAACAATTCTAACCAGTTAATAAAGGTAAAAATATTTTGATTAGTAAGCTAGTTCAATTACCATCATGCAGTGCATAACATGTGCCATATTAAAAACTGCCAATTTCTGACTTCTAACTTGTGCAATATTTGATGGTTTTGCAAGTATAAGACTTAAAATTCATTTTTTTGTTCTTATGTTAAAAGCAATTGCTTAAAGCTGAAATTTAATGGTTTTAATACAACTCCAACAAGAATCTTATATTTTCTTAAGCAATTCAATTACATATTACAAAATTACTTAATAGAGCAACAAAGGAGCTACAACCCCTTAGCATCATGCTGCTGAGCAGTACCCCTACCTCTGTGCTTGATTATGTGTTTACTCTGAAATCCAAAAGCCTCAAAACAGAAGATTCAGGTCAAACTGATGCTCATTGTTCCGAACACAAATAATATACCATTTTTCACTGTTTACTTACTGAGCCAGTTTGCTTCACCAGTGCTTGGTCATGGCAGGAAACAGGGCACAAATGACCACAGGTTAAGGTTTTCTGGCAGGGCTGACGACATGGAGGGCACTGCCCAAAGTGGCAATAGTGTTTCTCCTGGGTAGGATGGTGACAGGTGGGTGGCCGACTGAAGTAAAATCCAAGAATGAATCAGTATGACAGCAAGAAATACCAAGTTACAGTCACTGGGCAAGTATGTTCAACATACAAAGAGTTGAAATTAACAAGTTGTTGGTGGTTTTTTTTAATTAGTTTACTTCTCACCTTCAGCAGGTGAGAACAATAAAATTAGAGAGGAATTCTAAATAAAATTAAAAAATCAAAGTTGGGTTTACATATTCAAACAGCTGTTTCAATCCTAATTCTACTCTGCACTATGTAATCTTGCTACACTCCAGCAGAAAATAGTCATCTTGCTTGTGCTAGTAAAGTTTTCTAGATAAACTGCCTCACTGAGGTACTTCAAAACATTCCAGAGATGACTTAAGAAATGAACTGGACTACAGAGTTGGAAGAGCTTGGTGAGACAGGGCCTCCTCCATGAAGCAGGCAAGCTGCTCATGAAACCTCGGTGTCAGAGAGGTATCTGATAGGAAGGACTATTGATAAGCACCATCTGCATAGTCAAGGACACAGAAGACTGAGAAAGAATAACTGTAATCAGATAAGGAACAATTTTCACCTTTCAAGGTATATTTTACTACTTTCTTTAAGGACACTTTAAACTCCAGTTAAGAACAGGAAACAGACACTTTCTCTACTGACCTGCACAGCTGCTTGCATTTGGGAGGTTTGATGGTACGCTCTCTGCCACAGGGCACTTTAATGACAGTTCTTCCACAATTGCATTTCACATCTACAGTCTCTGGACATGGATTACAACTACCTAAAAATAAACATATTAACAACATGACAAGCAAGTGAGAAATAACCCTCCTCTCACAATTTAAAAAGAAGCCTAGTCATTTGGATCAGACAACACTTTGTATTTCAGTCTTACATACCTATGAAGAAATGTCATTTTTCATCTAAATTAAAAAAGGGACACTGAAAAACTGGTACAATAATATGTATTATATATATTACAATATAATATGTATTATATTAATGTTCAGCCTATGTATAATGAATGCCTTCTTGAAAACATCCTCCATCTCTATCAAGTTATTAATGTTACTATCTGATGCATTTTAAAAAGTGTATCTGTGAAAGATCTATGTTTTAATTTATAACCCCAAACCATTTCTTCACCAAGTGCCAACTGCTAAGTTTTACTATTGAGTAATTAAAGAGCAAGAATATGAATCTAAAGAAGCAATGACACAGGATTTTAGCTTACTAAACATGTTGCATTCTGAAATTTTGAAGAAAACAACTGAAGTTATTGACAGCAAAAATCTTTAAGCAATTCTGAACTTGTTAGCAGGATCTGAAAAGAAGCATTTCAAGAAGCAGATGTCTCACTGGCAAAAGGCTGCTGAAGAGTAAAGGATGGAAGCACTACAGTCTTTATATTGAAATGTAAAACAAATAACAATATCATGTTCAGGATGCACAGAAACACAGAAACATTTGGCATGGAAGAGATCTTAAAGATGATCTAGATCCAAACCCCCCTGTCATGGGACACCTTTCACTAGACCATACTGCTCACAGCCCCATCCAACCCAGCCTCCAACACTGCCAGGGATGGAGCATCCAAAATTCTTTTGGGCAACCAGTTCCAATGCCTCACCATCCTCACAGTAAAAAAAAAAAAAAAACAAAACTTCATAATATCTAATCTAAACATATCCTCTTTTCATTTAAAACCACTCCCCCTTGTCCTGCCACTAGCTGCCCTTATAAAAAGTCCCCCTTCATCTTTCTCGTAGGCTGCTTTAGGGACTGGAAGGCTGCTCGTCTTCTCCAGGTTGAACAACCCCAATTCTCTCACCTTTTCCTCACAGGAGAGGTGCTCCATACCTCTCATCATTTTAGTGGCCTTTCTCTGGACTCAGTCTAACAGGTCCATGTCCTTTCTGTGCTGGGACCCCAGAGCAGGATGCAGCACTGCAGGTGGGGTCTCACCCAGAGCAGAGCAGAGCAGAGCAGAGCAGAGGGGCAGAATCCCCTCCCTGGCCCTGCTGCCCACGGTGCTCTGGATGCAGCCCAGGACATGTTTGGCTCTCTGGGCTGTGAGTGCCCATGGCTGGGTCATGTCCAGCCTCTCACAGCACCCCCAAGTCCCTCTTGGCCGGGCTGCTCTGGGTCTGTTCATTCCTCGGCCTGTGCTGATACCAGGGATTGCCCCAAACCCAGTGCAGCACCTTGCACCTGGCTGTCAACCCTTATGAGATTCCCAAGGGCCCATTTCTCAAGCTGTCCAGATACTTTAGCAAAATAAACTAAAGCTCTACTGCCCAGAGTGGCTAATAGGTCTACAATTCACTTAAATATCCTATTAAGGAAGACAACTGACTACATGCTCAAAAATACAGAAAGGCAAGAGATCAGAGATACAGAGAGCCTGAACATAAGGTGAGAGCACACTATTCTCAAACCAAGTGTTATCATGTACTACAGTAGGAAGGAAAACATTTCTGTTCCCTGGCAACACAATGTAAATTTCAGCAAGCACGATAAATATTTAAGCAAAAAAGATAAGCAAAAAACCCCAAACCACAAACAGAATAGATTGTTACCTTTTTTCAGGGACTCCTGCTAAAGGCCAAGTGTTTATTATCATCAACCTATAAAATTCTGAGATTTGGTGCCTTTTAAAGGACCCCATCTGGGAAGTTATTTTCTAGGAGGCATCTATTTCCTTTAATATCAGTGGTCACTGCAATCTGACAGTTCATAGGAAAATTACCCTGACTTGGTATTACATACTAAAGATAAAATAATTAATCATAACTTTCAGTATTAAAATATTGGTATATAGGGAGAAACATGTAAATATAAGTATTTTTAAATTAAAATAATTGCCTTTATTAGGAATACTTTCAAACATTTATGAAGATATTACAAATTGACTAGACTGTATTTTGTTTAAACACGGAGAATTTAGAAAAGAAATTTATCAACCAGTATCATTAGTCATTACCTTCATCATATGCAACTTTAGTTAGTACATAGACAATTACACTCTTTTGATACGTTACCCTTCAAAGTGTATATATTTGATATTTATATTCTCCAAGATCACTTTTGTTTTTCTTACACACATTGATTTATTGCTTTTGTGTTAATTATTAGAAATCTTTGTCACTTTTAGCCAGGCTGTAAAATGCAAGCCAGCATCAAATATAAACAACCATTCAACATATAAGTTGAATATAATACAGCATTAGCTCTTCAGTTTTCCAATCAGAATTTCATTCTACGATTTAGTTATCAACCAAACTAATGTGGAAAAGCAATGTTATCAGTTTTCTTCTGACAGTACACAAAGAATTACCTATTTCCAAGACTTTAGAGAGCCACAGGGGATGGAGAAGAAAGGAAAGGGAAAGAGAAAAAAGGGCACAGTATACAGAGAAAAACCAAACTGCTAGATTGTGGTAACAGATTTAATAGCAAGTTAACAGGTACAACTACCACATTTACCTGTCCTCTCCTCCTAAGAGTCACTGCCTCAGAAGGAAGACTAGCTAAACAAGTTGTGATTTACTTCCTCTGAGTCATTGAAATTTATACTTGAGAATATTAAGGGAAATTACAGAGGCTACTTGGCTGCTGTTTCAGCAGGGCAGCAGCTTCTATGGGGAAAATTGCAGAGAGGGCAGACAATTTTTCAGTCATTCCAACTTAAGCCCCTACCAAGTAAATGTCAAAGCAATCTGCCAGGTAATTTTCTAGCATCTTTCTAACCAAGGTCACTGGATTCAGAAGAATACTTTTTTGTTATCCTTCTTAGAGTCAATAACAACTTCTAATTTTCTTTTAGAAGTAGGATACCAATACACATTCAAATTCGATCTTTTTTTTGTTGTTGTTCATTTTAAACCCACTTATACCACATGTTGCATTCTAGGATTTTTTAAAACCATCCAGACTCAATCAGCAGCAGTCATTTCTGTATGCATTTGGACTTCATTATGCATATTCAGTGAAAAGAATTATTGGGAAAAGAAGTCAAGCCATGGCTTTTGAATTACACAGATGGAAAGGAGACAAGCATTTTCAGAGGAAAAGTATTAAGCAAAATCACCAGGTAACAACTCAGGTTGCCACTGTCTAAATCCTTAAGTTCTAACCAGCACTTTCAAACACACTGCCCCAACAAAAAGCCCCCGTGCAACAATGGAGAGAATTTATTAAGCACCACACAGTCACACAAGCATGTAACTTGGCAAAAATAAACAATATTCCATCACTCCAAGGATTCTTCACCTGTTCTTACCTCGGTGGCACCCTGAAGGACATTTGTGATTTCTGCAGCCAAGAGTCCGCCCGCAGACTTGATCACAAGGCGGACAGTTTCCAGAACAGCACTATTAAAAAAATAAAACAAGAAATCTAATAACTGGAAACAGAAATTTCTGGTATTCACTCTTCCTCTTCTACTATTTCATTTTTTCAATACTTATTTAAAAAAAATTCAGTGCACTTTAGTTAAATTTCCTCCAACTCACTCCAGAAAAAAAGGCCACCCTTAAAGCAGTTAAAAAAATATTCAAATTACAAAATAACAAGAAAACACACATTTGAATGCATCATTTCAACACACTAAAAAGGCAGGGGGCTTCAAAAAAGCACAAAGAACATTTAAAAGGTCAAAATATTATAACATTTTAATCCCAAATAATTTCAGAAGATAGGACATCAATTTACCTCATCATTCTGCAATTTCTTCCACTTTTATACTATACTGTCTCCAGCACAAAAATGTTGCTGACCATTTTTATACACCTTTTACCTCTGTAGTAAAGGCAGATAACTTCAGTACCAGTTATATATTTTCTATTATTAAATAAATTAGGAATGTGAAACGATCAGAACATTTCACAAAACCATCACATCAGTGGATGCTGTATCAGGAGAGAACATCACGTTTTCTATTAACTTGAAAGGTACCCTCCTTCCAACAGAAACCTGGATTTTTCATCAGGGAGGTGTCAAGATTGCATTTACTTGTTTTGTAATCTTTTCACATAAAATAAATTCACTACAACAATAATATTAAAAAAAGCTTAAGAGTAAAACTGTATTTTTTTATGCCTATTTTTGGTAAGTAGTCCAACTTTCACAATGTATTAATTCACAAATAGCAGGCAACTTTCAGGCTCTCCTGAATGAATAAACTGAAAACATACTTCTGAGTATCAATCACTCCTTTTGACTTCAAATAAAAAGGGAAAGAAAACTCCAATTCCCAACTGTCAGACCACTGCTGTGTGTTAGAAGGTGGGATGGAATGCTGGGCTATAGAAAATAAAGAGTGTGTGTCCCTGATAAAGTTGCAAGTGATTCCCAGCTCCTCCTACAAAATAGGGAAATAAATTGATTTACCTACTGCAGAATGCATAAAGCATCAGTGATTACTCAAGAATCTGAAAGCAAACCTACCTTCAGGAACTACAGAATTGTACAAATGCCCTCCATGTTTGTAAGGCCAGTGAGTTTAACTTGATGTCATCCTTTTCAGAGAATTCTCTGAAAATACACTGAAAACTGGCTCCAGTGACATGGAAGAAAACTCATCTTCCTACACAATAACATGAGGTGGAGCAACAAACTGATGTGATTTTATCTAGGTTTTTTTTTGAAGTCAGCTAAACAACGCATTTGAGAAAGATTATCTGTGGGCACTTACCTTCCTCCGGCACTGGTGCTTCTGACAGTCACGGATTTTAGTACACTTTGTTTCACACAGATATGGCTTATGGCACGGCATGCGCTTGGTGTGCTTCCCACAGCGACACTGCTTCTCAACCTCCTGGGCAGCAAGACAGGGAAAGAAAAGCAGGGTGCTTTTAATACAAGAGAAAGGAAAAGGAAGATAAAATGTTCTGCTACTATCTGTATAGGAAAGTTCAAGGAAAAGTAACATTTTGCTGCATACACGATGCAAGTGTGTTCTGCAAGATGATAAGTGTAACTGCAAAACAAATTCATACAAAAAAAGTACCTCTCCTGCACACTAAAGCAGATTTACCCTTAATGTACACAGATAATTTAAGAAGTAAATGAGCAGGTTATCTGTCCTTCATCATGGCTGTCATGTGATGATTACTATCACCTAGACTTTGCAGCCAAAGCTGGTTCAGGAGACAACTGAGACCTGACAGAGCAATGGCTTCAGACCACAGAAGCTCCGGGTGTATCTAGAGCACAGTAAGACTTAATTTTCTTACAAAGAAGAAAATAATGTTGTTATACCACCTTCCATCTCACTAATGAAGGAATATCATAGAAAGACAAAGCCAGAAGGAAGCTAGAAAAGATGGGGAAAAACCAGGTGTCTTCCAGGATATAATAATTTTAAACAACAAAACAAAACAGAACTGATCCAAAGCAATACACTCATCCACAGGTACAGCCTCAACTCAACACAATGCTCATCTACTTAATTAGCACTGTGTTGAGATGGGAGGGGAATAACGAAAAAACATGTTGTTTTGAATAAACAAAGTCAAAGATTTTGTGATAGATATGATTTCATTTTCCTTTGGTGACTTGCACTGTTCCAGGGACATAGTTTAAAAGCCCAAACAAAATGCGAATCTGACAAAGTAAGACTAACCTGTCTGCATATTTCACAGGGACCCCGATGACAGCGCTGTGAACATTTATGGATGCCACATTCCAGAACTTTGTCACAACTATCACCACAGGTGGGCACATCTTCTGTACAAGGCAATGTAAACTCTAGATGAAGAAAGAGAAGTGCAAGTAAACATTTAGGAAAAAAAAGCCAAAATATTTTGGGGAAAAAATGCAATGTATAGTAAGTTCAAATGACAGTTGTCTTTTGTTTTTCTAAAAGCTTCTTTAGAATTACTTAGCTATTCACATCACAAATTAAACCACTGGTGCTAAGTAAAGCTTTGAAAGCTATGCAAAAAAAGTTAATATACTGTCATGGTTGACTATAAGAACGTTTTATGGACCCGGCCCTGCAGAATTAGCCTGAACTACTGACTGTGAAAGACTGGAGGACTTCTTATGCAATTTATCATTTAAAAAAAAAATGTAGCTTACTTGTTTTTCCACATGGACAGGACCTTTTCCCAGAACGAGGACAGTCTCCACAGGGACCAGCATGACAAATTTGCTCACATGTGTGATTGCCACATGGCAAACATTTCCCACACACCTGAGAAATTCAGAGAAACCAAGTGAATGCAATTTAATAGAATTACATACCAAGCCAAAGCAAGCCAAGGGTAAAAAATCAGAAGTGAGATGCTTCTAGATGGAATTTCACTTTTTCTGAATTTTGTTAATACATGTATTTTCTGAGTTCACTAAATAAAAGTGATCATCCCTGCAGTGATCCTGGTACAGTGAGCAGTTAAGTGATTCAGAAAACCTGAGTAGTTGCAGGTCTGTGCTGCACTGCACATACAGCTCAGCCTTCAGGCCGGCACTGTGCTGCACGTGCACTTTGGCCACAGGATAAACTTATTGTAGCACAAGAGATTGGAGGCAGCTCCCACTTGGTACCAGTGATTATGCTGCCTGCATGTCCTTGCCTTTATCTAGAAGTGCAGCAAGAAGTTCTCATCTGAATAACCTTTCTGTTTGACTGTAGGAATTATGACCAAGGATGCTTTCTGGTAAGAAGATACTACAATACCTTCAACAACCAAAATGGGGTCTGCACTGCATGCTGCACATCTATCATGGCCCATTCAATGCTGCACAGCTTGGGGTTCCAGAGATCTAAAGGGATCTAGTCTTTAGATTATACTCCTTTTCTCTATAGTGCTGGTTGAAATAAACTGCATTTTAATTGATACTTCACAGAGGCCAAGTACATTTCTTACTGGGATCAGAATGGCCAAGTACCTTCTGGCGCAACCTTTCCCCCACCATTTTATATTTTAAATAATTTTTGTTTTTTCCAGTCTGTCAATCCATAGTCTTGGTCTTAAGCACAGGCTGCAAACATACTTCAAGGAGTTAATCACAAAGCTTTCATTCTGTTACAGTCCTAAAAATAAGCATGAAACTCTTGTCTATTAAGCTGTGGTTTCATTCTTATTTTTGAAGGCAACAGCTGAAATTTCAACCTCAAGTACAAGAAAAAGAGTATACAAAGTTAAATTCACTGCTGGTGTAACCCCAGAACAATTCCAGAACATTAACATTTTAATTACTAGAAAAAATTAATGGAGCCACCAATTAAATCTCTTCTGTTAAACAGTGCTGTTTATATTTTTGATTACACTTTCAAAACTTAAAAAATATTTTTTTCTTACTGAATATATTTTTCCAATCTTTAATACACCAAGTAATCAAATTTTATAAAGGTGAGAAATCAGTTTAAAAGGATAGTTTCAACAAACCTGATCACACTGCCACTGAGGACTTGCACAAAGTCTCTCTGCTGTCTGTCTCCCACAGATACACCGCTGTTTACTGACACGTGGACAAGGCTGACAATCTCCTGTAAGTAATTGCAAAGTGCCATTGAGAGCAGGAATTGCAGAAGAACAATGTATCTTAACAACAGCAACAAATACTGCTCTGAAGTTGAAGAAGATTGGTGTACCTGCATGGCAGGGATTCTCACAAGCATGTTGTCCACACAGCAGTGTTCGTCCACACGGCAGGCGGCAGGACCACTCCTTGGCACTGCACCTGCGGGGCACTGGTTTGGCTTTCCTGCAGTGACAGCTTGTTGTGACCATCTTTGGGCAAGGTGGACACGGTCCTAATGATGGAAAAAAGAGTATCTTGCTAATTACAGGAAAAATAGTGTCTTGCTAATGACCATTCAGCAAAGGCAGCCTTGAGTACATCTCTTTTGCTCTAAGAATTTTAAATATATTTAAACAGTTGAAGCGAGTAACAGGTCCCTAAATACAGGTCACACGACCAAGAAACACAAAGGATTTACCTGGATGACAAAGCAGCAAACATTTATGACCACAGGAAGGTTTGAATTCCCTCTCACAGATCTGACCACAGGAGTGAGGTACCAGCCATGGGTCCACTGCTGGATTCTCCACTTTTCCACAGTAACAGTAATATCTACTGGGAGTTTCAGAGCGTTTGTATTCAAACCTACATTTTGGGCTACAAGAGAAAAAAAGGAGGGAAAACAAAAGCAACTTTCTAGAACAATTTTTTAAAAAAGGCACTTTTTATCATTTTGACTTCCCAAGACTGTTTCAATGCTACCAATTAACATTTTTAAAACCACTTTAATGAATAACAACAATATACAGTAACACAGAATAAAGGTCTTTCTATATGTCAGATTTTACAATACATAATTAAACAGATTTACAATAATTAATGTCTATGGAATTGTCCTGTTAATGCAATTTCTTTTTTCTAAGAATACATACAGACAAAAAATCAACACAGCAAAAATCAGAACAATTTTTATGTCAAGCAATATCAAAAGAATCTATGTAACAGATAACCTAGTTAAACAGAACCAATTAAAAAAAACTATTAAAAACCACGGGTTTACTAGTAGCAGTCTATTAGCCATGTAAAACAAAGCTTAGCAATGCTATTAAAACCATGCATAATAATTAGAATTTTATCTGAAAAATTTTAGATTCAAGACGTACACCTTCATTTTTCACCCTTAATGTTGATAGAAATTTAAAAATTCATTATTGCTAAAGGTAGATAGACACCAGAGGCCTGGAATTTATCAAGTACCACAGGCCAAACAGGCTCCACACAAGCCATGGACAAGGGATGCAACACAGGGAAGGAGAAACAAAGCAATTCACATTGCTGGCAACACTAGGAAAAGACAACAAAAAGAAGGTGCCCCTCAGAAAAGAATACAAAAACTTTAAAAGACCTATGCACCCATTTTTATAAAATAAAACATTAATTTGCCCTGATATAATACGCTACAGACCATGAACCATCTCTCAATAGTGATAGCATAGCTTTACCATGTCCTTACATGTAAAATAAAACACCATTATAAACATTATGTTTAAAAACAAAACAAGTTCATAGGAGAAGAGACATTATCAACTCGAGATGCTGCCAGCCAACAACTGACACTTTATTTCCTAAACAAACCTGCTTAGGAAATTTTATTTATGCCACCACATTGCTACCTTCTTCTTTATACCATCTCAAGGAAAACTGCAAGACGTGGTTCTAAAAAATAAGCAAACCCCTACATCTTGCTATTTGACAATATCTTTTAAACATATTTCATGGTGCCAACTTTAAAAGTGAAAAATATGTAAAGCCATTCAGAAATAAATGACAGAAGCTGAGACACATGACAGAAGATAAGTTACCTTCTCAGAGGTTAAAACAAATTTGATGCAGCAAGGTTTTAATATCACTGTGAAATTTTTCTGAATCATGTTAATGAAAACTTAAAAGTAATTATAAAAAGCAATAGAAAAGTCACATTTCTAAACTCTTTCTTCTTGTTGTGCATATGAGGTACAAGTACCACTCCCTCTAATGGAACACCAGTTTGCATGGTTTTCCCAAAAGAAATAACTTTGTACATGTACCATGAGGAGCTCACCATGGCCAGGGATAATCTTTCTTCCCAAAATCATCATCCGTCAAAGGAGAAGACACAAGGAAGAGGCTGTCCTTGGCCCACTTTTGGATACATACCAGATGAAATATACAAAAGCATCCACAACAGCTCCAGACCTGAAGAGCAGACATCAAGTGTCAATTGCTTTAAATAAGGTTTCTGTTTCCACGGATGAACATCCATAATATCTAAAGAAATGTAAGCTTGATATTTTTCCCTTTAAAAATGGTTTTTCAAAGATAGATTACACCCACTGTTAGATCAATACACAGTTTTACTGTTACAGATTCATACCTAGAATCTTTTTTCCAAGTCCCGTGGGAAGTTTTTGCCAAGGCTGACGAAGCCCAAAATACTCAGATAATCAGAGTTGATTTAAACACAATGTTGGAGGTCACGTAGCATAAACTGATGCCCAAAGAAGGACTATTGGCAGCTTAGCTCTGTTCAGACACAGCTTTGCCTAGCAAAGCTGGAAAGTCCTGAGGGATGGGGACCCCACAACCATTCTGAGCAAGCTACTCCAACTGTCATACTACTCTCCCAGTATCCAATCCGCACCTCCCAAAGCCCAGTTTGTGCCACCCTCGCTTGTTAAACCACCTAGCACCATGAAGACAACTTTGGCTTTACCCAAAACTATAACAATTTGGTAAGAAAAGTGCAGAAGAAAATTTTAACTGATTTTTTTTTTAATGACTTAAGACAATGTTACAAAATAATACTGTGAAAATGCAGAGACTTTCCCCATTAACTTATAGAGTACAGTACCAAGGACTAAGCTTCTAGAAGTATGGTAACTAACTTCCCAAAACTAAACCTAAGCAGGAGACATTACATAAACAAACAGACTTAGCTGAAATAATACAGATTCAAGATAATTAGCAAACCACTGCATTATAAAAGAAGACTTTCAAGTTACCAAATCATCTCAATTCTTAACTCTATCAAGAGCCACAAGAACTTCAAATATCAAGCTAAACATATTCATTAAGGTCTGAAAGAATATGGATTAAATATGTTAACAATTTATACAAAATATATTGCATTTCTTCTTAGAAAGAAGTTACTGACTACAGTTTCATTGGGTACGTGTAGTCTGTGTATATCTATCAAAAGAAATTAAAATATTTTCTGCGCTTCTGTTCATTTTAATGTTAAACATACAGTTGCAAACATGTTTTTGATTCAAGTACCTTTAACAGAAAGAGGAAAAAATATCTGTCCTGAAATCTCTCCCATATAAAATGTATCTATATGAAATAAGACAAACTTCTCTGACACACACACTTCTTTTTCACCTGATCAGCACTGAGGGCAGCAAAGTTTGTCTTAGCTTCCCTGCTGTAAATCTAACAATATCTCTTAATTTTCTTGTATTTCATGTTTTGCTTTGCTACTCCATAGCATATTGAATGCACAACTGCAAGCACTGGCATTCAACCATTTATCTTTGTCACCTGCTACTACCTAAAACCTAAAAACAGCTATTTTACATTATCATAACAAACATATGACAAAAAAAGACATATTCTGATTACAAGCTACACATATAACCACTTACGTGTTCTAGTGTTTCAAAATCCAAAGATGCCAAATTTGCATTTATTACTTTTACCATTTTAAAGCTATCAATCCCAAGAATAACCTCAATAATATATTACAAGTTATTCAGACAGTTAGATTTGTTTTGCTCTAAAAGATTGGTGTAAAATACTTACAGCTTGGTTCCTTTTAACTGAAGCAATGCAGATGAGACATGTCATGGCCCCCGACTGAAAAGCCTCATTCATGTACTGCCTCGTACGTTCCAGTTCACTTGCATCTCCATCTTTAATGGAAAAGGGTTTTAAAGCAATCAGTAATGTTTGATCTGTCATTTCGTACATGTTGAGACTGCTGAAAAAGCATTTTTTCTCTGAGTAAAGCCAGTCATGTATTATTAAAAAAGCCACACTTAAGACAGTTAAAAGCTATACCATTGCTTCTGCACAAAAAGACAAGTATAGCCAGTGTGCACTGCTGGGAAAAAATACTTTTAATATAAGGCATCATGACAGAGTGCCTTACTTCCAATTACAGTAAAATTCTAATACACAATGATACTGTATTGTTTATGCTTTCATACCAAAATAAAAGCCAATAATAATAATAAGCCAAAATGATAAAAACATTACCAGTTTGACTGGTGTAAATGGTAAACGTTTTGTCCAAAATCTTCCCTTGCTTTACTTCAGCATCTTCATCATCATCTTCAGAGGAGGAGCTTAACTGGTCTCCAACAAGCTTTTTTGCTGCGGCCTGATTAGCCTTCTTAATTTCATCAAATTTCTTCAGTGAAGATAATTCTATTAAGAGAAAATAGTAATGATGGTGAATACCATGACAGCCAATTGTAAACATCACATTCAGTTCTACATACTTTCAATTGTCCTTTTCTTTAAAGAGTTTGCTGATTTTATTTTTCAAGACTATTACATCACCACATTTTCAATACCACACAAAAAGAGATAAACTGTATTTACTTCTTTATTGTACATTATCATAAAATTCGCAGCAGGAATTATTATCTGTCAATTACTGCTGAAAAATCCAACCTAACATACCAGAATACAAGCAACTACAATGCTGCTTTATGAAAAGGATACTTAAAAAAAACCCCAAACATCCCACACAGACACAACTGTCACAGCATGAGGAAGAAAAAAACAAAACATGACATGCAGTTTTGTTTATAACAAATTTATAGTTGTTATAACTTGCAGGTACCATACAGGTACTTCTCCAGTATTTGGTATTTCTTAAATTATGACTTTCAGTGATCTTCCTCAAATTCAACAAATCTTTATTGCAATAGTGTGTTCACGCTATTTCACAGGAGATCACCACTTTTCCGTATTAGACTACTAAACCACATGTATTTCCCGGAGTTTCCTCAAGTTTAGTTTTAAGGGTCTTCTTAAGAAATTATGCTGCCACTAAAAAGAGCTCTGTCTTTGGCACTTCTGTGGTGTATTTCCCAAGGATGAACTCGCACTCACCGCTGCCGCACGCACCGAAAGCCCGCACCTTTCCCAGACCGGACCCAAGCGTTTCCCTGACCAGCGCACGCTGTCTCTATAAAGCAACTCCCCTGGCTGTTTCCAACCAGAAAGAAACAATGTTTCATCCATTACTTCACACTTTACTCTTTTGCTCCGAGAAGAAGACGGTGCACCCTGTGCACTCTGGCGAGGGCTTAGCCCCTTACTCCTCGCCACTGCCTGAGGCCTCCGCGTCTCCCCCCGGCAGGAACCTGCAGGCAGGACGCGGCACATGGCGAACACCGGCTCGACATCGCCAAGCAGCGCGGGAGCGGAACCGTGGCCCCCCAGTCTCCCTCCTCCGCGACAGCCGGGGACAGCCCCGACCTCGCCACCTGCAGGGGCTTCGGGCCATCGCCGACTCCCCAGCCCGGGGCCCGGCAGCGCGGGTAGAGGGCAGAACGCGACACTCACCGCTGGCCCCCTCGCCGATGGTCCCCGCTGC
>JANPWX010000067.1:1736453-1754302 GCA_024734555.1 Trochalopteron elliotii | reverse complement strand
TATCTCAAGGGATGGTGACTCCACCACCTCTCTGGGCAGCCTGTTCCAGTGCTTGACAACCGTTTCGGTTGAAATTTTTCCTAGTAACTAGGATACCTAGTTACTAATCTAAGTAATCTAAACTCATCTAACGTCTCCTGGCGCCGCTTGGGACGATTTCCTCTCGTCCTGTCTCTTGTTATTTAGGAGAAGACACCGCCCCCCTCGCCTCACTACCGCGTCCCTTCAGGTAGTTGCCGGGAGCTATAAGCTCACCCCGAGTTTCCTTTTCGCCGGAGTAAATTTCTGGCAGCCGCTCTTGCAGCCTGCGGCTCCTGCAGACATTTTCTTCATAGACGCTGTACCTCCTACAACTTCATAGTTCCTGGAGTATTAGAGTTAAAAACCGACCACAAAGCCTGTTTAGAAACTTCACTGGAGTTTCATGCAGAAAGTTTTAGTGCACAGAGACATATATTGAGGAACCTGTGTGCCTCCCAAGTTCTGACAAATAAAGGCAGGTTGAAATAATTTTAATTTTTTTTCACATTACTTTATAGCACTTACATTATGTCGTGTGCTGGGAGGAAACTTTGCATTTAGCCTTTTTTCAGCAAATACCTTCTCATAAAAGTTGTTACAGAATTCCCAAGTATAAGCAGTCTGAAAATACTAAGCAAACCGCTGGAAATCAATTCTGTTTTTCTGTTTTATTTTGAAGTGGTTTAATTAAAAGCGTTTTTATTCTCAAGAAAGGGGCAGCTATGGAATATAATTCATGTCTTAGACTGAAGGATCAATACCAAAAAGAAATTGTTGACAGTAGATATCTGCCTATTTTTAATTAAAACTTCATATCACATGTTTATCTAATAAAAATTCTTAAGCACTTCAACAAAGGAGAGAAGTGCTTCCTAAATGCCGAGTAGCCATATAGGATAGGTTGCTGCTGGCATGCAGATTGCAAATTATTCAAGACCTAAGATGGAAGAATGCTGATTGCAAAGTCCAACACTCGCAATACAGCTAAATACCAGAATAATCCTTGTTCCTGTGTACAGGATCTTTATTGACAGGATGGTGTACCCTTCCCCCTTATCAGCTAATTAAGCCGTTTATCATTCAAAGCACAGGATCAACAGGGCATGAACAATCATTTGGTATTTATATTTACCCTTGTCTATGCATTAAGTACTTAATAAAATTTCATTCTTGCAGTATATCAGGAGTTATTTCTAGATCTCTGGCATCCTGGAAAGCATCAACATTACAAAAAAGTAAACAGCCAGAAAGGAATACACTTTATAAAATACCCAATTTATATTATCTCCATCTCATTAAGGAGAGAATGCAAGTGTAGAGATATTATTGACAGTAACATGTACATATGTATTTTTTAAGAGTGGCAGTCCAGTTCCTCAGGATAATCAAATTTCCCTAGAGAATTACCCATTCTCTCTTTATAATCCCTTTTTTCACTCCCTTTCATCAAACTTATCCAATGTAACATGCCTATGATCAAATTCTACTGAAAATACACAGCTGCAAATACTTAGCTGAGACCGTAACTAAGCAAACCATTTTTTTTCCAATGAAAAAAAGTCACAATTAGGAGAAAATTCAAGGAGATAATGCATCTTAAAGCAGTTGAAAATGGATCTAACATGTGAATCTATAGATATTACTATCTCAGGAGTAGTTATGAAGAAAGAAATCCTCTATCAGTGGGAAAAAAACATCCTCTTTAGTCCTATTCTTCCCCCAGCACCTATAGAAGATGCTGTAGGAAGAATTTGGTCTGTTGCTGTCGTGTCTTCCCCTTGCACTCTGCCAGCATTAACAAGTGTTACATTAGGGACATAAACATTTTTAATTACAAATCTTCAAAACTTGATAGTCCATGTTCCACAGCCACATGATTACATGAAACAGAACGATCTTTAATGTGTATTTTTATTTTTATATTATTTGTATATTTGTATGTTATTTGTTGTTATTGTGAAAAGAACACTAGATTATGAGCCATCCATATCTTTTGTATTGATGCTTGCAAAAAGTCGTCTTTTCTCCTCTCTGTATTCCAGCCTTTGCATGTATTGTTCTGAAAGAAGGTCTGTTTCAAACTGCCAACTTGTATTTCAAGAAATCAGGCAAGGGGGACCCAATGAAGTAATAGTATTTTCCTAATCTTGCAGCCTTCAGTACTCTCATCTACATTATAGATATACTTAATTCTTTTTATAATATCTGATACTTAATTAATTTCATGTTAATCAATAGGTATTAAAATGTGCTAATTTATACACAAATTTAATATAAAGGTTAATGACTTGAAGTAATATAACTGTTACCAAACCTTTCCTTCTCTCCATTAGCAGACACAAAGAAATTATTTTAAAACAACCAGCAAAGCTTCCAATATTTGCCAGTGTATGACCATATATGTGCATCTGCCATAGAGCAGTGTAACAGAGAGTACGTAACACATTAGCAGATAATACTACCTGTTTGTGCAAGAGCAAAGTGTTATCTTCCATTCTCATTCTTGATTCTTCTTTTTCTACCCAAAACTGCTAAATATGTGCTGCTTGTAGGAGATTAGTGACATTGTCTCAACAAATAATTTTTTTGTAATTAATAGTCAGGTACTACAAAGATAAGAAATTAATATATTCAGCCCCAATGAGGATTTGACCCTCAGTCTTATTGGCAACTTCCATTGTTTTTATTCTGTTTTTGACAATCCAGGTTTATCTATGGATGGATCTCCTTCCTCTAAGTCTGCAAACTCTTCCTCTATAACTGGCTTCAATATTTTCTCTATTTGTGTAAGTCTTTTTTTCACTTTCTGTTGTGCACCTTCATACTCAGCCAATAACCTGGCGAACTTTGTTTGTAACCTGTCCATAGCACGTTCCATGTAGGCGACCTTCTCTTCAAGATCTTTAGGATCACTTCCTAAATTTGCAATTTCAATGTCCAGCAACCCATCTTTCATCAGGATTTGCTTGCCTTTTTCTTCCAGCATAGCCTTTGCATCTGGGTACTCTGTTAAAGCCTCCATGAGATCATCTTTAGACAGACAAAACAAGTCTGAGTATCCAATACTTTTAATATTGGCTGTTCTTCGATTGCCAGCTTTGCTACCCTTGATATTAAGAATGCTGATTTCTCCAAAGTAGCTGCCATCACTTAGGACCACAAATTGAGTAATTCCATCATCAGCAACTACTGCAAGCTTGCCTTCTTTGATAATGTACATCTCTCGTCCAATATCTCCTTTTCTGCAAATATAATCTCCAGGACTGTATACTTGGGGCTGGAGTTTCAAAACCAGTTCAACCAGCAGACCAGCTTCACAGTCCGCAAAAATCCGAACTTTCTTTAGCGTTTCCAGGTGAACATTGATTGCAATCTCTGCTCTTAGTTTATCTGGCAGATACTTCAAGACTTCTCTTTCATCCACAGCCTTTTTGTTTGTCCACAGGTAGTCAAACCACTTTATAACTCTTTTTTCCATGTCCTTACTCACATTCCGAAAGTGCATATACTGCTTGATAGCATCAATCCTTGCTTGAAACTCTGCCCTGGCAGCATTCATGTTGGAGATCATTGAGCCCACGTTACCAACAATGGTAGCAAAGATCAGTACTCCAACCAAGAAGTCAACAACCACAAAGAAATACTCAGAATCTCTTACAGGAGGGGGAGTTTCACCAATAGTAGTCAGGGTCAGTGTTGACCAGTAGAGACTGTAGACATATTTTCTAGTCAGGCGGGCAAATTCAGGGTCTGAGGTGTTGGGGTAGACCCATGTGTCAGCCCCAAATCCAATGGCTTTTGAGATCGAGTAGTACACGCAGGCATTCCAGTGAATTATAATCACAATGTACATGACAAGGTTAGAGATCCTGAAGATATTGGGGTAGTTTGTTCTTGTTTCTGTTCTCTGGAAGAATTCAAACATCCGAGCTACTCTGAGTAGTCTGTTTATTCTTAATTCTGGGTAATTCAATCCTAACTTAAAGTATAAGAGATCAGTTGGTATGATTGACAGAAAATCTAGTTTGAATTGAAAAGATTTCTTGTATTTCTCTCGGAGCTTTTGTTCTTCTTTCACCAGAAGACCTTGCTCCAGGTAACCTAAAATAAAATTGTAAATAATAAAAAATGCTACAGGTTCAAATGTGTTGTGTTTAATGTCAGTCCAAATCAACTTTGAAAAATATTTTAGGTGCAAATTCCATATGGAACATAACTTCTCTTACTTTTTAATATTTAATTTCTTATTTCCAAATAGTCAGCTTAGTGCTACATGGTTCAGCTTCAGCTATGAAAGATGAACAATTCTAGACCTGAATATTTTCCTCCACTTTTCCACTATGGTGAACAGCTGAAAAAAACCCCATTTTCCCTCCAAAGAAATCTCCACAAGCTATAGGAAGGGTGATAAATAAGGAAAAGAATTTGAACACAGGATTTTCAGTTCCATATTGACTGTACCTACTTAATAGCTCCATAGGACAATATTTTAAAATAAATAGTTGCAGCTGAAGTTAATGGGATGTCTTGCTTACTCAGTGGCCTTGAAAATCAAGCAAATACTTGAATCTCCCATTAATACAAAAACTAGATTTAGGTGCTGGTTTTTCAGAACCTCTGATCCTCTCTTGTCTGCACCACATGTTTCTTTTATCTTGGTGAGTCAACTGCAAGCAGAACAGCCTGTACCTGCATATCTCAAACTTTATGCATCCTTTGAGTAATACATCAGAATTTCATCAGAATTTCTCCTATTTTTACAGTAAGGCTACAGTCCTTTAGAAATCTATATCAATGTCTTTTTTTCACTATTGCACCTCATCAAGGCTATTCAGATAAGAAAAGTAGTAGTGTTTTGATTTAAAAAAAACTGGCATAAACATGTAAAAAGGAGTAATTAATTATTGAGTATATTTACCTGTCCTTGTCCGTACAAACATATCAGCAACATAAATGGCATCAGAAACATAATCAATAATAAACCATGCCACTAAGTAATCGTGCTGAAGCTCATCAAAACAGGCTCTGAATACGAAAAACAAAAGTAAATTACCATAAAACAAAAATTAAATACTTGCATGAATCAGTGATGAATAGAATTTTTTTTTATCTAGTCAAGGATATTATAATTTTCCAGAAGTTGTATGTAGTCATTAAAGGAGTACATCACCTAGCAATAATCATGGTCCAGTTGTACATCACAGGCATTGTGATGCAAAACAACCAGTTGTAATAAATATTTCCTGCTGGATCAATGGTGAAAATGTCTTTCTTCTTCCTAAGTGGTAAGCAGGGGGAAAAAAAGAGATTTAATGAGACACTTGAAATACACATATCATTTTTGAGGAATTAAGCATTCCAGAAATTATTATTGTGAAATAAATGGTCTTTATCAAAGTTAAACTTCCTTGCTCAAATGGATAGAAGACATGAAGCTGATGTGACTTGGTGTGACACAAACTTTAGAATCTAAATTTTGCTGAGCAAAGTTAGCTTGGCAGTCTCACTTTATAGTGCCACATGTGACTTTTAATTCTTTTTTTCCTACCCAAATAACTCTCTTGTCTTATAATTTATTTTGTCATTAAAAAAAAAAAGATTATGTGACTACTAGTTTTTAGATAAATATAAATTATGAGATGAATCATGCCTTTCTCACAGGGAAAAGTCTAGCCCTGATGAAGATAAAACATTGGCATAGTTTGCATAAAGAAACCAAAGAACAGGAAATCATACAGCACAGGTTTCTACTGTACTGTTTTAAATTTCTCTTCCTTAGCCAGAAAATTATGAATTTACCAAGCAGTCTATAAAGCAACAACTTTTAGAGCATAGAAGATTTTACTTGCTTGTAGGTGCCTTTGTGTGTGGGAGAGATTGCTTTATACTGGCACATCGTTTGCTGCAGTGTGTTATCCAAGAAATGTTAAATAATCAGAATCCAAAGGAGATATATTTTGATTAATGTTTTCAGATCACCTCCATGCATGCATATTTCTCTCGTCCACATATGAGGTTAAGTCAAAAGAACTCTACTCTAGGGAGAACAACAGCAGTCTTTACACTCATTCACTAAGGTATAAACATCTTTACAGAACATCTGAGAATGAATTTGTTCTTACATCAAAAGCAATTTTATTATATAGCATAACTGGACCTAAACAAAAAATACTTACACTTCTATATTTTCTTTCTTCTTCAACTTATCTTTACTTTTATTTTTCTCCTTTTTATCTTTGTTCTTTTGTGTTTCTCCATCCTTTTTTTTTTCTGGCTTGCTAAGAAATAGATTAACATTTTCCATTGTTAAGGATCAAGTTAAAACATATTTAGAAAAAACTAAATATTTTAGAAATGGTAGTAATATTATTCTTCATCTTACCTCTTCTTTTCTTTTTTCCTTTTCCTCTCCTCTCTAAGAAAAAGAAAAATAAGATAGGTTCATGGGATGCACATCCCATTTCTCCAACATCTATTTATTAGAAGCATCTGAATTCAGTAAGGATAACATTATACTTAGGTGTTTGGCCTTCAAAAAAAGTTTTTCTTATTGCTCATTGTATTCACCTAGAACTACTTTTGTTTTAAATTAATAGATACAATATCAGTAACTTTGGTAATAAGGATGATCATCATCATAACTGATTGCATGAAGCTGAAATGTATATGCAGTCTCTTTTGGGCTTACCTGAATGACATAACTGTTTCTAATAAAACTATTAGAAATTTATTATAATTATTTATTTCTGGTTTTATAATCAATATTGCAGTACTCTCATTTTATCAAATGGCAAAGATACTTACTCATCTTTATTGCTATTATTGTTAATATTGTAGCATGCAAATACTCCAGGTAGATATTGTTGCCTGGGGAAAAACAAAACAACACAGTCATATGATATCTGCTGAAATTAAAAAAAAAACAACTCCTAAATATTTACAATAAGCAATATACTATAATCTTAAAAACTTAGTTTATCACTAAGAGTGAAGAAAATCTTATGATAGCAAGTGTATGTGCTTAGATAATCTTATATAAATCATCAAACTAAAAAAAAACATACCAACACAAAATATATTTTACATACCTGTTTTCCCCTTTGTGTATCAGTCCAAGGTCATTACTGGTGTCATGCACTACCACAGTGGGAACAATTGTATGGGAGTGATGGGTCTCAATCACTCCTACCTTCATGGTCAGCTTTGTTTTAACTTGGGTAATTGAAGAAGACTGAATAAAAAAAGAATCAAGTCATTTCACCACAAGAATAAGTAGCGCATTTTTTCCCTAAAAATGAATCCTTTACATCCTTGCTTTCCTGAAGACCAACAAGAATATTTGCAGTTTCCTGTCACCCATGACATTCCCACCAGACAAGAAAATGACCTGGCAACCACTGCTAAAGGGAACATTGTACACATCTTTAGGGAGGCATTAATTTAGGTCTTTCTCCTGAGTTTTGACATGTACTTTGAAAATATTTAAACAATTGTGTTTGAAACATCTACACTGTTTCTTTGAGTTTTGAACCAAAGGCTTGAAGCACTGTATCAAGATGGATAAACAGATTCATGCACAGATGACATCCTGAAAGCCAGACTAAAAAGTATCCCCTGGTTGTAGGTCCAAAGAAATCTCAGTATACCTGATAACTGAGACTTACACTCTGTTGAGACCAAAGAGTGGGCTCTGTAAATAAGAGGGTAAGACTATTGAAGTAGTTTCCTCATTCATATAGCAGGTGGTATATAAACACCTAAATAAAAATGTTAGTGGCTCTTTATGTCTGGTCTGTTCATCTCAAGGGAAAAAAAAAAAAACTGAAAATGTTTCATAGCTAATACAGTGCATTCTATTGCATAATTTTCTAGCACTGGTGTGATTAACTTCTGCTCTCCTTTTTCACCACTTATTCCTACAATCCTCAGTTGTATCTTGGCATCAGTGAGACTGCCAGCTCTTTGGGCATGAATTCCAGCAGTGTGATTTGCTCTTGCCAGGGCCATTCAGAGAGGATTATAAAACAGATATTGATACGGCTATCCACTGCAGTAACAATATCCCTGTATGTGTGAAATCAGAGTATAGAGGTCTGTGTAAGCCACAAACTGACAAATGAGTGTCTGTACCACTGATAAGTGAAGTCAAATGCCAGAGGGATCAGCCTTAAAGCAGTGTATTCTGGCACACCACAAAGGAGAAGCAGAATGATACAGCTGACATTACTGCCAGACTTACTTGATTTCCCTCATTTGTCAATTGTTGTTTTGATTTTCGGCCTTCTGATTTTGTTTACATTCTTGTATTGGAGTTCTCCCGATTTCAACATAAACAAAGTAGATTGTTTTCGCATTCCTCTCTGTGATGGACTGCTGGTTTGACCACTGGGGTCAGAGAGGTGTTCCTCTCGTCCCCCAATCCTTGACCAAGTCCCAAAAACTATGTAAATTGAGTTTCCCAAAATAAAGGCCTTCTTTTCTCACTTCTCAACCTGATGGGTGAGTGTCGTTCTTTCATGTCATGCTTGCGACAATCAATGGAACTAAAAATATGCCTATACAGGAAATAGGAGGGGAAATTCATGTTTCCAGCACTCATCAGACATGAATGACACATGGTGCAAAAAATAATACAGCAATATCACAGAATAACAGAATCTTCTGATTTGGAAGGGACCCGCAAGGACCACTGAGTCTAACTCTTAAGTGAATGGCCCATACAGGGATCAAACCCACAACCTTGGTGTTATTAGCACCAAGTTCTGACCAACTGAGATATAACATTCTACAAAATAGAAAGATAAAGATTGAAGATTAAGATGAAGTTATTCCATTAATAGTCCTAAATATAGTCCAAAATTACTGATCAGTCTTTAAATGCTTACCAGCAAAGATCAGGTATAAGATAAATAGGCATAAAAATATTCTAAATATCAAAGACATGGTAAACTTCAGGTTAGATTCATCAGGAGACTAAAAGCTGTACCAGGGTTTCCACTGACTTACTGCTTGAAAGTGAGAGGATTGAAATTACACCAGGTTCAATTAAGTAGCTTTATATCTGCTTACAGGTGCTCTGAAAGCTCTACTAATGCTGGCACACAAAATTCCATCCTGATTAAACCTATATCCTCCACAGGGCCACACATACAATGGTGCAAAATAAAGATGTGTCCAACTCAGCACCAGACAAATGTAAATGCAATAATTTCAAGGTAAATAATTTCTCTGACAGAGTTGGCACTAAGCCAGTCAGTTCATGTTAGTACTCACAGTACCAGCATTTCTACATAGGCGTATATTTTTCATGTTTAATTTTCCTCTTTGAGTCTTCTGTAGTTCCAAGAACGAAAAAAAAAAAAAAACCCAAACCAAAACAACAAAAAAATTGACTTTGTGCTCTCCAGGCAAACTGATTTGCACTTGTACTAGAGTTTTAAGATGATGATAAGTATGATAAAATAGAACATGTCCAAAATGACACCAATGCAGAGTATGTAGCCTGAAGGTTGGGAAAAAAAAATCTGTATCCTCTACATTCCCATGTTCTTCAGGTTAATTGGATTTTCTGTGCATTTTTTCAAATAAACAAAATCCTGTGGCTCTGTTGGTGTCTATTGTAAGCAGAGGCACTGTGGGATACTCTGTGTTCTGGGGATGCAGCCATGGCAGCCATGCATAGGTTTTGCTGGGAAAGAGGAGCTGCCATTTGAGGCAGGACTGAACATTTCATATTACTGAGGTACTGAAAACATTAGGTGGCATAGAAATTGAAGTGTTAGCTACCCTGTAGTCTCAAAATACCAAGTTTGAATGTCGAGCTTAGGTAAGTGCTGCACCAGGTTATTTACCTTGTCAATCAGTCAGGACATGTAGCACAAAAGTATCTTCACATTCCACTAGTCTAAAAGCAAATTGTGGGGAGTTTAAGTTCCCAAGTCTAAGACACAGAAGTGCTAATGCAGTACGTGCCCAGTGCAAGTTGGGCAGACATAGTAATTAAATCTAGTTTGGCGGCTGTTGTTACCTTCTTACAGCATTTGCCTATACTGGGCACAGTGGAAAATATCACATTAAACTCAGTGAGTCCAAACTCATCTTAATGCATTTTCAAGCATTTCAAATTTTTCTACTAAATTCTATCACTATCATATTCCATAGTCACACTTTTTTTTTTCCTTAAACTGATACATTGTCACAACTTGTTACAGTGCTTTTTAATATTGGCACATTTTCACATTATCATATTTAGGTAGAAAATTCAAAAGGTAATAGATAGATGCTTTCTTTTATTTTATGTTCTTACTGGCCCACCACATTCACATCTCTAATCATCATTTTCATAGACAAAATACTTTAAATAAGGGTACCCTGGAACAGATTTTGGCATCATATAAAGGTCTAATTTTTTTCTTTACAAAAAGCAGCAAAAAAAATCTTCATTAACATTGAAATCTGCAGCATGCTACAGCATGATCTGTCTTTTCTAACATGCTAAGAGTTTGTAGCAGTTCTGCAATAAGCAGTTTCAACAAGCAGTGTGCATGCTTACCTTGGGGATGTAATCTGCTGCTTCTAATAGAGATTTCAGTTCTTTAAATCAGCCACATTTCCTTACTACATGAGCAGAATCACTATGAAAAGCTAAATAAAATCAACATTTCATAAATAAATCCCTTATTGATTGACTTTACAAAGAGCCAGCCCCCGGTGCTGTTCTCTGAATTATTCCCAAGGAAGGACATCGTTATTAGAGGAGAATTTCCTTGTCCTAGTGATGGATTTTGAGATTTAGAGGGAGATGAAAGTGACAGTGGCAGTCAGTATTATCCTTCATCTGAGCAGAAGCTTACTAGCCCTATCTACAAGCACTAGAAGTGATAAATACTGAAGTGCACTCTATTTTGAAATTGAAAAAAAATTGTAAATAAATATATATTCAGTATTGTTTCCTCACTTGTTTTCTTAATATTGTAGGTGCTTTTTAACCGTAGTAAGTTTTTTACTGTAATAGATAAAACACCATAAATGGAAATTTCCTGTTTATTGTAATGTGTATACCATATGGCTGAAGAAAAGGAAGTAACATTTTAAACTACTTAAAGTTCTTAAATAATATAACATAACATATTTTGATGCTTAAAAATCCAGTGAATTGTGGATAAATTTTTAGTGGAAAATGCCTTGATGATGAAGTTTTAAGACACTGATCTTCAACTTCAGTATGAATTATGACTTTGCAAAATTGTTTAAGTAGCTGCCTTCCTCCTCCATTAGAAATGTGCAAGAGTGCATCTGTAGTGGCCAGGGAGTCAAGAAAGGCTCCATGAGGATCCTAGCATATACTTCAAAAGAGAAGATGGTATTTTCATACCTCACCTTTCATGTTTCACTGCTGGATACTGCAAGAATGAGGGAAATAATGTACTCTGAAGTCTGAGTGATTAATTTTTCAATCTGGAATCTTGTATGTGGCCCATTTTTGTAAAAGAAAAAAAAAAGGCTCTTAAGCATCAAAAATAGGTAAATGTTGAAACTTAGATTTATATCTTTGTCACAACTGAGACATAGCTGAATTTACTGAGTTACATATTAACTTTGCTTCACAAAAAGCAGAATCCAGGAAAGCAATCCAACCCCTGGGACTCCAGGATTATGACACATTTGTTTCTATAACCAAGGACAGCAGGTAAAAATGCCATTAGCAATCATAGGAACCAACTTAAATCTTGCAGCCCAGGTGACTGAGTTTATGGACTTAATAATGAAAAAAATGGTCAGCACAGGTGAGCCTCCTGATGATAGAAACAAATTAGACACATCTGCTGCTATGACTTTCCAACCCTGAAGACAGTAATTCCATTTTCCAGAAAAGCGAAAATGCATTTGAAATTTAAAGAATAAAAATAATTTTAAATAAGATAGTAATGGGCAACACGAAAATGCATAATCTTATGCACAATGGAAGCCACATAGATCAGTTTTGAGTAAGATATGCAACATAACAAATAGATAAAGAAGTGAATAATCTTCTAAATTCTGGCATATGCTTTACTGTTGTCTTTGAAGAGCTGAAATGCATCTCTTAGCCTAAGATGATAGATATGAAAGGAATCTCAGAAGGTTACTGCATCCAACTAGTATTGAATCTTAATCAGTTTTACCTCTGTCGTTCTCCAGGCTTTTTTCCCTGTCTTGCAGTCTGAAAGATGTCCATGTCCAGTGCTGAGCAGTGATTCTGTGAATATGTGGTGGCACTAAATGTTTGGGCCATATGCCTTGTTATGCCAACAAAAGAGTTGATAAACCTTTTTAATCTGGTATAGAACTGCCAGATTATTTATTATTTCTTATAAAATAGTAAGTCCTGCAAAGCAATGCTAACTTATTTTTTTTGTAATTGGTTTACCCTGGAATTTTTCAAAGCTCTCAAACAGAGGAAGATGAGTCCTGCATGGCCAGGCCAGTTCCTTGTCTGACAGGACCTTACTAACCTGTGAAGAAGTTTGCAGGACAAATTCTGGATGAACTTAACACAGTAGTGTCAATTCTGCCTTCCTTTAAAAGCCAGTTATGTAGCTATCATTGACTTCACTGATGATTATATTAGTTTAATGTCAACATTTTTTCATGGATATTTTTCCTGTCATTTTATATTCCAGTGAAGTAACCTTGACTGATGGGAGAATGACTGCACTAATGGATTATTGTTTTAGTAGGCCAATTATAATCTATTATTTCATCTTGCATTGTCATCATCTCTAATTCTACTTAATCCTATTAAGGCTATGTGTAGTTTCAGATACTCATAGCCAAAACACTAGATACATTACATATAGGTATAACTTTATTTATAAATAGGTTTTAATGACACAACATTGCCTTTCAGCTTACTGTGTGGAAGCTCTGTAAACAGATGAGTGTTTGGATTAGAACCATAGTTTTGGCAGGCTTATTTTCTGCAAATACTGTTCTGTTTTTTCTAGTGCTGATGTGATTTCAGCAATTAATGTCATGTTGGAAGTGCTGTACCTGAGAAGACTCCAGGGCTTCTGGCTTATTTATGCTTTTCTGTAGAATTCAGTGTCATGAAGCTCAATTGCCTCAATGAGGCTTGATGACTAGAAAACCATCAGTGCCAACAGTATCTCCACCAGTAGGTGGTACTGTATTTTTACTTTAGGGTGTGTGTGATGGAGAGTGAAATAGAAGCAATTTAAGATGTTTGTTGGTGTGCTGGATTCTCATGTACAGATGAGGCTGCAATCACAAAGCACTGCAAGTGCTCTCAGGCCCAGAGCACAGCACCACAGTGTGTGTTCAAACCCTGTGTCAAAGCCTTTCACCATCACCCTCCAGGTCCAGACCCTAGTTTTTGCATGACTACTCTGCACAGGGACTAGCACTTCTGAAATGTCCACACTACGTCTGGCCACACTTAGCAGTTTTTTCTGTGCCCTGAGATGAACCTGCAGTAAGATTATCCTTGTGCCTTCCAGGTTCAGTGGGTTTCTCTCCCCTGAGATATCTCTTCAACTCCCAGCCTGAAACCTGCAAGGAACAGAGAGACTGTCTTATCAGAAAATTCTCCAGAAAATACTAGATCTTCATTCAATGGCATAACTGGGATAAAGAATAATTGTTGTGACCCTACAGAAATTCCAGATGCTCTGTACAGCCAGTACTTCTGTTTAGCAGAATTTTATTTCAAGTTAACATAGGAAATCTTGGTTGGTTGCACAGAATAATGATGCTAAAATGTTTACACATGCAAAGGTGATCCAACTAGTATTAATTCTGCTTAAACAAAAATCATCAATATATGACATTGTCACCAATAAGAGTGGTAGAAAATGCACTGTAGACAAAAGAGGTTTAATAAATCTAGCCTTGCTTGTTATTCACTCTGTAGCATAGAAGGAGTTAAGGTGGCACAACCTGGGCATTTATAAAGGAACATGTATACAATTAATCTTTATACAGCAAGTGCAGCAATCTAATAATTTTGAACTTCAGTCTAGAGACCTTTTTTTGCTCAGTTGAAATTAATTTCTTCACGTATTGCTTCTGCAGGTCTGTGCTAAATCACCATGTAGTGGGGTAGATGGAGTTCCCATGGTGAGAGCTTCATTCACAAATCTACTTCAGTATTTTTTATGTGGCTACATGCCAGGAGAGGTAATAAATCTGTGTGTAGCTTCTGTATTGAACAGAACTCATGTTTGGACACTGTCGTGTGACAGCGACTGCTGGCAAAGTAATGCAGAACAGGGAAGCTGAGCAATGGTAACGGGATTTAAAAATGCCACAGGAAATTTTCCTAAATAAAAATCAAACAGATAGATCTTGCTTCATGTTTGCACCTGAACTAGCTGCACAGTGAACACGCTTTCTAATTGTGGTGAAACCTGTTGTCATCATCTTCAGTATTTACAATAATATAATGAAATACTGCATAAGGAACTCAATGCATATGCACATAAAAGAAAAATCCTCAACAAGATTAAAGAATTTATAACAAAGCCAAGGAGATAAACAAATTATGGTAATCAAGGTATTTTTTTTTATTTGTAAATAATGGTAATTTACAAATTATGGTAAATTAATGTCTAACACAGAGATAAAGATGGTGTTTATTAAAGCACAAAAATGAGGTTTCCAATGGCTGTTTTAGTTATAAATGTAAAAGATTAAAATTGGCTAAACAGTCAATGCTTCCATTTTTATCGAAGATCAACATTAAAGTCAGTGTTTGCTGGCTTTAAGGAAATTTTCATTAAATCTTTCATACATTATATAATTAATGAAGTTACGCAACTATGTAAGTAGCAGAATTTCAACATAAATTTTCTCTTGCATTTTCCACACATTTAATGGGGGAAAAATAGTGCAATAATACAGAAGGGCATAGCAGGGTTTCATAAGACACTTATTCCTCTTTAGGAGAAATGAAAACTGCCACAAAATTGCTTTGACTGTTAGTACATGCATATTTTTACTTCATACACAAAAAGTTGATTTGTGCTTTGCTGTATCTGGCATAGCTTCAGGGAATTAAATGGGTCTGTGCTGATTTGCATTAGCTCATGATCCAGACATTGCTTTAAATCAGTCATAAGTGTCACTTTGAATGATAAACCAGCATCTTTTTCCTCTTCATGTCAGTTGATAAGATTGCATATCAACACTTTATTTTCTTTCCCATTTGACCTCTACAGGTCATCCAAAATAAATAAAAATATGTCAATGTTGATAAATTACTTTTATGTAGTCTTTTTCTTCCTGACATTGTCTCAGAGTTCTTCAAAACAAGTTGAGTATGAAAAGTACTAATCATCAGTGAAGTATTCACACATGAAGTATGCCTACTGTCTTCTGTAATAATGTTATAGATTGCAAGTTTTTTGCATCTGTCCAAAGACTTGGATTGTTAATCACAAGTTTTTTGTGACTTCATATTTTTTCTCAGAAGAAAAAGGGTTTCACAGTGGTTTTTGCAGTTTATTACAATATAAAAATTTGACGAATGTAAAGATTTTCAGCCAAGAAACAATAAGTACATAGCATCATTTAAGTTGGAAAATACTCTTAAGATCATTAAGTACAAGTTAACCCAACACTATTTTGTTCACCATTAAACCATACCCATCAACACCACATCTAAACATCTTTTAAATACCTCCAGAGAGGATGAGTCCACCATTTCCCTAGGTGGCCTGTTCCAATGCTTGACAACCCTTTGGGTGATGAAAAATCTCCCCTGGCACAACTTGAAGCTGCCTCTTCTTGTCCGGTTGCTTTTTATTTGGGAGAAGAGACCAACCCTCTCCTAACTACAACCTCCTTTCAGGCAGTTGTAGAGAGGTGTAAGGTTTATCCAGAGCCTCCTTTTCTCCAGGCTAAACACCCCCAGCTCCCTCAGCCATTCCTCATAGGACTTATGCTCCAGACCCCTCACCAGCTCGGTTGCCCTTCCCTGGACTTGCTCCAGCACCTCAATGTCCTTCTTGTAGTTATGGGCCCAGAACTGAACACAGGATTCAGTGTGGCCTCATCAGTGCCAGCTTCAGGGGGACAAAATTTTGCTGACCACACTACTCCTGATACAGGGCAGGATACCACTGGTTTTCTTAGCCACCTGGACACACTGCTGGTTCCTGTTCAGCCAGCTGTCAACAAACGTGTAAATCAGATTAAATATTTTATTCATTAATTAAATAAACTTTGATGTCCATGGTCTGTGTAAGAACTGGGCTGGTACAGAGGCCCATCTACAAAAGTGTTAGCTGTATTGATTTTCAGTATTCTTGCTGTGGGTACTGCACCACAGTTGAAGCCGTGAGCAGCAGGTCAGCGAGAGCTGTGCCAGAGGAAGAGGTGGTCTTTGGCAGCTCACCCTCTCCCACCTTCTCTGTTACTTCAGCAGGACTTTGTGGATATTACCACCAATTGAGTTACTTGCAGGATTGCAGCAAGCTCAAAAAATTGACATATTTTTGCAGAAACAGGGATGTGAACACACAGAGTTGACAGATCTGAGAGGACACGGAACAAAAGTAGGAATTTGAAGCAGACTGCATATATCCATCTGTCCATGTATGTGGTTTTATCCTATGGGCATGGTTATGTTGTACAAGAAGATCACAGTTTTCTCCCAAACTTTCAGATGGTGCTTTAAAATTTTGATTTAACTGTTTCAAATGCCATTTAAAATTATTGCTCTATTTTTTTAGCAGTAACGTGCTTTAGAAATGTTAAAGCAGAGAAGTCAAATTTTTTATCATGCAGCCTGCACTGGATCCAGGCCACCTTCCATACAAATTATTAATAGTGTAGACATAGCAAAGTGGAATGGTAATTAAAATCACAAAAGACTAATGCGATGTTCCTTTTCTCCTAACATACAGAGTGCTGGTTATGCTAAAAAATAAATACAGAAATAAAAAATGAGATGAAGACATTGAAACTGATCTCGGTTTAACCACAGGACTGCAAAGTCAAGGATGTGTAAGGCAAGGAAAACCAAGTTATTTTGCTGATAATGTCATTGTATTTCAGCAGTATGCCCCAGTGGTAAAACTTTTCAAAACCAATGATGATTAGTTTCAGTACTGTGCTGCAAAGCCTGGTTACAGCTCTAATCTCAATCCTGCATGTCCCTGTGGTGGCTCTGTGGAGGTGTGCTAAATTTGAAATTTTGCCTCCAGTTAGAGAAACCCTTGTGCATGCTAAGGGTCTGTAGATTGTCTCAGAAAGTTTTCCGGGCAACATGTAATATTTTAATAAGTCTTACAGTTTGTAAATGTAAGACTTTCACTTACACTTACATCACTTAATCATGTCAAAACCAAGACCTTAGACTTCCACCTTGAAACCATCGATTGGGCAATAAAGATAATTATTTCTTATAACAATGTGGAGCCTGTTAAGCCACGGGGAGTCATCTCAGGGTATGCATCATCAAGTACTGCCCTTGTTCTACGACGCTGGCATTGTTTGGCCGCGGGATCCCTCTGCTTGTCCGCAATCCACTGGCCAAAGTGAGCGTTGGCAGCTTGTCACAGGCATAAGTGGTTGCACATCAAGACTGCTCACCTCTTCTCCCAGCTGCGAAGGGGAAGAAAATTAGATCTATAGAAACTCCCAAGAGAGGCAAATGCTGCCAAGGTACTTCAGGAGAGAAAGCTCTTCTTTGAATTCAGTGTTCAGGTGGGCCCACAGCACTCCCCAGGTCTGGGACTTGGTAACGATCTAGAAAGACCATTCCGGGTCACTCCTGGAGCCCTGGGTGCCCTTTGTCCCCTCAGGACGGGTCCGCAGGGGTGGCG
>JANPWX010000067.1:1656517-1736121 GCA_024734555.1 Trochalopteron elliotii | reverse complement strand
TTGAGCACATGGTTCATGCGCGGGGGCGAGGCCGCGGCATTCGCTGCTGTAGCCGCCCTTTGCCCGCACCGCGGGCGCCGTGTCCGAGTCCCGCACCTTCGGTTTTCCTCCGCCCTGACGGCACCCGGTTGTTCGAGGAGTGGCGCGGTGGGCGTCGGGGCGGCTCCTGCGCCTCTCCCCCGGCCGCCTCGGGTTAAACATCTTTTCAGCTTTGGTTTGTGCTTTTTGGTGAGTCTGCACTCCAAGTGTGCCCGGGAAGAATTCCTTGCTGCTTCTCGCTACACCCACTTTTGGCTCCAGGAGCCTTGGCAAAGGTGGGTTTGGTATTTCCCGGGTAACCGAGAAAGCAGTTTCGTGTTTCTACTGGGGATCAGCTGAGTCGTGAGCTCAATAGAAATGGTCAAATTATTGTCTAATCAAAGCAATTAGTTTTTGAGATGACTTAGGACCAATATCTTCAGTGGCAGGTTAAGAACCAAGTTGGCTGTCACTAACCAGGGCAAGTCAGCTCCGGACTTGCAGAATGACAGCAAATTAGACGTGTCACAAGCAGTGTGTTGCACCGGCGTGGCTGATCTACCCAATTCAGATAGAGAATATTTAGGTGTTGGAGGGGAAAAAGAAAAAAGAAAGAAAGAAAAAAAGCTTACAAGTTACACCACCAACTGCCTTAGCTCAAACTGGTTTCCTGTTGCTGCCAGCCTTGAGTCAGAGCTGGGAGAGATTACTTCTGCAAGGAGGGGTTCTGCTGACAGGTTCATGTTTGTTGACGTTTGGAAGTAGGAGGTGAAACTAGCTTAGGTACAGAAACTGCGCTGAGCAAGCCAGGCAGCTTTGTCACCTTCCTCAGCCTTTCCAAGTGATCCTCAGACTGTTCACAGGGATAATAAAATAACAGTAATTCCTGGATCAGCCTCCTTTTCCCATCTCTCATGTGGTTCTTTGATCAGTGCAGTGACATGCCACTTTTCATGCAAGTGGAACAAATGACTTTATTTTTTAAACCCTGAAAAGCTGCTCAGCACAATAAACAGAGATCATAAGCATTACATAAAATTACTCTTCTCAGTGACAAATTCAATGTTTCTTTGTCAATGTGGGCAAAGATTGTAATTCAGAAAGGAGAGAAACAACCTGTGGCAGTCACTGGATGACTTTATACAAATGGTGTGATTAATTTTTCTCTATTTGATGTTGTAATGTATGCTGAGGAATGAAAAAACATTAGAACACATAGAAAAAGTAGCAGTAGTGTCATGTGAAACAAAATAAGCCTGCCATTCACCTCCAGCTAAATGAAAGTACACCAGTCACAAAAAAGGGGGAAGAAAATAGGGGTTTTTTTCACTGTAGAAACCCAATGCACTGATAAAAAGCTGTCTTTTATCAGGAGTGTTTGTCTTAATGTTTTCTTTTAATTAAAGGCAAGGAATCTTACTGTGTCTCACACCGTCCTGGTTTAGCATCAGTATAAATATTGGGAGCTAAGGGATTTCATTCATCTCTCCATTGTTTTTTTTCACAGAATCATAGAATGGTTTGGATTGGAAGGGACCTTTGAAAGTTATTTAGACCAACCCCATGCCATGAGCAAGGGCATTTTTGTCTTGCCCTGATATGTGTTTGCTAAGGGAAAATATATTTATGCTTAAAGGACTTTTCTGTAATTTTTTTTTTGTGATTTATTCTTCAGTAATTATGTCAAAACAAGTATATGCAATTTTTTCTTTCTCTTAGACTATGCTAGTAGTTCAGGATTTTAAAATACTTTCAGGTGCAAATGCTAATTCTGTATTTTTACATTATCCAACTGTAATCTCTAGTAATGATAAGAGTGTAGAATAGTATCTATACTACACATACTGTGCAATAGTAACTGCATGTTGATCTAATTTCTCTAAGATTTTAATCTTCAGCTATGGATTATGAACATACCCATCTTGTGGGAACATTTTTATTAAGGCTGACTTAGCAATACAAAACAACTCCTGTTATATGGAAACACTCTTGGCAAACAAGGAAATGTGTTTGCACAGCCTGCAAATCAAATTATAACTTCCTGTAGTATGTTTGTTGTACAGTATGGAATGAGAAAACAGGGAGCAGGTACTCATTCTAGTTCCTTTCTTGTAAAGGGTGCTGTCTCCCAGAGTTAATACCAGCATTGCCAACTGCAAATACAATATTTTTAAGACCTTATGTATTTTAACTATTCCTTGTTAAATTGTATTAAATGAATTATCCAAGTCTGCTTCTTGTTAATTGTTCAGTGAAGTACTTTTGATACAATATTATTGTTTCCAGAGCTTACATGTGAACAGGAGGCACATCCTTTTCTACCAAGTCCCCAGGTGGTGTTTTTTCAGTTGGGGATGGGGAGAGGGAAGAAAAAAAAAGAAAAAAAGGGAGTGTATAACTGATGCTGGCACTCATCAGGATGACTCGTTTATGTGTTATTTTAATTACAGGGAAAACATAGAAAACAAAACCATTTATTGCATCTCGTGCTTTATATGTATCATGGTGGACTGAGCATTTGTACTTCTGCAAACTGTTTCATATTTTAACTTGTCTTCAAGTTGTTCTTAAAAGTATTCCAGTCTAGATTCTCTAATCCACACTGGTTGCCTGATGCACTCTACTGTGACAAACTGAGACATCAGCCTAGACTGCCTAAGCCCTGTTGCAGCTTTGCTGCCTGACCCCTGCTTCCCCATGCAAAAAACCAACTCCTTTTGTTCTTGGAAATGCAATACCTCTTCTTCCTTTGAAAACAAATCTAGGCTGATAACAATGATGTAATTCCCACAGACTGTCATCACAGTGATACTGATAATGCTTGGCTGGCTGAGAGTGTGAAGCTTTGGTCTCTGCTCAGGATCACCCTGAGCAGTGTTGCAGGGATAGCTGGGGGAACTGTCCCCTGTGGCCTGTGATCTACCTTCACCCAGGGTTTACTGAGGTTAGATTAAATTTGCTGTGAGGTGTAATGAGGCCTTCACCTGAAAATTTTGTGACTGGTTAAATAAGACTTGGCTCACACAGTATTCACTGAACAGTTTTAATAAAATATCTTAGTGGCCATATGCAGTGAGAGTTTGCTCCCTGTTTGATTTTCCTTCCTGTTTTTCCATTTGTTTTTCTAATCTCAGCTACCAATGTTAAAACAGAGGCCTTGAATAGCAGCAAGCTTACTTTAACAGGCGAAGTCCAAAATCATGAATTCGGCTGCATGTTTGTAGTCTCTGCACAACAAAAAAGAGCCCTTTCATCTTGAGATTTCAGGTTAGCTTTTAAGATTTTGAGTTGAATTTTAAATTGAAGCTAATTTTTTTTTTTTTGGTTGCATTCCTTGGTATTTCCTTATTGCTTGTCTGAGCCAGTGAAGTTCAAAATATGTATGTAAAATAATGTACTCACCTGTGAGCTACAGAGGTGGGTAATGACCCAGGGCAGCATTGTGTGCTTTGTGTGGGTTTTGTGTGTTATTTGCACAGTCAGAAATTACAAGTGCTCTGCAAAGACATGAAAAGCAATGAGCAGAGTGAGGGCAGGGCTCTTCCAGAGCTGGGCCTGTGTCGTGAACCATTTGTCCTTCTTTTTCTGCTCCCAGGTGCTGTGCTTTCTTTTTCTTGCCGTGACTCCTGCCAAGCATGGTGCCAGATCATCAATGTGTCTGAATCACGCTCTTCTTTCCTCACCTCTATGGAGGGGACTGGCAATGAAACAAACTGGAGCATTTCCATGCCTTCTGGAAGCAAATACCACCTCTACATTGGCTTGGCTTTGGCTGTAAGTTCCAGTATCTTTATTGGTTCTAGTTTCATACTGAAGAAGAAAGGACTTTTGAAACTGGCAGACAGAGGAGTCACACGAGCTGGTAAGTGATGGTACCAGTGTTGCTCCTGCTGGGGACACAAATACCTCTTGTAACTTGACAAAAGCAAGGTTTGAGTCACAGAGCACATGTTTAAAACTACTTTAATGCTGACCAGAAGTCCTGTCTTGGTTAGAGATGGAGACATGGTATTATTTCTCTGTGTGTGATTACTGGAACTGGGATTTCAGTGTATAGGACTATGGGAGGTGCAGGGGGTATTAAATCTAGTGAGCTGGTGCTATTTCCTCACTGAGAGAAGTTAGTTACCAATAAAAATTCTCCACTTGTCATACCCTTCAAAATGCCTTTCTCCCTCTTTTTTCAATCTTTTTCCCCCTCATTTGAGATGGAAATTCTTAAGCTGGTAACTAGGTTTAGTTTTTGGTTTTGCTCTGCTTTTTTAAAGTAACTGCAATAACTTGTAGAAATGACATTTATTACACAAGCTTCTACAATTAGTACAACTATCCCTTCACCAAAATCAACAGATGAAGAGCTTGAAAAAGAACGGTTGCACTAATCTCATAAGTTCCCTTGCATGGATTTAAATACATAGCATTAACAGTTTTTCTTTTGTTTTTTTTGTGTTTATTGCAATATATTATTCCAGAGAATTTGGTTATTAGAAACAATTGATACTGAATATTCCATATACTTGTTTTATGTAAAAGAAAATCACATACTCAGAGACATTTTTCTTTCTAATTTCTTCCAACCGAAAGTAAAAAGACAGTCAAACTGCAGTTGACTGTATGAATATATTTGATCTGACCTGGAAAAGCATTTTGAAACATTTCTTAAGATCAACAACAATCTTTATAAAAATTTTACTTTTGCTTGAAACTTCCCCTCTGTGTATATTTAGTCAAATAGCATTTTTAGAAGTCCAAGTCACAAAGCAGTAGAGGGGTTAATAAAATGTCAATCAAAATCAAATATTCTTCTTGTTGCATCCAGGTAACATGCTCTTTTGGTACTTTGTAGTTGCAAATGTGAAGCTGTACTTTTTGTTTCTTACAATAAGCTGATCTGTTTCTTCTAAGATAACCTTATGTTTTCTCTTTCAGGACAAGGTGGATATTCTTATTTGAAGGAATGGCTTTGGTGGGCTGGACTGCTATCAAGTAAGTCACCTCTTTCTTCTCAGCCTATATGTAAATCTACAAAAAGCAGGTTGTTTTAAAGAGATTTATTGCCTGATTTTTCATTCCCTTCACTTAAAAGAAATGTCCCTGCAATTACATCCGTGACAAGCTGTTTTGATATGCCGTCTTTCAAATAGTGCATTTGGTCTTCAGAGCTCTTTGCAGAATAACTGTCTTTTCTTTAATATCTGGTCAAATGCAGTGGAATTGCATCTGCCTAGCTTCTAGGAGTACTTAGGAGAAAAGTACTTTATTCAGCATTTATTTTTTCTAGAAGAGGTTGTTCTGCTAATTTTGAAATGAAAATGTGCATAAAAAAGATTTTGGTTTATATTTGCTGTCATAGCTGTCATACAAAATATTTACAATACTGTGCCTTTTAATATCCTCCTCCAAGCTTATCCAAATATTCTTTCTTCTGCAGTGGGATTAGGAGAAGCTGCAAACTTTGCTGCCTATGCCTTTGCACCTGCAACCTTAGTTACCCCCTTGGGTGCACTGAGTGTTCTCATAAGGTCAGTACCAATGGGGAGCAAGCCTTGGCAAATGAACCACTCAATGTATGACGGAAAACATACTGTCTTTGGCTGAAAGTAGAGATTTTTAATAAGAAACTGAAAACAATTTATGGACAATTTTGTTGCTTGGTGGAAAGATTTTTTTCCTTTTTTAGAACTGAGTTCTCTGGGTAGATAGAATCAAAATTCTTGTTGCAAAGGCCACTGAGTGCCTTCCCAGTAGCTTTCCACCTAGATTACAAAGTAATTCTCATCAGCATGTACCAGGTATACTGCTGACAGAAGGTAGTTTATCTCTTCCTAGAGAACTGGAGGGTTTTTTTAAAACTGTTATCTTGTTCTTCAGTTGTGACAAAACTTTAAATAAAAATACAGTATTCCTTCACAAAATGTTTTCAAAAATATTTATATTTATAGGAGCATAATTTCATATTAAGGCACGGTTAGTAAACCTTCTGGTTTTGTTTTGACTTCTTGAAATCCTTCTGGAAAGAAGGCAAAGAAAATTTTAGCTTTCTTCTGTATCCACAATTAAAATTTATGGTTTTTTTGAAACAGAATTGTTGTTCAGAGATTTATTGTTTCCTATGTATGAAGAAAAAGAAATTTCCAAGTTCTTAAGGATGTACAGTAATAAGGCTATCATAGCAGCAGAAAAGACATGGACTATGCATACAAAAATTGTATAGGAAATAATTTTTTAGCAAAATGAGATTATTGTATTTTAAATGTAAAATTCTGATTTTTAAGAACTGAGTATACTATATGAAACACTGTGTTTAAAACAACATGCACCACATATTAAAATCAAAACAAACAAAAAAAAACCCAAACAAAAAAAACCCCTAAGATGCTTGCAATAATCTACCTGCTAAAACTGCAGCCATTCTGTCATAGCAAAACTAATGTAACTGAGTCCTTGCAGTGGTGCTGGGGTCAGCATGTTAGTAGATGCAGATTAACTGGCTGCTGTGCAAAACAGCTTGAGTTTTATTGCCCTCTTCTTTGATGGGGTTAGCAATTGTTCAAATTTTCATGAGACAGAGAGGTTCTTAGACCTTCATGTCAATGAACTCATTACCCTTGTGTGAAAAAAAAGTCTGTATTTTGATCAGTGGGTTGAATAACTATTTGCGAGTTTGTTCACGCACCATTAAGCCTGTGTCTGTGCCCAAGGTTGTGCTCTAACAGGCTAATCATGCCCTGTGAGTGGTGTCATTTAGGCCATGTTATTGTCCTTAGGTTAAATAATCAACCCCGTGGAGATCCTGGGGTTGATCTCTTCAGGGGAAGACATGCCTTCTCTGTGTTTTGGGGGGAGTCCTGGCAAGCCAGGCAGAAAACGTGCCTGAGTGGGAGAGCCTGGGGAGGGATGAGGAACAGTGTCCAAAACTCATGTGCATTGGTTGTAATGGCAAATTAAATGCTTTGAACCATTTTTGGAAGAAAGAAGCAGCTCTTGTGGTTAATCTACAAGTGAGAGTGCATACCCTGACCCACTCAATCAGGAATGAGAAACTGCTTAGCAATTTGGACCCTTTTACAATCTGGAGGGAAGCAATGAGGGTTGCTAAACTCCCTAAAACCTGAGCTTAGCTTCTTGGTCCTGACCAACTTTCTTGGAAAAACTCCTTACAATTTGATTGTTTCAGGCTGGTTTACCGTATATCCAAATTCAAAAGAGGTTTTGAATTATTGTTATGCTACACAGAGAGATTTTGAATGTCTTTCATGGCTGGTGGAACTGAATATTTTATTTCTATTTTGCTGAGCAGTGCTATATTGTCATCCTATTTTTTAAATGAGAAGCTGAATATTCATGGAAAGCTGGGCTGTGTACTGAGCATTTTGGGGTCAACAGTCATGGTTATTCATGCCCCAGAGGAAGAGGAGGTCACCTCACTGGATGAGATGGAAAGAAAGCTGCAAGATCCAGGTCTGTAGACAATTGCAGTGAACACATGATATAGTTCATAGGGAAGTGTCCAGGACACTGAACAACTCTGACAACTCATTTTTGTGGACATAGTCTGATATTTTATCTCATGTACATTACTCTTCCCTTTCCTCTTTTTTACAGTGTTTGTTACATTTGCTGTTCTCCTAACAGTCGTTGCCCTTGTCCTGATTGTTGTCGTGGCTCCAAAGAGAGGTCAGACAAACATCCTGATCTACATTTTAATTTGTTCACTCATCGGTGCCTTCTCTGTCTCATCTGTGAAAGGCCTGGGCATTGCCATTAAACAAATGCTGGAGGGGAAGCCAGCCTATCGCCATCCACTGGTTTACATTTTGGTGGGCATCTTGGTGCTCTCAGCCAGCACTCAGATCAACTATCTCAACAAAGCACTGGATGTATTCAACACATCCCTAGTGACACCCATTTATTACGTGTGCTTCACTACGACAGTGGTGACGTGCTCCATCATCTTGTTCAAGGAGTGGAGCAGTATGGAACTGGGTGATATCATTGGAACCCTGAGTGGATTCTGCAGCATCATCATTGGCATCTTCCTATTGCATGCTTTCAAAAACACTAACATCACCTGGAGTCAGTTGATGTCCACTGTTGCCAAAGAACCGTCACTGCCACACCGTGAGTTTGAAACCACTCACACTTTGCTGCAGAGCATGGAAGACCCAGCTTTGGTATATGAGGAGGACAACATTTTATTCAGTCAATGAAACACTCGAGCAGTGTTCATCATCAAAGTATCATGAATTGCAAACTCAGCCCACCCACATCTGCTGGAATGCTTTACTTTTCTGTAGTCCTCTGAAAATTTGTCTGTGAGGCCTGTTGAGTGTGGGCCACTCCTCTCTATGTCAGCTGTTGGGCAGCAATGAATGAAAATGTTCAGTAATTAGCATCACAGACAGAAAAGACAGAAACCTGGTGGTGATTATATGTTAGGCAATGATAAATAAAGTCCTTTTTTTATGTAGCATCTCTTGGGAAATTTTAGCAAAAAAGGTCTTGGGAAATTTTAGCAAAAAATGGTCTTTGTAAGCCATATTTTAAAAATGCACATTTCTTTTAATGATAAAAGACAATCCTTGCTGAAGTGGCAGGTACTCTGCTATTATCTTGGTGATGGCCTTAATACTTTTGGCTTTCTTTATATTTTTATAATTTATTGCCAAGCAAGCTTGTAGATACTCTACCTGAAGGATATTCATTGGAGACATAATATGAAGAAAACAGTGTCTTTTAGTTTTTAATATAAAATTTTATTTTATAAAATAGTGAAAATTTTTTTCACTTTTGATGACCTACCATTGAACATTGATTAGATGTCATAAAAAAATTTTAGCAAATACAATTCTTGGTAAGTCTCGGCTTTTCCACCCAAGGAATCCTGAATGGATTGTGAATCTCTGAATGTGCCTGTGCTTTTTTATTTCAAAACTAAGACCAAGTTTAAGAAAAAGAAAATTCATTAGAAGCCTGAGAACAGTTGCTACTGGCTAAAAAGTTACATGCGATGATAGAATTAAGTATTCAAAGGCCAGAAGATGCAATGAAAAATTTCCACTTTGTTTTATATTGTTTTGAGGATTAAGAGGGGGCTTTACTTATTTCCATATTTCTTCCTAATACAGCCATCTATTAATTAGAACCTATTTAAGTTTTCAAATTTTTTCCTTGTTTTCTGGGAAGGTATTGTTTTTTATTAATAATAAAGCGGTCCCATTAATTTTTATTCTTTTATAAGTGCAAAATCCATTTTACGATCCATGCAGTACTTCTAAAAATACTAGGTAAAGGATGGGCTGTAGGCAAGGCGTGAGAACATCAGAACGTTTTTTTTTTAGTTTGGACTTTTCATCTTTTCTAAGTATGAGTATTCACCTCTATTAGATGTTTAACAATATGTTAACCTACCAGAGGCCTTGAAGATTGGTGACTGTACTGTCGTACTGTAGTTCCTCGGTTGTGGTCACTGATCTTCCTGTCACAAAAAAGCTTGCACAGTCTGCGGTTTGCACATTACAATTTTCTTTGTTTCCCACTTTGTGAGTAAGTAACTTCAGCCTGTCAGACGTGTGGGTGGTGACAAGCTCATCAGAAATCAGTATTTCCAATCTTTGGATTTTTAAGTGTGAGTTCAGAAAGTTTGCCAGAGGATGCCAGCACTTCAGCAGTTAAAAACTGGTTTTAATCATCTGAGATTTGTATGCCAGACAGAGCTTTCTCATGAAGCAGGCTCTATGTTTTCCAATGTTCAAAAGGTTTAGTAGAAGAGGACAGTTTGGATGGATAGAAGATTGTTCTGCCAAGGAAAGCTCTCCCTTTATCTGTAAGAACAAAAGGGTTGCTGCTTGTATTTCATATATTTGTGTGGCATCACTGTTATCCAGCAAAAGCGAAGTTTTCACAAAAAATGTACTTGCCTTCAAAATATAATGACGTTGTATACAGTATCAATTTGGAATATTTTTCAGCTCAATTGAGTGATGAGATTCACAGCAATTCTTTGCTGTTAAAATGCTTCTGTTAAAAAAAGCTCCAGACAAGAAAATCTACTAACAGGGTTTCATTACTTCTTAGTTAATGTAGAGAATACTTTGGCTTTACTGACCAGATTCAAGTTTCAAAATCTTTATAGTTAAAAACAAGTAATACAAATAATAAAAAGACTAAAGATGGAGGGAGTTTTGTAGTTGGTTTTTTAACAAAAGCTTGAATTGCTTTTCACTCTGAATTAAACAATTCAAAGAATAACTGAAGAAAATATTGACCTAAAAAAGAGAAAAAGAAGTGCTTTTGTATAGTTCTTGGCCCTTTTTTTGTTATAGTCATCACCACATTTGTGGTGTGACCATATGAGTTATTTGTAAGGAAAAGCAATCAGTCCAGTTCTTGAATGGATGTGCGTTGGCATTTTTTAAAGGTATGTCATAATACTTTCTTTGAGAAGGGTGTGGACTCCTTATATATCAATTGCTGGCAATAATTAACTTGTACCAAGCAAAATTCCTGTATTTCTTACTGGACCTGCATATCTGCTATTATACAGAAATAGCAACTAATAATAAAAGAATGTTATTTTCTCACAATGTCAAAAAAACAATGTTAATGGTTATTTTCATGGTGTACAAGAAGTACATCATGTTAGAAATAAATTAGTGATTATTTTTTGTATAAAAGCATTTATTGTAAGAGATACTATTTTTAAATGTTTCTATTTAGTTACTAGATTGGAATAACTTTGATTTTTTAATTGAAAATATGCTAATATTTCTCTCGTAATAAATTATTCATGGTTATGTACTAAATTATCTGTGTTTTTTAAACAAGGGATAAAAAAAGAGTGTCATTCGTATTTCTAAACTAGAGAAGAAAATCCAAGGCCAATATATTAGGCATGTCTGTCTCACAAACAGTCTCAGTGGAGAGTGCTACAGTGAGCTGTCAGGCTTTCCAGGCAGTGAAATGAAGGACATTATATAAAGTAATTAGATGTGCTTTGGTATGTAGGGTGAATGGTTAAGAAGGAGAACAAAGCAATCCTCAGAGGCAATACGTTGCTAACCAAATTACAGTTTTAAAATGCTGATACTAAACAAATCTTGGTAGCTACTCATTATTAACATACCTCAGGACAAAACAATGGGCAATTAAGTTCGTTACATAGCTGCACCAACTAAATGTAGGTAGGTCAAGAAGACTTGGATAGGTTAAAAAAATCTGTACCATTTTGGAAGGAAATACATCTGTTATTAGTTTCTATAGAAATCTGTTCTAGCATCTTCATTTTCCAGCTGCACTTCAAAGAACCATGCTGTAAAAAAAATCTTCATCCCAAAGGGTACATATTCAAAACTTCAAACTCTACTCATCAGGGCTGCATCCTGGAGCTATATGGGGAATTGCATACTTCTGGAAAATGCCATTCTCTCACTCTTTAAATTCCAGCAAAATAAAACTGGCAAGTGTGCTAGAAAATATCCTTCCAGCAGGGCAAGTTTGCAGTAGCTGACACCTTTTGGGCAGCTTTTAAAATGGTGCCATGTTTCAGAACGTGGCTGGGAGGCTGAGCAGGAGTCAGATGAGTGGTGCATGAGGGAGAAGGGATTGTGATGTGCTTTGGTGTGCTTGTGGGGCCTCCCATCTGTAAAATCTGTGGGGAGAGAGAGAGGGAGGAGGCAGGAATTAGTCTGAAAACTAAATGGCACTGGAAAGAAGTGTCACCACCCCTGTACACACTAGTAATTGGTCTGCTTTGCTTCTCAGGAGTACTTTCGACAAGTAAATTCATTCCACTTTCCGAAAATAAATTCTATTTTGTCAGTAATGTATCTTTTTCATAGAAAAGAGATGTATCCCAAGCGGCTGGCTGACAAAAGCTTGGAGTTCTGCCTTTTTTCCTCCCATCCATAATACAGACTTGTTCCTTCTGATGTTTGATCAGCCAACAGCAGCTAAATTTTTACAAATGCTGAACACTCCTACAGCCTTTGACGGAAAGTTCCCTGTGTGGAGGTGTCTTCCTTTACTGTTTTTTCCAGATCTCATTTTTATCACATGGAAGTTTAAAAAAAAACAGCAACAGGCATCTCTTTATGGTCAGTGACAAGGATGTCACTCACTAGTCATCCATTTTTGCCTGTTAGAATATGGTTAGAATTTGAACTAAGCTCACAGTCATCATGAAGCCTAACGTGGCCTACTCAGTCTTTATTTAAGGGTTTAGCTGTTCTGGTAAATGAATGCACTGTAGATACCTGACCTTTGTACTGCAGACCATTTATTGCTGCCAATTAAGTACCAGTTTCACTGATTCTGAAGCAAGTTCTAGTGCTTTTTCATTTATTTACTGTCAGTTTGATGATAGCAGCTGTTACATTTATCTGTGTAAGAATGTTAATAACAGCTTCCTCAAATTTTTCCCAAGCAGCCTACAGAAAGACTATATTGGGAAATGGAAGCCTGCTAGGCAAGCATTATTGGCTCCAGGTATTAGACCAGCATGTTTCCAGGGTGGGTGCATATTCACCGTGGGACACCTCAGTAAGACAGGCAGGAGCAAAGTGCTTTGAGTACATAAACCTAATGGAGCTGATTTTTACTGCATGGTGCTGTAATGTATTACATATTAACTTGCAGGAATATGGCAAAACCAGTTTTACAAGAGCCATTAAAAAAGATGCCTCATATATCATTCAAAGTCCCCACGTACTTTTTATTGTGGAGAGAGTTTGAATTTCACATTTGTAGTGCATCATCTGCTGAAAAGATTTGTACTTCTATGGCCTGGGCATAAACTGTGGTAAGCTCCATGTGTGTACCATGTCATTGTCTCGATTTTGGCTGAGGGAGAGCAGAGCCAGGACAGCTCACCTGACCTGGCCAAGGGGATATTTTATACCACGGAGCAGTGGTATGATCAGTGTATAAACTAGGGGGAGAGAACTCGGCTGGGGGCTGCTGGTTACTGCCTGTGGATGGGCTGAGCATCAGTCAGCAGGTGGTGAGCCCTGGTGCTGTGCCACACTTGTTTCTCTTGGGTTTTATTCCTCTCTTTCTCCTTTTAATCGCTATTGCTATTGTTACATTTTACTTTGTTTCAGTTATTAACCTGTTCTTATCTCAACCCCCAAGTTTTACCTTCTGATTCTCTATCCCACCAGGGGGCAGAGACAGTGAGCAAACAGCTGTGTGGCACTGTTGCCAGCTGGGGTTAAACCACAAGAATTACAGATCTGCACTCAGTCATAGCTCTGGTAAAGGATTGAATTCTTATAAATAAATTGTCTATAAAAGTAAACAGTGACATCAGTTGGTGGCAATTCTTCTGGCTAATTACATGAAATAATGAGAATATCATGCTTTACTTGATGCAGAAATGCCTTAGAAGTGTGTTTGAAGGTACTCCCAAATGTTCGAACAATGGGACTAACAATATCCTTTCCCAAGGGTTGATAACTATCAAAATACTATTGCAGTAAAGGTGACTGATTACTGCGAGGACTATATTTGATTATGAGATGCCATCATCTTTTAGAAATTCAAAACTTGGTGGGATTTGCTATATTTAAATATAGCACACACATTTTATTGTTACAGTTATTTTCTAAATTTGGAAAAAAAAATTAAACTGTGACTCAATTTGTGACAAAATTTAAATTGAATTCATTCTTTATCTAGCATGTTTCACATATTTTTTCTACAAAGCCCTATAAAACTAAATATTATAAAACTAAATATAAATAAATAATTCACAATGCAATCACATATTTTCGAGAACATATTTATTTGTAATGGCCTGACTATTTTGTTTTAAATAATTATGAATTCCATCTGCCTTTCCTTCTCTACAATATATTTGTATTGACCATAGTTATGATTTAAAATTAAAAGTGAATAATAACATAAGAAGTAGTGGTATAGACATGCCCATGTAAGGTATCATAGGATCCATCTGAGCTTTATTGTCAGGTTTCAGTTTTAACTTGCCCATTAACCATTCTGGGCACTTGCAAGGGGAGGACTAAGGCACCTGTGGGCATTCAAGTAGGTGAGAGCAGGGGAATGGGAGACAATATCAGAAAATTGTGGGAGAAGTTGGAATAATATTGATACCACAATTAGTTTAGGTCTGAACAAAAGAATGAATAAAAAGATCTATGAGGTGAGTAGGCTTGGTTATTGCTTTTCAGACAGGAGATTTTTCTCCATAACCATGAAAACAAAGCCTTGAGAGTCCCAGACCAGTCTCCTGGAGTATCTTTCTCAAATAAGTAAAAACTGGGCCAAGACCAGGATGCTGGTACTGTGATTTAGCTAGAGACCTCTGTAAAAGGTTTTCAGGTACCAGCTACATTAGTGGCATGCTTAATGCTAAGTTTTCAATAAATATATTGGTATAAAATCTGTGATTATGTCATCTCTGCTAGATCTGTGAGGGTCACTGTTAACTCTGCAAAAGTAGGACGTCCTTCAGGTTTCTGAAAGGAAAAGCAGAAGATAAACTTTTGTTAGCAGATTGGTCAATTATGGTACCAGACTTCAAAAATTGGATATAAGTACATATGAGATACCACTTAAAAATTACATTTCATTTTATTAATACAGAAGAAAAGATTAAGTTTGTCATTTTAGAGAAAAAGGCAAATCTGTTATTCATGATACCAGCAGCATGAGCACAGGCACTTTTAAACAATTCCTGAAATTTCTCTATACTTATTTCAGAAAAGAGAACTTTTCCCCATGATCTCTCTGCTGACTGGCATCCCAATGGATGTTTTCAGTAAGCAGGCAAGCTGGATGCAATTTAGATTTCCATCTCTTCAGCTTTTTTTTTTACTCAGGATTTAAAAATTTTATACAGAGTGGTAAGATGGAAGAATAAAGGAGACAATGGTAGCAACAAGATTTCCCAGCTATTCACTGTGTATGCCTGCACATTTACATGAAAAAATTGCACACAAAGCTCTTCTGAAAGTACTTTTAACCTAAAATAAAAGATTTATTTCTTCTAGAGAGTAGAGAAAGAGGGCCCTTAAGGGATGTTCAGATGGAGAAGATGTTGAAATCAGTGTTTTGTTACCAATATAGGGAGTAATAGGTGCTGAACAAATGGTGAAAGAACATGAAATATTAAATCAGCTTAGAGACGGTGAAAGAGGTGCAGCCTAGGAGCTGTACTGATGTACAGAGATTCTGATATACACTTGAAAAAGGGGGTTCAAAATCTAAATTTAGTGGGCATATCCACTTGGTATATGAATGTGTTATCATTCAGAGCAGATCTGGAGAAAGCTGTGCATGGTACAAAGGCATGAAAAAGGTATCACATTGGATCCAGCAGAGAAACAGGACAACAGTGGCATATTCCAACCCAGGGGTGGTCTAGACCTATTGTACTGATAGTGTGCTCTATATTTCTTAGCTGCAACAGTTAAGAGAAGCAGAGGCTCGTGATTCTGAAAGCAGAGGTGTGATTTCTGAAAAACATAGTTGGAGATGCTGAGATGTGAAATAAGGATTTAATGCCTTGAGGTTTTAAGATTACTTTTATATACATGTTAAAAATTAATAATAAAATAATATCCCAGGGAAAAAAAAGGGGGAACAAACCTCGTGCCAGCAGCTGTACATGACTTTGTACACAGGATGCGATGCCAAATGTGGTCGATAAAGTCGGTTACCCTGAGAAATCTCATGGACAACTTCAGAATTGGACTTGGTTTCAAAAGGCATTTTGCCTTCTGTGAAAACTTCCCACATCAGTACACCTAGATGTGAACCCAAATAGGTTTAGGACAAAACAAAAGATGCCAAACTCACAAGCTTTTAACAACTTTAGGAGAATTAAAAACAGTCTTGATTTGTCTGTGTATTGAAAAATGCATGAAAATACAGGCAGCCTGAGCTGAATGAAGGATACAACCCGAACAATTTTCAATTAATATAATTTTGCTCTCTTTTAAGTCAGCTAGGGTGATGGTCCATGAAACTCAGATGAATATATGTTTGGCTAATGAGGACTCATTAAAAATGCACATTTCAGTCAAAATCTACTTTTTAGGTGCAGACCCTTCCGAATGAAAAACCCATTTGTCCAATATAAGCAAACTTTGAAAAAACAGGAAGGACTGAAGCTCAAGATAGGTAGTATGGGTAAAAAGTTACACTTTCCTAAATCACATCAGTAGTTTTAGGGAAGTGTGGTTGCACTTTCAGCTAATGAACTCACCAAATGACCAGACATCTGATTTACTGCTATATTTTTTGAAATGAAAGACTTCAGGAGATGACCATTTGACTGGAAACTTGGCACCTGAAGAGCTGATATATTCGTCATCAATGACATACCTGACAAATAAGAGGAAACCACATATATTTGAATGAGTGACATTTCCACAAATGGTTTAGAATTCCATAAAAATAGTGTGTGTCAATTTGGAAACAATACAGTTATATCACTATTTTAGTATAAAATGCACACAAAAAACCATACTGGAATCTATGCACTTAAAGACATTTCTGTTTAAATAAATGATTTTGATTATTCATCAGAAATATGTCAGAATAAAACATTTTTATACCATCGTAAGACTGACAGGATGGTTATTACTGTCATCTTTTGAGTGTGTATTGATAAGACACATCACTTCACCATGGGCAGGAAAATCAGCAGCAGTAAATAATTAGTCTTTTTTTTAACGGATCTACCTTTTCAACCACTTGTTCTACCCAAGTATGACTCTTGCTGTCCATCTTCACAGATGCCATATCAGGGACATTGTTACCAAAGCAACACACAAAGGAATGTTCATCATATTTGAGGCAACAGTTCTTGTAGGTGCACTTAAGTAATTGCTTTTGCCCAAGCTTATAGGACTGACCTCCCAGATAAAGTGAAATTATGTGCCTAATGCAGGCATTCATAGGGTAACATTTTAAATGGTTACTAGGCTGACCCCAACATACTTAAGAACTCTGGGCACATTTTCCAAGCATTAATGTTCCTGAGCAGACCACAAATGTGCAGTACACATTTATTCTCAAGGAAAACATAAAGGTAATTTTTTAAAGCACCTTTTAAAGGAGGTCACATTGAAATAAATAATCTCTTTGCCTCACTCTCTCATTTTGGTGCAGGCACAGAAACATGGGAGGCTATTGAATAAGGAACGTATGAAATAGCAGTACAAAATAACCTGTAACAGCAGTTGTGTGAGCTCTGAATAATTAGGTTGTGTTCCCATCACTGCTTCCCAGCTTCCCCAGGAGAGTAAGTCCTAGAGCCACACCACTGATCTCCCCTTTGTGGCCACAGTGAGCCATTCAGGTCCATTATTCTTATTCTGGACACTGACAGCCACCTTGGTCTTACTGTGTTTTCTGATTCAATTAGAAAACTCCAGAGCCCTGATACTCACCTTACCCTTTTGGGGAGCAGTACAACCATGGTACAGGACAGTCCTTTGAAAAACAAGTCCTTAACTATGAACTGCTAGGGTGTTGTGAGCCTGAGGTTAGAAACAGGAGGCAAAACCAAAGGAGCATGGCTCTGCTGATCTAACAATTTGCAGCCGCAAAGGTAAATGTCACCACAACCTTCTGCTCAGAGCCACTGACTGTCTTGCAAGCTCATCTGCCTCCTAAGCAAGCTGATTCAGTCTGCTAACCCATGGAAAAACCAGCCAGTGAAACACAAAAGTGGAGAGCTTTGTGCTGGGCTTGCAAGAGGAAAGAAGAAAGAAGACATCCCCTTTGGGTAGCATTCAGTTGTTTGGTCAGCTCAGCTGTGTCCTGTGAGGAACGTCTGAGGCTAGAGCTATGTTTCTCAGTCTGGTGCTTGTCAGAGTTGAGAGTGCTCTCTTTCCTCACTTTGGCTGGTTCTGTCACTAAGCAGAAAAACCACTTCCCTGCTAGAGCAGCATGTATCACACTTCCTGCCCTCCTGCTCCTCCCTGCATCCTGCCGCACCCATTCAGCTACCGCTGCCTCCAGAGGTCAGCACCAGTTCTGTCCCCAGTGACTTTCTGACCTCCATCCTGCTCAGGAATGTCGGGGAACTTCTTTTTTCTAGCTTCTGGCTGCCCTGTGAACTCTGGGCATTTCTCTGTCCATAAACACCTCTGAAGTTTACCTGGCACTTTGCTTACCTATCCTGCACTCACCAAGAGCAAGAGGAAGACATGACATCCAGTTCCCGGTACAGTGGTTAAACAACATTACAATTTTCATCAGCACTCAAAAATTACCCACAGGAGGATTCCCCAAGCCAGTGAAGCAAGCAGTGAGGTTAACTAAAGATCATGCTGCAGCTGTCTGAGAATAGGTGCTCACAAAAGCTTTGTCAATGGCCTCATACCTTGCCATGCCAAAGTCAGATACTTTAACGACGTGCTCCACATTGACTAAACAGTTTCTTGCGGCCTGGGGAAAATGAGAGAAACATATCTGAAATCTGTGCTGTAGAATTTTAAGAGAAATACAGCTGCTGATTATATTTACTTCAGCTCATTCTATTTATATCTGAAAGGAGTTAAGTATATTAGTCAAAAATATTAGTGAATTTTTGTCTCTGAGTCAGTGAACATATTTCACTACTGTGTAGTTACACATACATAGCACATAGCAACTTAAATGCTTGGAGTATGAGTTGCAATATGTTTATGTATTCTTGAATAATGAAAGAATTTTAGGCTGCAGAGTCTAATGATCCAACCAGATATTTTCCTGAACATCAACACTAGGGACAATTAGTGTAAATTTTGAAATTTGTTTTGTGATGTTTTCATTACAGAAATCAGGAGCCTCCTGGTAATTTTCAAGATTTTACATTTCTTCATGCAGCTAGGTAGGAGAGGAGGACGATTTCCTCTCTACATCCAAATGTGAGCATTGAAAAAGTATGAAGGAGTAAAGAAACTAACTCCTCTCCTCTAATTCCCTGCCTATGGGCAGAAAAGCCACTAATGCCAGCATCAATGTATGGCATTTTGGAGCCAAAAAAACACAGATAGAAAAATATTTCAAATTTTAAAATTCTCATTGCTGCTGACGACCTTTTGTAATGCTGGGATTTTGGTTGTGTTCTAATGACTTTTGTATTGAGATGACCTAATGCCAGATAGTTCCATGTCAATATCCTAATTTTCTCTGACCTCTCAAGTGTTTTTTCCAATGGAAAAACTTCTCTCAAGTCATTTTTTGAGCTGTCCATGGGCAAAATAACAGCTGAAAAGTTTGGGTTTGCCTTATTAAATCCTGTAGGGCTGAAGTCTTATAGATATATAGTGTCCCATGAAATGGAACAGCACATTCTTTACTGTGAATATTTGTCAAGAGCCTCAGAAAACCTATTGTACTTACTAAATCACGGTGAATGAAGTTGTTACTTTCCAGATACTCCATCCCTTCACAAACATCCTGGCACATGCTCAGGAGAACATCTCTGCTGAGTTTTCCCCGCCTTTGCCGAAGGTAATTGAGCAGGCAGCCATTTTCCATGAATTCAGTCACAACGTAGAGAGGTTTGTGTTGTGTGCACACTCCATAAAGCTGAACCAGCTTTGGGTGGGAGAGTTTCCTGTTTAAAACCACATTTTAGACAGGCTAGTATTTGTTCTTGGCAGGTAACTAAACTTCTGATTCTCATGATGGTTTTGAAAAATACTTTCACTACTTGATAAACAGTGTCCTATTCAGCCGTCCTCAGAGTTCTCCCAATACTTAGCACATTTCTCTCTACAACTTCCTCCAAAAAAGTTCACTTTGTGAACTGTTCAGTCTGTTCATAACTGTTCATCAGTTATACAAATGCAGTGAATGCAAAGCTTGATTTGGTTGATGCAAAATGGAAAGGTCTAGTTACACTTGGCTTGCAGGAAGGGGCCTTGACCCTGTAATATTCTTCTCTTCTAGGCTTTGCCAAGACCTCATGTGGATACTTCCCTAATTTGCAAAATTTGCAGATATGGTAATATGGTTTCTCAAAAGCTTTAGTTAGATAGAAACTCTGCCAGTATTCCTAGAGACACTGAATTACAGATTAAAGAATAGTTGTAAGAGCAAATTTACATTTTACCAGAACATTTGTTCCCCATTGAGCTCCACAGTACAAAGCAAGGAAGACTCTAAAGAAAAGAGTCTGGGCATAGGAAGCATCTGCAACAGCTTGGTTCAGACGTTTTGTATCAGCCTTTCTGTCCCACACATCCACCATTCCTATCAATTTGTTTGTTTGAAATGGAATTAGGTTATATTTATTTCTCGGTAAATTGACAGAATGGCTTTTGTACTTACATCATCAGTTTGGCCTCCTCCATGAAATCATCTTCAGACATTGCACCTTCATTTATTGTTTTGATGGCAACCTTGATAGTCTCTTTCCATTTACCAAGATAAACAACTCCAAACTGTCCACGCCCAAGTTCTTTCAGGAACAACAGTTCAGATGGGTTTAATCCCCACTCCTCTGTAAAAGCAACCCAATATGTCATGAGAGTCAGGACAGCTTTCCTGAGCCAGGCTCCAGGAGACATGCCTTGTTGATGGCAGTTAATGAACACAGCGAAGTATCACACTTGTTCATCAGCTATAGCATGAGTTTTAAATATCCGAAAATTTTCATTGGCTCATGCATGTTTAAATATAGATGCTATTTTACAACTTACAGAATGTGATTAGTGATTTTGTTTAATGTAGGAATGTCTGAGGCTTGATGATAAGGCAAGTGTTTAGCTTTGATTACACATGAGAACGTTATTGGCACTATGATATGTGATGTTTTTAGCTCCAAACCAGTTCCAGATGAATAGTACAGCTACAGAAAGTCACTGGCTACCTTTATTGTAATAATCACAATAGTTCTACCCTTCAGAAGTATTAAGCCTTGAGATTCAAGGGAACATGGAAGATACTCAGTTTTGGAGGTTTCTATTGTCCAACAGATGGTATGAAATTCCTGATCTATATACACAAAACTGGCATTTATCACTTGTTTGTTTTAATACCATGTAAGACTCTATTCTTATTTCTAAAACCTGCAGAACTGACAAAGAAAATCTTCTCCATAAATAGTATTAATTTCAGGTTTCAGTTTTGGTTTGTTAAGCATTTACATAAATCAAACAGCCTTTCAAAAGCTGTTAACTGTCTATTTGAGTCTTAGGTTTGCTTACAAAAGTCCAAATAGCCCTGAATGCTATGTTACAATTGGTGGTTGTAACAGAAGCACAACAGTCACTGCATAGAAGCAGCTGAGTCAGGTGTCTCATTTGGTACTTACATCTTACACTGTTTGTGAGTTTATTATTACCAAAGAATTTCACAGATACAAAATCATTAGCTAGGTGAATATAAGCTAAATTCTTGCCTAGGCAGATAGCTAAATCTCCTTCAAAAGAAGATAAAAAATTTACCGTAAGTCAGTCTTGGGGTTTCTGGTGAAGTACATCCATCTGATCTGACTGGATGTCGGAGACGTGTGATAAGACCTGTAGGGGGCAAAGCCACAATATTCTGCTGACCAATTACTTACTTTTAAAATACGCTATATCATACCTCTTCTCCAACAAAAATACTTGGAATCTGATGTAAATTTCTTATTTCTTGAAGTTACTTTTGCCTACAGTTTGCTCAGATAAAACACTACAGTGAGAAGAAATGGAGAAAGACAATTTAATAGGGCCCTGACTACAAAAGTATTTCTGCTATCATAAAGCCAACAGTTATACTCTTGCTTTTTTGTACCGTGATAGGGATCATAAATGAGTTCTAAAATACTGTATCACTAACCTAAGCAGTGTCTGCCAGCATGACTTCCCAGGTTTGAAATGTTTTTTGTGTCTCTCATTTATTTTCTTTGCATTCGTAAGCCAACAGTACTAGTGAATACGTCCTTCACCGAGGACTCCCTGAGTTCATTGATTCTTCCTACTATTACTTTTAGGGACATTTCTGCTACAAGTGTTTCCTACAATTCTCCTCCCTCCAGCAAAAGGCTCTGTCCATTCCCATATCTTCCTCTCTAGTGTGAGGGATCTCCGTGTGTTTTCCCATCTTCACTCATTCAGAGTAAAACCATTTTATATTGTATTAAAGTGATGAGCAGAACCAAGGTGAAGGATATTTGTCATGCTAAAAATTATAAAAATCTGCCATCTTCCAACAGTTAGAGGTGTCAACCCTGGTAAGCTGAAAGCCAGTGTTAGAGAGTCCTTGTGCTCCCTAATTCTGCCCTTGGATGTTTGTGGTATGGGTTGTTTTGGTTTTTTTTCAAAATGAGTAGAATGCTGCCTGTTGATGCACAGCATAGCTTCTGCCTTTATTAGACTGAATGTATGCAGGTCCTTGTTGTAGACAAAGAAAGAATTATGATCAAATTTCACCCAAGTCCCATTCAGTCAAATGTGAACGATGAGAATACAGAGCAGGCTTCTATCTTTGCTAAACTCATTTCATACATGTAGACAAGTTTGGTAATTTCACTTCCCCCATGGTATATGCACATGACAGCTATGACTTTGGCAGAAAGAGTCAAGGCGTATTTAAATTCATTAACAATGGAAACACTTGCTTCTCTTTTGATAAGGAAAGAAATATATATATATATAATATATTTACATATTTATATATATTTTTTCTATATATAATATATAGAAAAATATGTAAAACTGTTATCAGCTCACATGCATTACCTGCAGCATTGTGTTGATGATACTCGATGAGTTCAGGGACCGATGAAAAGAGATAGTTTTCTGCTACATAATATTGTCCCAACTGATTTTGTTTAATTTGATAGTGTAGAATATCTCCATTATGACTTCTGCAATCAACAAAGCATTATAATTTTCAGTAAAAATAATTTAAATTTCACTATGAAAGCATAGAAAAATCTGAAAACTTGGGACACAGTCCTCAATTTAAAATGGCTGTGTGTAGCTTTTTTCCCAGTTTTGGGAGATAATTGCACATCTTTTGTTGTCCAAGTATTTTTTACCCCTGTATCATTGCATTCATAAGAAATAGCCATAGTGTTTAAGAAGTGTTCCTCCTAATTTAGCATTTATTTGAATATAACCGCTTAAAATTAAAATGTTACAAATTAACTGCATTTTCTCCCCAAAACTTAAAACATATTCATATTCATATATAGTATGAGATTAAATTTTCTGTATAGTATGAGATTAAATTTTCTGTTCTACTTCTTCAAAGGGTCTTCCTTGTAGCTTTTATTTGATACCTTTGTTTTTCTGTATTTCTTCACATTATCTGTCTTTTTTGCTTTCTGTATGTTTTGCTGCACACCTATCCCTGCTTTCTGTGACACTCAAAATTAAGCAGTTAAGTTTGCATTTCAGGTTGGTGGTTGCTGAAGGTTAGTACTCTAAATTGTGGACACATGGTCACAACAAGCAGGGTTCAGAATACAGAAACATTATACAGTCTGCATTACTGAGTCATTGTCAGAAACACTACTGAGCCTACAGAAACTGTGAGCCTGTCCCCAGCAAAGGGTTGGTGGGGAGGGCTGGTGGCCCCATATTTCTGAGGAGGGAATGGAGGGAGGGAGGAAGAGGGTGGTGGTAATATAATGCCTTTGCTGCTCTCACCTCTGGCTTGCTGTAAGAGGGAGAGAAGGAAAGCAGATACAGTTGATACAGGGAGATGTAGGAGGGCTGATGAAGAGGGTATAAGACAGCTTGAAATAGGTTAAGTCAGTGCTGGAGGTGTTTGCTCCACATGTGGGTAAGCGCGAGTCCTGAGGCTGTTGTCTGGCAAAAGTAACACCTCACAGTAGGGGTGAGGTAATTTTAGGAGAATAACAGGTGAAGTTTGAGGACAGCAGAGTCTGGGATGGATTTACAGTGCATAGAGCCTGTGGAGAAAGGACACAGTTTGGTGTAGGCCCAAAGGCTGTGGCACAGTTTCCACAGCAGATCATTTGAGAATTTCAGTGAGTGCAGGTAATCTTGTCTTGCCATTTGCACACTGTCTCCCACATCCACTGCCCACCATCACCTTTTCTGCACACAAGGTGATTAACTCTGCATGAACAGCATCCCAGTGATTCCCTGCTCTTCTGCACTGCATGTCCAACCTCCCCAATTATTCTGAGGAGTTTGGAGGAAGCTTTTCCATCACCTCTTGATTCAAACCCTAACCATTCAGAGGAACTCACCCCTTAGCCCGCGAATACATGGACAGCGTAAGAAGACCCTGCCGGCTTGAGTCTCTGACAACAAATGCACCTTCTTTGGGCTGAAAAGAAATCCAAGTAGAGTTATTTTATGCTTTTGAGCTTCAATAATTCTCCCTTGAGACAGGACTTGCAGCAATTACCAAATTCTGTAGAATACCCATGACTATTTGGGAGGAAGTTAAAGAAATGGAGAACAGGAATGGATAGCTAGGTACATGGCAGAGAAAAATAAACCAAGAGACAATAATAAGTGCCAGGCAACTTCTTATTTAGCTGAATTATACTCTTCAGTGTGAGGTAGTGAAAATGCTTTGATTTATTAAAAAAATCAAATTGTACAAATCACTAGGAAAAAATTCCAGTTAAAGCAATTCTGTCTGAGATGTTCTTCCTTGGTCTTTCTTGTCCCAGGCCTGAGTTAGTCCTTAAGCAAAGATCCAGTGAGTTCGACTGAGTTAGGCACTTTGGTAACTGACGGGGTAGAATGCAATATGGATTTTTTGCTCTGTATTTAAGGAAGACACAGAAGTTTGTTAAATTCTGCTAAGCTCGCTAATTAGCTTACTACCTGGATTTCAGTCTTCAATGTCTAATGCAACAGAGAAGGACAGTAAGCCATGTAATTTGATTTATCTGGCATGAAAAATCTACGTAGAATTTGCTGGGGCTAAAACATAAAGCTTTGTAAAGTCTGGATAGTCTGCACTCTACACTTACAACAGCAAGCCTTTTTATTTTAAGGTACTTTCTCTCTTACAGCATACCAAACAGATTTTGATTTGACTATGATAACGCTCTTGATGCCTCTACTGATAGATATGTTTCAGTACTGTTAACTCTGTATGTAAGCTGTTACCTTCTGGCGCAAAAGAAGTTCTGCCTGGCTTCTGTTTATGTTTCTGCAGTACCACCTGCAACAAGGAGATAACCTATCCTTAATTTCAGCCAGTAAAAATGAATGTTTGCTTTGTTTCACAGTTTCATAGTTGCATTATTCCAAGAAAAAAACATGTTTAGAACTATCATTGTATGTGAACATGTCTTAATCTGGAATGATTTTATTAGACCTTTTTTTTAGAACTTTTTGGCCCCAATTTACTGTGGCTAAATATTAGCTCAAATAAAAGAAAACACAGGAAAGAGTTATGCCAAACTGTGTTGAAATTTACAGTCCTGGATGTTGCATCAAACCATTCTTCTCTACATTTTTTCAGAATTTTAATCTTCTCTCCAGTAATTTAAATCTGTAGTAATTGGAATTAGCTATATGATCACAACAGGCAAAGATCAGAATACAGAAACATTATGCATTGGGTCTTCAGAAGCAGGAAAAATCTGGATTCCGACACTATGATTCATGCAAATGAATGTTAATTCACTTTAAGAGTAATGTTTTGTAACAAAAAAAGAAAGCTTTTGATAAACATGTTCATGTCTAATAAAAATTTGAAGGATCAAGCATTAAAATATATCTCTGCAATCCATTTTTAGAAATGGAAAGCACAATTATAATTTTCAAAGTACTTACTTGTATGTTTCTAAATTGCTTTTCTTGTTCTTGGTAACATAGTTGCTGGGAATTAGACCTTCATTCCTGAAACAACGTATTGGAGATAATATTATAGTATGGTGTAAAATGTTAGTAAGAATTACAAAGGTTCCTTATACTAGGGACTGTGTTGCTAGATACTGAATTCTAGCATTAGAACTGAATAAAAATTTGAGTCCTTTCATCCCAGGCACAACCTTTTTGCCCCACAACTTTGGATGGCTACTCAAATGCAAAAGCCAGATGGTATAGGCTGAGATTAAAAAAAAAAAAAGAATATTTCTCTTCTGAATCAGAAGCCACCATCTTTATTTCTGGCCTATACAAACCTCCTATATGAAGAAATATAAAGTGTATGTTTGCTTGTATATCCAAAATAGTTGTCAGGATACTTTTCCTGAAAATATGAGTTGATAAAAAGCATTTGAAATGTTTAAAGGAGAACTCTGAAGTGAAAGGAGATGATAATAACATAACATTCAACCATTCCCAACATCAGAGTATAGGATACACTGAAGAAAATGCAAAGGAGAAAGGGGAACAACACAAAGCAAACACGAGTGTCAAAAGGATCCTAACTGAAGTTATCTAATTCTCTAAAATTACCAGGTATTTTGGGTAAGAGGTAGGTTTCAGGTATGTCTTCATAATCTCTATGGTTTCATAAAGTTTTTACACATACACACTCCATTGTAAAGCACTTGAAATATGGAAATTTGGACACAGCTCAGAGCCCAGTGATTCACGTGGTCTTCAAACACTCTTATGTTGCTCAGGAAATTACTGAGTGTAGTGCTGAACTCTGAATTCCCAACAGATTCTAGATTTCCTGTCCATTTCTGGGATGCCAAACACTGCTGAAAGTCTTCCCAGTCAATCTGTGTGCCTCCTATGTAGTTGAACACTTTCAAGCCTGTTCCTAAAGAGTCTCACAAGTCTCATTCTATCTGCCCACGTTTGCACAGGTTGTTTTAGATTTTTTTTCTTTCTCTGTAGGGAGTTTGAAACAGATGCCGTCTCTCTTACCCATATTGGTCTCTTGCCTTCCACCAGAGGGGATCATACTGTTCGAGGATAATGTATTCTTCTGACTTCTTGAGAGGTAATTCTAAAGGCCCTCTAGCAAAGAAGTCATAGAGTGCAATAACTCTGGGTTTCTTGGTGTAGTCTTCAAAGGCCTCAGCAGGCAGAGGAGGTAATGGCTTGTTTTTAAATTGCAATTGTTTCTTGCGCTGGTGAAAAATAAAAGTATTTTTCATAACTAGTCTTTTCTCTCTACTTGCTTGCTTAGTTACCTTTACTCTGTAATTTTTATGCAACCAAGAACTGTATTTGCTCAAGATATAGTTACCCCCCTGCTTATTCTGGTACTGAGCCATTGTATGTCAAATCAATTCTCTCTTTTCATCTGCCAAAATATTACTTACCCTGCACTTCCAAATAGATTCATAGGGAACGTCTGGTTGTGAGGCAGAGTACTGGGTCACCAGGACAGTGTCTGGGTCCAGGTTCACTTTTGTTCTCATTTCTCTGATTTTGAAAAACATGAAGCATTTGTGTGAATGCATATCTATAAACATCCCTATAAAAATATCCATGGCTGTACATGCCTTCTTTCATTAGGGATATGCAGAGTACAGTGACTTTAAATTTCCACATATTTGCTCTTCTACTGCAAATAAAGGGATTTTAAGAAGTCCTTTGTGTGTAGATATTTAATTTATGAAAAGCTTAAGCATTTTACATACCTTTCTTGCACTGTGCAGCAGCAGCAGAAAACAGACTGGATGGTGTGATCTGTGAACAAGAACATTTTCCATATTTGCAGTGTTCCTATTTGTTTGTTCACAAAACTTACAGAATTAAGGACTACTATATGTGTTTAGAGCCACTGTTAGCTCAGTCTTGCTATGACATATCTTGCACATCATCACAGCTGAATTTGCAGCCACCAAAACCTGCAGAGCTTACTTACCACAGTCTCCCTTACAATGTTTTGGCAATTATGAGGCCATATGTATGAGCTAAATCAGCTCACTCAATCAGCAAAAAAAAAAAAAAGTGACATTGTCAGCCAAATTCATACAGATTTTACTGATTATACCACTTTGCACAAGCTCTACTTGGTGCAACGAGGGGATGAGAATCTTGTCAGGGACAGGAAGTAGAGAACTGTCCCCTTCAGCATTGACATAATTTTTAGATTATTCAAGTCAAATACAAAACCATGCTTGCATGACAAGCTTTTTTTTATTATTTCGAAGTTCATTAAAGGAGCTGCACTATATTAACTTCATCAAATTAATACTGATTTTCCTGCTTCTGTTGCGGACATTAATATAATAAATGCATTAGCCCAGGCTTAAAGTGCAGAGAGAATACGTGCTTTACATTGCATGTCAAGGGGCTGATAATCCTTGTTTATAAAATTGTTTATAAAATCCAAAATACATGGGATGCATCATCACAGACATCAAAAATTTAGAGAGAAACTAATCTAATATATCTTGTATGTGCAGCAGAGAGGATATGATATTAAATAGGTTGGAAGGCATTAAGAAGATTTGAATGAGGTAAATAAATTGTTGACACTTGGTCCACTCATACACAAGCTGAGACCTGCTTTCCCCAGTTTGTGTTCCCAGAGCAGTTTGAGCCAAGCTGCAGCAGTTATGATCCCATACTCTTTCCCTCTGCACCTCATCTCAAACTGAGCAAGACAGGATGCTAAAAGGGCAGGTAATTGCTTTCTGCTGGGTCAGCTCCCTGAACTGTCTCACCCTCATGCATCACCACTGGGCAGGTGGGAGGGCAGCAGGACCTGCAGGACAGGCTGATCAGGTTCTCAGGTGCAATGTACAGTCTTTTAAGAAGCATGAGAGTCAGGGATGGAGAGACAAGGTTCCCTTCATATTCAGCTGCACTAACAGAAATAAACTTTACATTCCACTATAGTGTGTCCTATTTTTCTCTGCCACAGAGGTCATAGTTTGCAAAGGGGCCTCAGATTTTTATTTGAAATTGACTTCCCAAGGTCTCAGAATTTTGCTGCTTTGTATTTCATATGATATTTCTTAGTGCAGTCCCACCAGTTCCACATTATTTGTTTTTCCCTCATGGCACTTTTGCATTGTTGACCCTAATGACCAAGTTCAGTCTGGAATAAACAGGATGTCCCTTCAAGTCTTCTGTGAGACATTTTGCCATTGCCTATTACCAACTGAAAGCCAAATGTGCTAAGAGTATGAATCCTAGCATTCAAAACATTAAGCAGCGTACTACATCATGAAAATGTAATTATTTTCCCTATGAAAGTACATAACATAGCAAATGTTGTGCCAATAAAAGAAGGGAGAATGTTGGATGTCAGAATGGTAAGACCAAATCTGGTTCTTAGTTGGAAGAGCCCTGTCTCATGAGTGGTTTGTTTAGACTGTCTTGAAAATTATGGTGAAGTTTCCCTTAGACTGTTGAATCCTGTGAAGAATCTATTGTGTGGGGAACTGATGAGCCAACAGTAATCAGAAGACACCATCAATTGTTTGATAAAAGTTTCCAGTGACAGCTGTGAAAAATGCAGCAATTAAAAATACCCCAGCCAGCTGACAGCGACACTTGTCTTCAAAGAAGCCAGGCTAAAAAGATACGGTCAGTGAAGTTTATTTGCTGTGTAGTTGCCCAGTGTACACTGAATTGTCCCCTGGCCATTTAAAACTGCTTCATAAATGGTGAACACTGTGGGTGAAAAAATGCTTGAGTTTCTTTTATTTCAGCCATTGAAAACATGAAGTTGAATCAAGTATGTCGTTATTTGCAAATAGGAACATGATATTTGAAATCCTGTCTGCTTCTTCTCATTGAACCATATAGTCTAATTAAATACATTATTTCTCATCAGTTTATTTGCTCTCCATAGAAAGCATTTACAAGAAATAGTTAGAAGCAGCACTGCAGACTTTCTGTGTAATACTAGAATAATCTTCTAATAAGATTTTAAAGATTTGGCTGTTACCATGAAAGCAAGGGGTTCAGACAGATGTTGTGGATGTATAATTTTGTCTTGTTATCTTTATGAGCCAAGTAATTTGAATATATTTGTAGTGTAAGGTGAATCTCAGACTTGCTTTGTTAGTTGATGATTTTTTGTGTTTAACACCCTCCTTTTACTGTGCTAAGAGCTATTGGCAATATACGACTGTATGTGACATTTTAAAAAATACCCAAAGCCTATATGATATTGAATATTTAGCCTCTTGTCCTGTCCATAAAACCACAGTAAAGGTATAGGTTGAAGCTGTAATCATGAGGTTTCCTTTCTGGGACATGTGCTTCATTTGGTGAGCAATTTTTCCAAGGGTAGAGTGTGTAATCCAATAAAGATGACAAAATATGACATGATAAATTCTGCAGACTGTAAGTCAAGGCTCAGATTAGACTAAGGCCATGGATCAGATAAGACCAGGCTGAACTGAATTGTGGGATCTGGAGAGCAGCACAAACTTTGCAGTTCTGCCAAAATTTAGTTGTCCTCATTCACTCTGTTGGAGTATTTTAAGTGTGAAATCAGAGCCTATCAATCCAGCAGATATTTATCATCTTAAAGCAGATAATTTCCAGCTCTTTGAGAATGAATTTGTCTTTAAACATCTTTTCTCAGCAACCTCAGTCACTTCTGAAATTCTTTTGCCCTTGCATTACTCCTAGAGTATTTGTGGAATGAATTCAGTAGAAATTAGTACAAGTGTAAATTAATGCAGTGCAAACTGCTCATTTCTGTTTGGAAATTTGTCAAGTCTGCTAGGAAACATTATCAAAGCCCATAGAGAAAGGCCTTCAGCTCTGCAGAGCTACATCCTGCTTTAGTTAAATTGACTTAAGGCCAGAAGCTTTGACCTGATGGCTTGCAATTTCAGTTCTCAAGCAAAGACTCATGTACTGATCTATGCATTTTACATCGTCCCTGGTCATTGGTAAGCTTCTTGAACTACACTTTTCCTTTCATATTAAATTCATATTTATTAAGTTCATAACTTACTTCAGAAAGTAGGCCCAAACTGTAATGCTGTTCCAGAAAGACTAGGCCAATACTGCAGATGAGGAAAGCTTTGATACATTGAGTGAATAATTTGATTTAACTTGCTCTCCTCTTGGCCTCCTGCTCGTGGCCAAGGAAGCTGCTGAGACTGAGGGCTGCACGGCAGTGCATGTCCTCACGCAGCAGGAAGATGGCATTTCCTGCCTGACACTTCTCACCCCCACATGCAACCTCTCATGTCTTGTGCTCTTCCTTCCTTTCTCTTTTCTCAACAGCCACCAGAAAAATCAAGAAAGAATTACAGTACTTAAACTCCTGTCTTTTAAATTTTTAAAAAGCTATCATTTAAAATACAAATCAATTGAAAATAGATTTTTAGAATTTACTAATTTAAAATACTTTTTCTTGATTATCCCTTCTGCTAGATCACTGAAATCCGTTTTCCTTCATTTTTCACCACGGACATTTTCCTAAGCAAAACCCTGGATTTGTTAAGAAGTGTTAGAGTCACATACATATTAACTGGCCTTGAACCCCTGGTCCCTAACTCAAGTAACCACACTGAAGAGTTCATAAATTCAAGATTAGTCACTGATGGTATCACTGAGAGTTGTCCTTCCGCAAGGAAATCACATTTTGGATTCCATATTTGGAAGAAAACAGAGAGACCAGTTAGATTTGCCATGTTATGAATAACAGACTACTTGGACAGGACACAGGAAAGAAATACAGGCTAAGAGGAAGACATATTCCATAATTTTTAACAGTAAATTGATTTTGACGTTAAAATACTTATGGAGCTGTCATTAATTTTAGATTCCACTTCTCTGTTTACTACCTAACCAAAGAGCTTCCCAAAAACTACCAAAAAAAAAAAAAAAAAAAGAAAAAAAAAGTGATCAAATCTTGCTTCTTTTAAATCCATAGCAAGGGAGATTTCTCCAACACCCATAGCCCCATTAAATCTTTCAGCTCACATTCCCTTGAGTTCTATCAAAACACAAGGTATCCAAATACGTTGCTTTGATCCTCGGGGTACGTCATGATGGAACAACTAAATTCAGTAGTTTAAAACCTAGGTTTAAATTAAACAAGAACAGTATTTGAAGTGTTGAATGTAGAACTTGCCATCTTCCTTCTTCAATTGTATAGAGAATGTTTTATTTCTGCAATTTTTGATGGAAGCTTGCCACCTTAGACAAAGTTATTTAACACAGGAACAAACAAATACAGTGCATTTCACTGCTAATGTCTTTTTCTTTCTGGAAATGAGTAATTTAGGTGGAAGATACTTGTTCATAAAGCAGTGTCACATTATCTCCCTGGTGACAGGCAAGCCAATATGAATCCCAATACTAGCACAGAGCCAGGACAACCTATCAAAGTACAATGCCATACATCAGACCTATTTGGATGCTCAGCTTCAAAACAAGAAATAACCATTGCACAAGAAGCATGTGGCTAAAGCAAAAACACTAGGAAACTGGTGTTGAAGCTAATCTGACAAATACTCAGCCAAAAAATGTGCAGCTAACATTTTGATAACCAATTTTGAGTCCTGGAAATAAATTTATCTGTGCACAACAGAGAAGACAGGATCCAAGAGGAAGAAGAAAGAGATGGGTCAGCTGTCAGGAACAGCCATTTGCCGAAGCAGCTTAAAGAGAGTCCCATCAGAACAGAGAAGGTAGAGTGAAAACACACTGTGGCCTGATACACTCCCACAACACCCAGAGTACAATTTGGGTTGATAATGTCATCTATATACATGGTCAATTCACACATATATGTGCAGTCTTCCTCCTATCTTCAGTTGTTACTCACTGTAAATGGCAGCTTTAGGAAAGTAACATCAAAAACAAAAGCAACAAGTTAGAAATTAATTTTTATCATTTGGATTTTATAATTTTATTATTTCACAGTTTTCTTTGCTTGAGTTTCTCTCTCTGAATCACTGTTTCTCAAAGCACTACTAACACTGAAAGCACTCCAGTCCATGTCTAAGGTGTGCACTCTTCTACCGCTTCTTGCAAGAAGCTCTTGCAATGCAGCAGAAGGCTAACTGTGTTCAACACTACAAACTCAGCTACATCCATCAAACCCAGACTGCTGCTGTACACCTCCCGGTCTACTCTGTCAGTTTTCAACATTACTACAAAAATCAATAACCTGATAGAAAGCCACAGTATAGGCTGCTTTTAACAGCATTTTAAAATACAAGCTTTCAGCTTTTGGTGCGTGCAAGCTGAGGCTTCCTGTCTTTCCTGTGAGCTATGTCTACTCTGGAGGAAAAACAGGTCTAGTTCTACCAAAATTTCTGTCCATGTCTACGCAGTTCACAAGTTTAAGAACAGTATGTGGAAATATCTCCCTATATATATGTAAAATTAGTTGTTTTGCTAAATCCATCATACAATGGATCAATATTTGTGGGTTAATTATAAAAGTCAAGTCAAGCAGTCTTAACAGAGATCCCCTTAGCAGTGCAAGAGAAAGTAGATTCGTATTTTTATGGCGATATTTGAATACTTAATTTGCTAAGTACATTACTGTTGCACAAAACAAAACTACAAGATCAAAATATGCAGCCAAGTTTACTTACAGGTAGAAAGAATCATGTCTGGTTATGCAACCCCTCTTCATCAGCTGTGCCAGTAGAACAGCCCAAACGGAGCTCTTTGCTCTGATATGAAGCATGGTAAACCACAAATATTGCTTGACCACGCCTACTTACCTTTTATTCAAAAGAAAAAAGCCCCAAACAGAGTAGGAGAAAAAATGGTCTGCTTTCTAGTATCAAACGTTTTATGGGAAAAAAAAGTTATTAAACTGTTACCACTAGGTCTAAGAATTTCTTTTTAAAAAAAAGTTAAAAAGCCACAGCAGATGTAAATCACAGCATTTGGTTTTGTCCAGATGGTTTTTTTTTTTTTTTGGACCCCAACATTTAAAATATTCAGTTATAATAAAAACGGGAGGAAGGGCTGAAGTTGCTTAAGGGTGAGTGAGTTCATCCAGAAGAAAGGATGGTACAGCCATTCTACCTGCCTTTGAAGACACCAGGAGAGTCAGCAAGGTGTTCTGATCCTTTTAAAATTAGCCACCTAAGGGTACATTCATACACCTAAGGCTTACATTGTAAGGCTACAACTAAAAAAATGAATTCATCTAGAAACTGGGTGCCTCAGAGTTCCTGACATCCTAAGTATCAAGGCCAATACCAAATAGGCAGAAATTTTCTTCAGGTACTGGGAAAAGGCAGGTGAAAGGGCCAGTTTCAAAGCACCCACCCCACTGAGAAAACTGCTGCCAAAAGTTCACACAGTTAGGGTGTGCTTTATTATAGAAACTAATGATTAATATTTAATTATTGCAAAGAAACAGGCTTAAGGTTCATTGCAATCAATTTATCTTCTGATTTTCCTAAGCTTCATTTAGGTTTTAAGGGAAACATTACTTACGACATGACGTATTGTTGAAAGAGTTAGCAACACCATACTTTGGAGGATCTTAAGAGAAACTGGGGTTCACTAAGGAGCAGTTAGGCAAGGAAAGATGTACTTGGCTTACCTTAAATGCTCCCCATTGCTTTTTTCCACTAGGTAGAGTAGAAACCCCTAGATTTTCCCTTTTAACAATACCTGCTGTTGGTATTGATTGGAGAGTGGTTTTGGACTCAAGAATTTGACAGGTTGGTATGCAGGTTGGAATAATCTTCTGAGATTATGTCATTAGGGAAAGAGGCATTTGAACCTTTTCTGGCAGCCTTCAGCTTTTCAATAAAATACCATGAGAAAAGGAAAGCATTTCTTCCAAGAAAGAGGAGGCTTCCTCCTTTTGAACATAAAGGCAAACATTAAGGAAAGTAGTGTGGGAATCTAAACATCTCTAAAATTGATTACCAAAATACCCAAATGCAAGAATGCTGGAATGCATAAAGCTAACTACGGTTACTCTTAATAATTTCATTGGAAATAAACTTCACCATAATTCTTTCTGACTATTTGCAAAAAAAAAACTTTTGGTGCAATCCATTTGCGATTACACATGGCAAAACAGCGCAAGTAACAACAGAAAATGAAAACATTTAATACAGCTGCTTAGAAGGTGACGACAGTGAAACAGGAGTATAAATACTCTTCATGTGCACTGCTACAAAGTTAGGTTAACTGAAGTAGGCTTCAGTAAGACTGTGAGGACTTCAGCCTCCAGCAGAGGGGACAGGGCATGTAACTTCCAAGGAGAATTCAGGTAATACTGAATATTTAATCATGGCCAAATTAATTTAAATATGTATTCATTCTACCATATATACATATAAAGAGAGAGAGAGTGTCTATGTATATACACTGAAGTGTATATATCTGTATATGTATATATTCATATATATACACGCACTACCAAAATGCCATGTTCAAACAATTAGTTTGACTTATGATGCATTCACAGCAAATGACAGGCTACAAATTAGTTGGTTCCAAACAACAGTTAACATTCAGTTTATTTACACACACATGCAGTATGATGTCTTCTGTTGTGAACAGAAAGATCACTCTATTTACAGACAGACAGAAACACAAGCCCTTCTTAAACACACTCAAGAATTTCTTTCATTCACAAGCCCTTGTAGAGAATTGTGTGTTTAAGTGAAGGAAGGACAAATTTGTGCTTGAACATTTCAAGACAACCCCCCTACACACACTTTATATAAATAAATGCATTCAATTTATATATTTACAGTACATACAGCATATAAATTATTTTAAAATTAATCCAAAACATGGTACTATGGTTCACTGACAGCCAGTTGTGCTGAATCCTGGACTTATTTTTCATTAGTAACATGAAGACTAAGCATGGGAGGTCTCTGGTAAACCAAGATCACAATGACTCCAGGCATATCACAGCTCATGAAGCAGAGATTTCAGAGTGTTATGCTAAACTGAGGGCTGTGCTGGTAACAACTTACTATGTGCAAATGAAAGAGGTGCATTTTGTCTTCTTGATAAACCAAGATAAACCATCAACCAAGAAAAATAATGTTTCTGGAGAATCTCTGGAAACATTTCAGTGTCAGTAAAAAGCCATTTATAGATACCTTCCATTTTTGAGTATGCAAATCACTACTAATGCTACTGCCCATGTAAAGAAAAACCTAAACATGTGGACTGTATGTACATGAATCCAACCCACTAAATGCAAATGAGGCTCCTGGCCTCTGGCCACATATTCTCCCTCCATAAAGAGCTCAATGTTACAGCCATGCAATGCTGAATTTTCAGAGAAAATACAGAGATTGCTAATATTGCTGAAGATACTGTGTTCATTTCCCAACATAATGTAAGATTCTCCTTGTTCTGGAGTGCGTCAGACATTACAGGTTCCCCACATTGTTCAGCAGTATCCAACAGCTTTTAGAAAGAAACTATGAAGCCACATATCTCTGGGAAGTGCCTTATTTCCTCTGCTTGTGCTGTTGTTGCCTTTTTTCAAAAAGCATCTTCACCCTCTGCAATGTCAATGATTGCATGAAGCAACTCTTCAAAAGTTGGGCGTTCCTCTGGTTTCTAAAAATAAAAAGCATGCACAGCTGTGATCAGAAATCAATAAAGTTGTATTGATTTTGATATATTACTGGTCATGTCATTGTTTGGCGAGAAATTTAGCATTTCATTAGGTATGAAACGTAAAAATATTTCCTTGTCTGGATTTTGGTATATGTCACTTAATTTCAGTAAGCAACACCTTTTCTTTATGCTTTGAAAAAGGCATAAATAGGTGTTGCTGGACTACAATCTTCATATAATTCATTACTGTGAATAGTTTTACACTTTTTTTATTTTTCTTCCCCATTCCCACCCTTCCCCAATGAACTGTTCCAATCTTTCTTTATGCAAGTTGTTCATGCTCCTAAGAATTTTGGGTGTCATCCTCTGATGCCTCTTTTATATCAACTTTATTTTCTGACCTCTGAAATGAGAAATTATTTAATTTTGTTACTAAATGCCTTCATATACTTAATCTGACAGTTCATTTATTTCATAGAAATTTCTTCAATGTTTTATCACAGCTCTAATTCAGCTGCAAACCAGGAGGAGATCTTTGTCTTAAGAATAAGCACCTGGATGAGAGACCTGGATGCATTCAGAATGCTGCTCTAGAGAAGATAAAGGTTGATCTAGAAATAGCAGTTATTTCAATTCAAAGACAAAAAAATTTAAAATATATATAAAAATATATACCTCCTGCCAGCACATCATCATCATTTCATACATCTGCTTACAGGCCAGTTTGGGCCGATACAAGCGATGTCCTTGGCTAACCATGGTTACCACTTCATAGTTGGAGCTTTTTTCAAAGGGCATTTTTCCTTCTGTATATACTTCCCACATTAAAACACCTGGGAAAAAAAAAAAGAAAATAACAAACTTCTTAAACATATGTGTTTATTTTGAGCCCTGGATTCAGGCTTTCTTATACAGAAACTATTTATTTATAGATAAATAGTTTGAGATCCATATTCTAGACACTTTTTGCATGCGTCATCACTGAAAACAACTTATTCTGGTAGCATGCGTTTTAATGAATAACAGAACTAAATGTGTCCATGGACCTTTATCACTCATAAAACCAATGCAAATGGTTTCTGAGCTTCTCCTCAGATGTCTGAATCCTTCCCAATAACCAGAGCTTAACTGCTATTAATAAAATATAAAAAATACACTTTCTTTCCATGATGAATGTCTTACCGAACGACCAGACATCTGACTTGCTGCTGAATCGGCTGTAATTAAAGACTTCTGGGGGGCACCATTTCACAGGAAACTTAGCCCCTGAAGAACTTGTGTATTGGTCATCAAGGACATACCTAAAAAAAAAACAAAAACAAAACAAACAAGACAGACATTATATCCTTCTGTCAGCCTCCAAACTTGCAAATTTTAATTTAGATTTGGATTGGAATGTTAGAAGGTCATATTGCCACCTAATGGCCATGGACGTTAGCATCACACAATAAAAATAACTCCCCGGGGGCAGTACTACAGCTTCAGCCAGGACTCTGCTCATTTTTCATATTGCCCCAGAGTACTTTCTTGTGATTTATTAGCTACACAACACAGGTCTAGGCCACCTGCAAGTTAAATGTCTCTATAATGAGAGAAAACGAGGGAAAGACAGACATTTCATGTTGTTTTTCACCAGCCAGTCTGAGTAAAGTTGTCAGGGGACAAAGAGGCTTAGCAACACAGAAATGTGGCAAAAGTCAAACCACGATGCTTTAACACCTTTCTTGGAAGAGCTGCTCCCACCACTGCCTCACCAACACATCACCCACGCAGGTGCTAGCAAGGGCAGGAAATTAACCCCCTCCAGATCTCAGCATTTCCCAGCCCTTCAGCTAACACAACTCTGAACCATCTACCCCAAGAGAATCCCAAACTCACTGAACGGCCTCTTTCTAACATCTATTTACCAAAATACAGATTAACTATTATCTCTGCAGCAGCTCTGCTCTCTGAAACACGAGCTCTGTCTTTTTTAAAATGACTAAGGAAATCAGTACAGAACAAGCAAGCATTTAAGACACTAAAAAAAGAAAAAGGCAAAACAAACCCCACCAGAGGCTGTTTCCTAGAGAGGTCAAAAAAGATCCTTTTTTAATGCAATTTTGCTTGGTCTGTGTTGCCTTTAGGCTAAGTACAAGAGTTAGGTGAATTTTTCCAAATCTCCATAAATACCTTTGAACACTCACACATACCTTGTCATTCCAAAATCCGAGACTTTGACCACTCCTGAATCGCTCACCAAACAGTTCCTGGCAGCCTGCAGGGGAATGGTTAGAGCTGGATTAAAAACTTGGAGTCTCTTGCAGACAAATTACAGCAATCTAATCAGCTCTTTGTATTCATTGCTTAGCAAGTTAACCCATTTACCAAGTTCTGTGGTGTATTCTCATTATAAAAAGTGCATGTGCATCTCCTCTTGATAGTACCATTTTGACAACTACACTATTGTGTAAAAGATCACCAGAAAAAAATTATCATTATCTCAATTATCTCAAAGGATTAATGTGTGGTGAAAATGGCACCAATACAGAAAGGAGATAAGCTATTATATCAGCACAAATTGCTACTATTTATAAAAACTTTAGAGAGATTTTATTCTGTTTTCTTGGGAGAGAAAAACCTCTCATGATTTTCTGTACAGAGAAGTTTTAGAGACTTGATTAGACTGTAAAGAGCCAACTTCATCCAGTCAATTTTCTGCAAGAACAGAAGCAGTTGTAAACAAACAGGCCATTTTGAAAAGGAATAGGTACATTCAAAAATAAAATTTTCAAAGAGGAGTGTAATGCCTAACAGGATGTTACCAGGTCTCTGTGGATAAAGCTGTTTCTCTCCAGGTACTCCATTCCCTCACATACATCTTGGCACATAGTAAGCAGAGTGTCTTTGCTCAAAACTCCCCGTTTTTGTCTCAGGTAATTGAGAAGGCAGCCATGCTCCATGAACTCTGTCACGATGTAAATGGGCCTCTGTTGTGTGCACACACCATACAGCTGAACTAGTTTAGGATGTGTTAGCTTCCTGAAAAGATTGAGATCACATCGTTATCACTTCCTCCACCCAGTGTTAGTTCTCCAGCACAGAAAACTGCAGAAATACCACCTCCCCCAGCGTTTGTTTATAATCAGCATACAGCATCAGAGGCCTAGGACTGGAAATCAGCATGCCAAGCACACAACTCACATCATTACTTTGGCTTCTTCAATGAAGTCCTCTTCATACATGGCACCTTCCCGAATTGCCTTGATGGCCACTTTGTACTGCGCCCTCCACTTGCCAAGGCGCACCACGCCGAACAGACCGCTCCCCAGCTCCCTCATGAATGTCAGTTCTGAGGGATTGATTTCCCACTTCTCTGTAAAACAAAACAAATCAACAAACAGCTAAGGAACCTACTGAGCTGGTAGAGGATAAGGAAGAGGAAAGGGAAACTGGACTGGTGGCAAATTAAGGAATTTAGGTAGAAAATGTCTTAGAATTAACTTGAAAACTGAACACTTCTATACATCACAAAACAAACTTTTAGGTAGATGTGACCTTGAAGCAACTCCTGACTAACAGAGAAGTCAAAATTCAAACCTTCCTGAGGCCAGTAATTACATACTGATACTATCAGATTTGATTTTGACAAAATGCCACCACGGAAAGTTGTACCAATGCATAGAAGTTGCTCACATCACCTAGTATGCCATGGCTGAAAAATGGCTATTCCAAATTTATATTTTAAAAAGTAACCCCTCAACAAAGATCAATGGATCAAGTTTGAGTCAGAAGCCTGGAGACTAATGAAGGAACCAAAGGCACAGCTCTCTAATAAGGCAGAGCTCAAGATATCCATGGCAGAAAGCATGGAAGAAAATACCAAATTCCCCTGGAGCACCAGTGGCACATTCTGCCTCTCCTCACTACTGTCCCTGGCACCACACCCTGGCACACCACCAGCTGTGGTGTCTCTGCATGCTGATACTCTGGGCAAAGGTCTTGAAAGTACAGCTTGGACCAGTGTAAGTTCATATAGCCAATCACAGCACAGAATCAGATCTTTTCCAAACTTTTAGAAAGTATTATAGCATCTTAGCATACATAAAATCATTAGAATATGTGTAGATGAACATAACAGAATCACCATAGCTGAATCCTGCCGTTGTTGGTGCTGTTGTCTTCTTTGGGGTCACTGGGTAACGCAGCCTGGTAACGAGACCTGAGGTGCAATGATAATTCAAGAGAGACAGTTTATTTCTGAAGCAGCACCAGGCAGCAACTCAGCCCCTTGTTCACTGCAGACTCCAATTAAGAATATGCATAAAAATCAGTTATAATAAATGAAAAGTGGAGTACGTTTTTGGGGTGTATTCTCCAGAATGTCATCAGGAAATGCTGGGCCATCTGAGTTTGATGTAAACATCTGGAAACTATAGCTCATGAGCGAGACTTATGCACAGACCAGACTTGGAAAAAAGAAGTATTAGTATCTGTGCCTTGAACCCAATTCCTATACTCTCCCCATTCCATCATACAGTGGGCAGAGACCAGCATCAGCCATCATCTGGGGATCTGAAGTGGGGTAGGGATTTTCTAAACAACACACTACTGCTCTCCTCAACTGTTTGCTGTATGGGAAGGTTAGATTATTTCAAGTGGCAGTGACCAGCAGGTAAAAAGGCAAGGTCTGGAGAGTGTTCTGAGGAAGTACCATCCTTATCCATCTATTGTGATAGAAGCACTATATGAAGCTAAGGGAACAGTTTTCCCTGACTTGATACAACTATCCTTCTATTACTCTGGGGCAGTAGCATTTTTGACATTATATATATATGGAGATATATATATATATATATACAAAACTTTTCGAATTACTGTCTATATTGAAATAATGTGAAACTGCAGTGTTCCATGGCTTCCCTGAAAAGGAAGGATCCACAAAACCCCCCAAAATTTCATTAAAACATTAAAATGCCTCAAACTCCTTTTCAAATCAACCTTAAGTGATAGAAAGAATCCAATCCATCTACCTGCTGCATTATGGCTGTGGTATTCAATTATTTCTGGAATGGAGTTAAAGAGATGTTTTTCTGCGAGGTAGTACTGTTTTGGTGATGTCACTGTTTCTTTTATATGGTAGTGTCTTATTCCTGATGAACCTTCTCTGGAAAAAGAATAACAATAATAACAATTAGTAATAACATTAAGTAATTTGTTGTGATTTTTTTAAGAGGAGCACATTGACAAGGAAAAGTAAATTGAAAGGGCCAGCACCAGTGCCTAGTACCACACGCTTTGAGAACAGCTTGAATATCAAATATCCTAAGCACTGGCAACTCGCCTTCATCTCAGTGCTCGAAGTTGAAGATTAACCCAGAAAAGGTTAATTTTCAGCCCAGTGAACTCCCCAGTCCAGCTCACACATGCAGAGACAAATGCAGGCTGGCAGGAGAGAAGAGACCAAATGGGGTGGGAGAGCAAAACCTCCTCCTTTGGGTGGGGGGTTAAGGTCTATGCTGGATTAAACCAAATGGGACCTAACCATAGAGATGAGAAGTTCATTTCAGTCACTTATCTTTTCTATCACAGCAGCCCTTGTTTCTTTATTGAGCCCTCTCCTGGCTTTCCCGCAGCTAATTAATTTGGATACAAACGGATTCAGATGAGACAAGGTGTGCAGAGAAGCCATAGAAACTCACCCTCCAAATTTTGTGTAAAGGGAAACCGTATAGAGGCCAGGCTGACTGGAGTCTCTCACCACAAAACCACCTTCTTTATCCTAAAACACAAGCACATTGACACTTTTGAGCAACTGTTTTTAAGTTACATGATTCTTTCACTTGGTTCCAGGATATGTACTTGTCAAAATAAGCCTCTGCTTTAACTAAAGAAGCTATTTAAAGTGAATTTCACAGCTGATACGGCAAAGCTGATGTGCTCACCTCATTTCGGAGGAGCTGCTCTGCCTTGCTTCTGTTCAGGTTTCGGCTGTACCACCTGCAACACAACATCAGTAAATAAAACCTCCCCAAGGTGCATGACTTACCTAAAATGCTTTAAGCAAAGTATTATGAAGCTAGAGATTAAATAATTATATGATAAATGAAGATCAATAATTTAACTTTTGATAATGTGCAAAAATCAGTCTCTACTACTCTCTGCAGTTATCCCATAAAAAAAGCCTGGAAACAAATCCAGGAAGATCCCACAAAGGCTCATGGAACTGATAGAAGTTTTTGGAAAAAACACTTGTCAAACTCGTCCAGGCTGGTGGCAGTAGGTGCTGTGAAGAGCAGCCCAAGGGGAAGGTTGGCAGCCCTGGGGAAACAGCTGCCTGCACACCAGTCAAACCAGCCATGGAGCTGGCTGTCAGACTGCTTTGTCATTCAGGGTCTCCACACCTCTGGGCTCCCAGGGAGGACCCACATAGCAAAGGGGAGGCTGGAACTATGAACTAAGTGTCATAGCTGAGCTCTGTGCTGCATGGGCAGGTTAAAACAGCTACAGAAGCACCAGCATGTCAGCCAGTCACAGAGAATACTAGGAAAGGAAAACTAGGCAGTTGGCAAATGGTGTCGTGCAGTTGTTTTGAGCTATGCTGTTATTTCAGTAACTAAGCAGGGAAGTGGCACAGCAGCCTTTAATCAGATCCTGCCTATTCTTGAGATAGTGGTTTCTTGCAGTTGGTACATGACCTGGAGTAATGCTCCCTGGACTGCGCAGAGACTCAGAATTTCAGCCCCAAGGTGGTAAAAGCACAAAGTGGCTGGACCAGATAAGGCAGTCCAGTTCCTTCCTTCCCTTTCTGCCAGCCCTGCAGCCCAGCCCAGAGCTGAGCAGACCTCTTAGCAAGAGTTTCTAAGATGAGAAGGCAACAAAGAATTCCCTCTAGTCAGGCTAAGGGCAAAATCCCAGATGAAATTTTGCCTCCTGTCAAAACATGGCAAGTAGGAGCCATATGTAGCTGAGAGCAAAATTTTGGAGCTATTAACATAGCCTTGGAAATCGGTTTTATTTATTATTTTCTTACAGCTCCATTTTATCTTAAAGTCATGAAGTATGTCCTAAATTCTCAGGCACAACAGTTTATCCTACAATGATGTTTGAATATCAAGAACAGGTTTGGAGACTATCATGTTAAAATTTTACCCTGATGTTCTTAAGTACACCCAAATTAACCATCAACTGAAAAAAAAAAAAGAAGCTAGACATTTATAGCTGTAAATTACATGCATACATTGAAACCTGAAATACATCGAATTACATATTTTCTTGAAAACCAGAGTTTCCAAAATATCCAATCTTTTCTGTTTATTTGGAGCGATTGCCACTGTTTTCTCCTCTACTGTTCACTGCTACAAACTTTGGATAGACATGTCACTTTACTATTAAAACAACATTTAGGACATTTAAAATGGGTAAATTTCCTTCAGTTTCCCTTTGTCTATCAGAGAATTAAAAGGAGTTTTTTTGCTTTAACTGTGATAGCCTATATACTATATGCCTGTTGGCTGTCTCGCTGACTTGGCCCTACATTATAAAACCCAACATAATCAATGAGAAGAATCTGAAAAAATATATGCCTATTTAAGTTGTTTAAGTTTAACCTCTAGGTGCTACCGTATGTCAACAGTTGCTTTCCAAATGCTAAAGAATACATTGTCATTCTTGAAGCACAGGTTTCATTTTATGATACTCCAAGTTTTAATTCAAGCATTCACTTACTCATATTGATCAAGGTTGTTGGACTTCTTTCCTGTTACATAGTTGCTTGGAATATATCCTTGTTTTCTAAAAAAATATAGAATATATCATCCGAGCGAAAACATGTAAAATTGCATGCCTAAAAGACAGTTGTTTCATTCTGCTAATTATCAGAGGTCTCTCAATGTAATTTATTAATTACTAACCCACCTACTACTATTACTACTGATTATTCAGAAACCAATTTTCCTCATCAGCATTTCCACATTAACTTTCAGCACCCCTTGAAAAGTATCACGGGCAGCAGAAGTGTCCAAAAAAACCAACAGAAGGGGTGAAGGAGAGTAAGTAACCCTCTGCTGCTCTGTCACTCTTCTGGACTCAGAAGTCCCAGTCAGTCACAGGAAATATGTCTGGAGCCTGACACAGCCTGATAACTCACAATTACCCATAACATATGGCAACAGGAACCTGATAAATATTGAAATATGAAAACTTTCATCTTTGGAACCGCAGGGAAAATTCTAATACAGGGAATGTGAAGTCATTACAGCATCTCACTGCAATTCTCTCTCAACTTATTCAAAGATTGTCCCTAATGATCCAGCTATTAAATAAAATTATGATTATTCAAGTCTGGAAGTCAGAGCTTGCTGAGCTAAATGTTAACCATATTGCTCCCTAATGAGAGGTTCCCCAGGGAAGTGGGAATACTTTACCAGTCTAGTGAGGTTTTAAAGGATGGCTGGTGCTTTAATTGGGGAACTGTAAAATTGGAAAGTAAACATAATTGGAAAGGCTTCCAGTTCTGCAACTGTCTTTGCACTTGAGTCCCACAATCTATCTATTGAGTACTGCACTTTAAAAATTGGTTTCTGCATGAGAATATATGGATGAGATTTCAGAGCCTGAGCCTAATGTAGGGTCTAATAGAGTTGTTGACATACAGTCAATATAAACTTCTACAATATGAAAACAGACTTATGAACGCTATAACAAAAAAATAAGGAACTCATTTTTACCCGTATTTGTCTCTCGCCTTCCACCAATGAATGTCATTCTTCTCAATCACTGTATATTCTTCACCTTTCTCTAATCTTAAATCATGATGTTCTGTAGGTTCAAAGTCATACATTGCTACCACTATCTCCTCCTCTTCACTCCCATTTTCTTCAACTGGAGGAACAGGTGGTGGAGGCCTCCGCTGAAAACAACACAATATTATTAAATTATCATCCCACACTGTTCCATCTTTCCACTCATTCATCCTCACCATCACACACCAGTGCATCCTGGAGGCAAAAGCTGGGCTATTCCTGGGGTGGCCTGGGGGGCAGCTGGGGTCTGTGGCAGCAAACCATGCAGATGCCATCCATGGGGCTGGTTTGTGCTGCAGCCCTGCAGCTGCCAGTAAAGAGCAAAGCTCGCTGGCATTTGCTTTTTGCCCACATTTTCCATCAGCAATACAGATACAGCCAATAGATACAGCTAAATTTCAGTGGGATTTTTTTCACCCTAAGATAGAGCATGATGCCAATACAGAAATAGACCTTTGCTCCACGATACAGAAAGTATTTTGAGACATGCAAGCACTTTTTCAAAAAGCAGTAATTAACTATTTAATATTTTAAAGATTCTACCTACCGCACTTTTTTCTGGCATTGAAGAGGACAATCTCATCACATCTAGAAACAAAGCACAGGAGGAGAGGACTTATGCCTATTCATTTAGCTATAAATTTTAAAACTAAATAAAAGGTTTAAATTTCAGATAAGGCTTGAGTATCTTAACCAGCCTTCAGTATGGCTTAGAAATTCAGAAAGCAAAGACAACTCCAATTAAGCTATAGGAAAGAATGATTAAATATTCTTGCAAAAACATTCTAAATCAGACAGCAGGTTACGTTGATCACAGATTGGCAACATCTTTGCCACACCAGCACATGCCCCAGAGAGCTCTGAACCAGCCCTCAGATGCAGAAATTTATGAGAAATAAAAAAGGGATAGAGATAAGAAAATGAAGCAGTGTTCTTGTCACCATGATGATCTAAAAGTCTGTTAGTATTAACATCTGCCCTTTTAAAAATATTACCCCTGACCCTTGCTTTGCTAAATTATGCATAACAGTTGTATGTATTTTCTTATTACAGCTCTCAGATCCAAAGTTGTTTTTCTCCTGCACTGCTTTTTTTTTTACACATTTAAAAGTTTCAGATATAGGTCACGCTTTTTATTTTGCTGAATCAGATTAGCCATGAGCCCCTGTTTATTCTGCAAGTCTTCCAATGCATCTAAATCCCCAGGTCTCCCTGATTGCCTGTGACATAAGAACATAAATCATTGGGTGCCACAGATTTAACTGGGCGATAAGCAATGGCTCTATTTCTTTGCCTACTATGGAATTTTCCTTAAATCAAGGACTGAATCATTGCTAGATCCTTTGCTGGACAATATTGCAGAACCACAGCAGTGCACACTACAGCATCCACTGCTCAATCAGCAGAACCTGCAAGCTGGATGCCCACAGAAGTCACAGCTCATCCAGGTTCAGCACAGGGACGTTTACAAACTTCTAAGGAAATCCAGTTCAGTGTCTGTAAATACATTAAACCTTCCTCTATCATTTTTAGCTTGGTGTAGTAGCACTGAATCTAATGCAGCTATACTTCCTTCACATGGATATGCAGTTTTTAATAAATAACTGAAGAGCTGGCAAGATTTGTAGCTGAATCTTTTTCAACATAAGGTTTTATCCTCAGTTTGAGATAAACACTTCATCAAGTAAGTTTCAAATGGGAGAAAAAAAAACAAATGAAATTCAGCAACTTCAATAATAATTTCAGATTTCTCTAAACATATTTTTTTCAAGGATATTTTGCTGCCTTTTCTATTTTTTACAGAATACTCGGTAATTAATTTTGACTTACTTTAGTATCAAGGATTGACTCTGCTCTATAAATTTGGCTAATACCCAGGGCATTCAGGTGTGATGACAGAATCATATAAAAAACCAGAAAAATGCACCAGATGACCTTCATAAGAAAACATATGTACGTACTGTTTTCAAAAAGACTATATTTTTCACAGCCAGGTGCTAATTTTTCTGTCTGTCTGCAGCACTGATAAATTCCCTCTGTCCAGAATTTAGGATGATATTTTACCATTATATTGCTGTTGTTCTTTATTTCTACAAGAAGAAAGAGAGCATATATTGAAAGATACAAAAAAAAAAGTCTGCAAGAGAGTAATTTTTCATACATATTACATTATCTTTGACATGAGACATAATCTTTGCTTGCCCTTACTTTAGCATGGCTTCTGTTCTTGCAAGTTTACATGGAGGTGATACAACAATCATAGAGGATGTATTTAGGGTAATAAATTCCTTTATTCCAGAAGGGCATGTCACACTCCCCCCCTACACCAACCATCCTAGCAGGGATTTGGTGCCTCAAGGAAAAAATCCTGCACCACTGGAAACAGTCAGACAGCTGCGCAGGATTTGGGAGCTCTGGCTCCTCCTTTGTTACTGTTGCAAGTGACTCAAATTCATCTACAAACATTGTTCTGGAGGGAAAGACATCTGATATTTATTCTGTGGCACAATTCATCATTTTGGCTCCTTACCCCATGCTATGGAATTGCTGAGTTTCAGAGGTCACTTCTTGCCCTCTGATCCCCAGCCCAGAAATCATTTCTTATTACTTTACAGTAATAAGATCATTTCTTGATCTTATGATCATAAAATAATTTATTAGTTTACAGACCACCTGTAGATAATGTGAGCATCTGATGGTGAGAGAGGGCATTAAGAGGCTAATTAAAATAACCCCTTTACTCACTGTGAAAGCAACTATCTGATCACATCTCAGCAGAGATACATCCTATCCTTTTTACATCAGCTTAAGGCCCACAACGTTGTCTAGCTACATCCAAACACTACTTTTCAGTGATGCTATCAACTAGCTTGGATAAACTTTTTAACTCATTGTGCAAAAGCAGAGTCAAATTCTGATTGCAGCTGCACTTCACAAAATCAAACTACATCAGTCTGAGCATTTGAGGCTCTCAGTACCTGTTTCCACACCCTGTGTATGCAAGCGAGGAGCTGACCCAATAAAAAATTAAAATTGGTGGATATAAGCAGCAGAAACTCTACCACTTTATTTTTGTTATTTGTTGTGGGTTGATGCTAGCCAGCAGCTAAGCCCCCATGCAGGCACTCATCCACTCCCACAACCCAGTGGGATGGCGGAAGGAATAGAAAGAACAAGAGATTAAAATTTTGGCTTGAGATAATGAGTTTAATGACCAATAGAGAAAAAAAAAGAATCCAGAAGCAATGTAAAATAAATCACTCACCATCTCCCACAAGCAGACCAATGCCCAGCCAGCCCCTGTGCAGTGGCCAGTAGGGAAGGAAAAAACCCTAATCCCTGTCTTCCTCTACCCCGTTTTTATTGCTGAGCACAACTTTATATGGCCTGGAATAATCCTTTGGTCAGTTCAGGCCTCCTGTCCTGGCTGTGTCACCTCCCAGCCTCTTGTGCACTCCCGATTTTACTCACTGTGGGAGCAGAGGAGGAAAAAGGCAAATCCACCATGGTGTGCAAACACTGATCAGCAGCAACTACAACACTTGTAGAACAGTTTTTAACACTGTTTTGGCCACAAATCCAAAACACTGCACCAAGTTAACTCCAATCCCTGCAGACAGCTCAAACAAAGGTATCTGCCTATGTCAGAGTTTAAGTAAAAGCAATTCCCATTACCTTCTTTCAGGTTCCTCACCCACTGATCCCGGCTTTGTGCATTCGGTGCAAAAATATACAGCGTATTAGAATCATATACAACCTGGAGGGGAGAAAAGAAACAATCAAAATACATTGACCTCATAATGTTAATTCACTTCTTCCTAAAGAAATAGAGGAAACAGAACAAGACAAATGACTGTTACACTGGCCAAAATTAGTGTATTCAAGCACAAAATGCAGAAACTGGGAAAGGTTATTAAGGTTTATTATTCAGATATGATGTTTTCAGGAGAATTAGGAACAATTTATAACGGTATATTATCTTGCCAGCATTCCTTAAAATGCTTGCTTCACACTTTGCTTTGTTCATTCTTCATTGTGTTTTTTCTAAAAACAGTTCCATTTAATGAATGAAAGCTACTTTGTAATCAGACATTCTCCCATCTGGTTCAGTATTGCTGCGGAGTGACTCTTTTTTATACCTCCACTGCTTTTACTGGCAAAAAACAAGTATTGCTCTGGGAAAAATGGATCAGAGTCACTGCTGCCCCTCTCCAGCAGTGGAATTCCTCCTCACTCTGACTATTCCCTCTATAGTAAAAGAGGTACAGCATTCAACCCCCACATTTTCTTTTTCCTATCTAAGTACTTTGTTTTCTGTGCTCATTTCCATTCAATTCACAATGAAAAAGGAAAAAAAAAGCACGATAAGCTTAATTTTGATTTTCTTATTCCTATATAATTTCATGGTAATTAGATTTAATTTAATGTGAAAGAATGAAGACAGGGAAATTGGGCTGTCAGCTCACTTGTTCTGACAGAAAACCAGCGCAGGGCAGTTTCCAGTCAAAATTCAAGCTGAGAGGGTGAGGAAAAGAAAAACACTAAGTGTATGTGGCCCAACTCTCAAGGGAAGGGACTGCAAGGGCAGCAGACCTTGGAGGGGATGTATTTTAACCACTGATCCTGAACTACCTCCCACCAGCCCAAAAAGAGACAGAGAATGGGCTCATTATTTGGAATTGACAGTAATTTTAAGGGCAGTTACGTCCAAATGACTTGGTATTATTGAAAAGAGCACTGTAATTTATGCATTTTGTATTAAAAAACATACCTGAAAAGGATATTTATTTTGACATGGAATAATACCATCACTTTTTACAACTTCTACACATTTAATCCTTGAAATATCCACAGATCCTTTTCTGTACTTTTTCTATAAGGGAAAAGAAAAAAACATTTGTAAAAAGATAACCAATTTATCTAATTCTCTTTTTTTTTCAGCAGAGACATCTTGATTTCTTTCCCACTTATAATAATGATTTCACTTTATGAGACTTTAACTGGAGAAGCTGTCTGAAAACTGAGGGTATAAAGATCTGCACTTGTGAAAATGCACTGAGTACAGTAAATTTGCTTAGTGAAAAGTACCAATTCTTTATATAGAAAGTTTCCAATCAGATGTAATCATAGGTTTAATATACTCTTCTTTACAAAAAATAACTTCAGAAGAAAGAAGTGCTTCCCCCTTGCTGAGTTTAAATCATGATTAAAACTGGTATCATCTCATCTGTGTCCATGTTCTGTTGCTGAAGTGCTCCCACCATTTGGAGGCTGCTGTGTTCCACTAAGGTTCTTGAGAAATTTGGATGCTACACAGGCAACACAAGCCCCTGATGAAAAAGAAAGCAGAAGATATGGATGTAACCCTGGACCAAAGTGGGGTCTACATTGAAGGACTTCTGTGAACAAGGCTAGCAGAAGCCCAGAGAAGCAAAGTCAAAAGCACAGACTAAATCTAAGAAGATTTAGTCACCTACACTGATAATTATGAGCATTTTAAAGAAGGCACTGGTGCTCAGCAGGTGCTACACAGTGCATGGAATGAGAGTGTAGTTCAACACTCTGGAGAGGCAGCCCCTTGGAAGAACAGCTGATAATGAGAGGCAAATGTACTGGGCTTTAGTTTGCACTGAAATCCACAGCAAGACTGTACAGTGCCACCTCTCACTTTTGGGAGAACCCGATCTCTAATAGGAGAGTAAGTTTCTACTGGAATCTGGAACAAAACAAAAGCAGCAGCAGCTCATGGCTGGTAGTGAATTAATACACATAAAAAAAAATTGATTTTCCAAGCACATCCCAAACATCCAGTCCAGAGTACATCTTATGAAAGACTGACACTGTTCACACAATGTGGAAACAATTAGCAATCACTGAATTATTTGAGATATGTCAATCCTTACTCAGTTAGTCTCCTGGGGATGGAAATTTCAGCCCAAATAGCAGAAGTCTGGTACAACCACAAGCAACTGAAAACACAGTCTTGTAAATAGAAGCAAAGAACAACTTGAAATAAAGCAGTTATGATTCCATCACCCTGGAAACACTATAGTTAATTACGCATGAAGTTTCATCAGCACTTAAAATGCATTTAACACTCAGAGTCTTATGAAGAATAGTGCAGAGAAAACATGTATTAAGAATTCATGTACATCACGATCAGCATCACGAAGAATGATAAGGGTAAGTTCAGAGAAAGCTGCAACTGTATTTGTTACCAGAAAAACCAACACACACAAGAGAGGTGGGTTTTTTAAGGGGAATGTATGGGGTAATTAGGCACTTTAACCAACCATAAAGAAAAAAAAAGTAATAAACATTACCATGGGCTGTACTACAAAGATTTATCAAGTAACACTGAAAAATAATTTTGTACCACATATGCAACCGTGGATTTTTTTACCAAAAAATCATTTTAAGTTTTCTGTTTATTTTATGTCGGTCACTTCCAAATTCAGGATATTCTATGGAATCCCTTTATTTGAACATTGACTCCCTAAAGTAAAATATACATTCACGCAAAAGCCAAAGGTTGTTACTGAAATCTACACCACTTGGCAGAGCAGGCAGCCTCTCCATCTCCTTGCCACTGTGTGGCTGACCTGGAAGTTTCAGGGCTGCCAGATTAGCCAAGGCAGAACAAGAGAGTCCAAACAAGATCAGCCTTTTCATGAATCCCAGAATTCAACACTCTGCATAACTGTGCTGAAGACACCTCTCCAGACCTCCTTCTTGCACAACAAAATGCAAAGAAGAAGAAACCGCCCTGTAACTTATGTACCCTGCTTTCTCTGTCCAGAGGGATACTCATACTGCTTGCATCCCACCTGCTGCTTAACTGAGGTTGCAGGACAGACAGACAATACACATTGGAGGTTTTTTTTGTATCCAGAATCAGAGAAATCTCTTAGAGGAACACACTATTATTTTATGAACCATCCTCTTCCTGGGCTCAGGGATTTTCATGCCAATTCTGGCATTCAGTGAGTGCTCACTCAGAGGACACTGACAGGAGGACAAAGGACAGGAATCCAACCAGATAACCATCTAATATTTGGGGGGAAAAACATAAAGGAAATCCCCTGATGTACAGCACATCATTCTAGTAATTGTATTTCCTAAGTCATACCTTTGTATGCTTTCATGATTTAGGGTGGCTCAGTTTGCTTCATCATAAGATGCTAAATTAAGCTAACACAAAGCTGATCCACCTTACAAGTCAATCCACCTTATTAAACCTAATGTCAGGGAAGATTCTTCTGTTTTAGCATATTTTATAGATTAAAAAAAACCCCTTGCATATGTGAAATTAAAAACAAACCCACTGCTCAAGACATTTTCAGATCACATCAGAGGCAACAGTTATTAATGCCAAGTGTGCAGCTCTATTTTATCTGACCATTACTCATTAATAAACTGTAGTGCACAGAAGCAGGAAAGAATGGCTCAAAAAAAAATGCTGAAGAGACCACTGCAATTTCTCTCTCCTTCCTGCTTAAATGATTTCCCTTTATAACAACAGGACATCTTACATACCATTGCATTTATTGTGTTGCATATATTCTCCAAGCAAATGGGTTCTCTGGGCTCTACACCCAGCCTTACAGCAGATATGAAATGCAGAATCAATGCAGAGCTCAAGCCCTGAAGCAGTTGGGAAGTAGAGATGCTGGCATGAGCCAGCCCTGAGAAATTCAACCATAACCACTCTTTCCAACAAGTGACCTCTGCTACAAAAAGACAAAATTAGTACAATGGCTAATCATGCAATGCCCAAGTGAAGGAAGCAGAGTGACATTTTTAAAGAATCTTTTATTTTGAGGTTGAAGATGGCTAACAGAGCAGAAAAATGTTAGATTTATTGTAGAAGTAGCAGTATTTTACCAGAACATCCATGCATGCTCTCTGAATGGGACACAACTATTCACAGAGGATTTGGAAGAATCACAGGTCAGTGAAATGAAGGGACCCTATCAAACCTGGTCTGCTCCTTTACTAAAGGTAGGTATAGGCCTCTAGAGGGAGGCCTATAGAAGCAAATACAGTTACAACAGTAATAAAGGTATAAAAATACTAAATCCCAATAAGGAAAACAAAGAGGTTTTTGAAGGTGCACTTCAAAGTCACCTAAAGGTTGGGGGTTTGGTGTAGGTTTTCTTTTTTAATGTATCTTCTTGCTGAAAATAACAGAACAGGAGTGACTAGATAGAAGCTATTAAACAGAGCTTTTCAAAATGCCATACATATTTACCTATGTTTCAAAACAATGATTTACAATTTTAGAACTTCTGCTCCTTGCTCACAATGGGTATGGCCAAGTGTTGTTTCCATACAAGCCAAAAAGAATAAGCTATTTCTCTTTATTTCAGCGTATTAAACAGTATTATAAAGAAGTCATAACCCTAGACCTGTGTTGTCAGATACAGAACTGAGGATTACACAATTCCTTAAAAAAATAATCTTAGAATACAGTAAGACAAGAAATACCCAAGTGCTAGATAAGTGTACAGTCCAACAGCTGATCTTCTGTACATTTGGAATTACTCCTCTGCTAAATACAGAAGCTTTACAGCTTCAGAAGCCCATATCTTCCCTATCAACGAAAATATTTCTCCAGTGTATTTCCTCTTTGCTGATGAACATACTGCACTGCTTATCCTCACAAAAGTATGTGTGTGTGGGTGTTGAACAATACAAAGGACTTTAGATTTGGAAATAAAAAGCCTCAATGAAAACATGCATAAGTCAGCCCAGCTGGCAAGAAATATCTAGATTTTGTCTCCCCCATGCTCTCTTTCTTTTTCCTTGTTGTTCACATTATTTCTTTCTTCCATGCTCACCCCCATGTAGGAAATCCTGAGGTCATCAGCCTGTGACCCATGGGGCTTGTGTTCTCACAAGTGTAGCACATCACAACACTACTTTTATCTCCTTTAATGGAGCGCTCTTCAACTTTGCAAAACCATGAAAAGCCTGGCTAAGCCAACATTGCCTACAGACAGCTGCTCTGATAGAATATGCTGGAGAGCCAAATGTATAAGTAGTTCCATTTCTGGGTTCTTTCCAGGGAGGGAGATTGGGCTTTTGGGGTTTTGGGTTTTGTTTCTTTTAATAGTATTGCCATTTATTAATATGAAACACTGACCGAATACTTCTGCAGTTCCCTCTTGAGGCAAGCAATTACAGATTATGCAAATATAATTACTGTAGCTAGATGTTAGGTGGCCACATTTTCCATTCCAGTGTGCCAAATACACTGAAAAATGGCCTTCTCCTTTCAATTATTTCTTTTAAATTATTAAGAAAAGCAAGTATCAAGTATTTTTATTTACCTTTCAAAAATGGCTACAATTGATACAAAAAGCAAACTAGTCTGACCTGACTGAATATCTGACTGCTAGGAAGAATTTAAAGGGGAAAAAAATACAAACATAATTCAGAAGAAGAAAGTTTTAAACCCTGTCTTGCAAATTAAGAAACTGAGAATCCATCACCATGGCCTGGCTGCTCAGCAGATGTCAATGACCAGCACCGGAGAGACTGAAAAGCACAAAAGAAACTTCCCTATCACAGCACTGATACAACTTCCTAACTGTGACTACAGTGCCTTATCTCCAACTCCTGCAATGGAGAGGCAGCCAGTCAAATGTGCACAACTGCAGTTATGATACATTGCAAACTTCATAGAAGTAAGGGACACAAAATAAATCAGCCAGGCCTCCATCCATATCAGGTCTTAAATAACCTACAACCCTTCAGCTGTCAAAATAACTGCCATATCTCTTCAGGTTCTTCCAGACAAGTCTTCTCTTCTTGGTTTTTTGTGAAGTCCATGCACACAGAGCTCTCAGTCTGCCCAGCCCAGCTGCAGCATTTCTGCCCTGTTTTCTCCCTGCTCAGGACCCCTCTCTGGCTGCTGGGTGAGCGACACCCTGCATTCAGCCCTAACTCAGCCTTCATGGTGTCTGAGCACTAGACTTGGGACAACCTGAGCCATGGAGAGAGGAGAGCCCAAGTCCACAGGCATCACAGGCAAGCAACCAGAGCCCGAAACAAGACCCAAGAGGTCACTCAGCCAAGGCACCAGATACTTTAGCTACTTTCTCAAGGTTCAGATGATGGACTCCACAACTGCAGAGCTGAGAGGTCTTTTTTGTCTTTTGAGATTCCAGTACATCTCTCTGCTTTAAACAACTGCTTTTCCACTTACCAGCTCTTCATCACTGGCTTTTGGGAAGCTCATCCTTCCTGCTGCTCCTGCCCTGGACCTCAAAGGCAGATCCACATCTTCCTTGACACTTACTGCCCCAAACCAGATGCAGCACTGCAGCTGATGCACTATTATCCAATTCTAAGGATTTTGATTCATGGTTTTTCATCCTAATGTAAAATTTGCCTTTTGCACAGCAACAAGGTATCATTGATGCATATCCAGTTCATGATTCACTATCCTGCAGCCCAGGTCCTGCTGGGGACAGCCTGACACTTGGCTACTTATTGCCATTCTGTATATGCACATTTCAGCATTCTTGTCTTTTTTACTTGTCCACACTGAATTGCATTCTATAAAATAAAAAAGAAAAAGTGAACAATCAAACCCACCATGCACCCTATCCAAAGATACCGCATGCATTTCTAGACTTGTTTTTCAAAATACTTGCAGCTCCTTCAAGTTTTATTTCACCTAAGAACTCAACAAGGTTCTATTACAACAGAAGTATCAGTAGTGAAAATACTAAAATGCAGAATAGGACATTCCATTCAAGACAATCTCTCAATCTGAAAACAAGCCACCGATGCCTATTCAACACAATACCAGCTTCCCATGTGCTCTGCAATCAGATTTACAAGAGGTTTATATAGGTAATTTCTAATGCTGGCATATGAAAGTGTCTCATTCAGCAGTGTCAAAAAACCCTTACTGGGATGAAAACACAGGATATCTGCTGCTCTCTGCTATCCACAAGACTTGTTACCTCATAGCAAACAGAGCACAGATAAGTCTGAGATTATTTTGTTTTGTTTCTTTATTTTGTTTTGTTTCTCTGTTGGCTAAGGTACAATTTCTGTATCTTCCAGGTACCTTCAACAAGCCTGGTTTTTCTTGCATTTTTCCCTAAATTACCTTCAAAGATTAAAATTTCTCAGCTTCTCTTCTGCACACTAATTAAAAAAACCAGGCCTTCTCTAGCCTTCTCTTATCTATTTTCCAGTGCTTCCTTCTTAAGACCTTTAAGACTCATCCACTCCTGTCTAGTCATAAGATAAATATTCTTATCTATGCCTTTATCTCAACAACTACAACCTATGCTTCTCAACTTCATCTACATCTCATTTGTTCCATCTCATAAAAATCAAAATTCTTGCAAAAGATAAATTATTGCAGATTCTCATTTTATAGCTGACTTTTCTTTCAGTAGATGTTATAGAAAACAGGGAATCATTACTGCAACATAACCAACTTTTTTTTTTTTACAACTTAGGTTTCTTTATGAATTGCCCTTTACAAGTGAGCATTCCCATGCATTTGTTAAGCTGCTCCCATTCACATGAATAGCTTTACATTATGTCTTCAACTTGAACAGTTTTCACTGGCAAGTATTTTAAGAAAGCTCTATCATTATGACCTGTGACTTGGAACATAAAAATGCTCTGTAAACCTACTCATTTTTAAGCTATTTATCTTACATTAAAAATCAAGTGACCAGAAGCATTATAACACTGAATTGTGCTTTCATTTGTATAAAATAATTAAATCAACTACACAATGACTAAGGAAATCCCATAAATCAGGGTAATTATTTTAAAAATAATAAAAGACAAGCACAATTGGAATAAACAACAGTAAAATGAATTAATCTTCTGTTAAAAAAGAAAAGTAAGAAGCATAGCTTTTTTGGGACTCTGCAATGTTGTTATGCTCCACATGAAGTATTTACACAATATTAGTGTCGCAATGAAGCTACACAATTTTATCCTGAAACCTACAGCTTCAGAGTGGGCCCCAGAGCTTTTATTGTTCCTTCCTTAAAATATCACCACTGTAATTTCAGTAGCTTCTGTCTCCTCTATATTCAAATTACAAGAACCAAACACAACCCTTACAGAAGAACCTTTTTTCCTTAGGAAGAGACTTTCAAAATGAGCAACCCCCCAAAATGCTCAAGTTTTTATTCTGCCTTTTTCATTTCTATCCTGGTTGGTTTTTATCCGTTGTAACAGTCTTGTTTACACAAGAAAGTTTTCACACAAGGCTGATCCTAATGACAAATACCACTACTGCCACTGAAGACAAGAGCATTCTGCACCTTCCAAGTTCAGCTGCTCAGAAGCTGCCTTCTACTTGACTCCACAGAAGCATCCTTCTAAGTAAGACTCTTAAACTTTTCCCTCAGGGAACTATCATTCACCTTGTCTGTAGAAGCAAATGGTTTCTGCACACTAATAAACAGGTATTCTGTGCAACAGTTCCAGAGCTAATGGGTACTGCAGCACAGACTCTCCCCCTTCTCGTCCTCCCTTCTAAAACTGCTAACTCCTGTCCACCCAAACACATGCAGGGTAACCACAGGAACCAGGATTTAGCCAATGCCTTTTGAAAATGCAAAATCCAACATAAACTATTTATTGCTGTGAACTGTCATCCATACCGCAAACATGAGCAAACAATAAAGATGCTAAAGCATAAAGAAACTTAATGTTCATAGTCGGCTTCATATTCATGGTCAGTGCAAGCTGCTATGGGATGGAAAGGTTAATTCAAGCATGCTGTGCCCTGTGTGGGAGGACAGTAACCAGACCACGGACGTCAGCACACTTTCAAACTAAAGAGCATCGCTGATAATCAAGCTGGGTGACAAAGAGGGAGAGAGAAATATCATGATGAAGGGGAACATTGCACAGGTTCAATAGATACGAGGATACTAACAGTTGACACACTGACAAGGATTTATAAAATTATGACCAGATCTGTGTCACCTTTTGGAAGCACCACAGTCATGAGAAACATCAATGCGAAAGTTTTCAAACCAACAAGACAGCAGGACATCTCACTTGCACAGACCAGATCTTTTAAACTATTCCACTGATGAGAAGTACTCAAACACCTACACCTACTCTCTTTCATCATGAAGAATTTCTCTTGCCTAAAATGCCATCTAGAGCAAAAACACGTCGTTTGGTGGAACTTTTAAGTTCAAGTGAGATGCCCTGCCAGTATTAGCTAACTAAAACTCGTGGGAAGTATGTGTTACTTGCTATCATGGCTGTTCTGTAATGCAGCAGCAAGCCTGCTCCAGCTGGGGCGATCTGATTGCCCAGTTCAGAGTTACCTTCTCACCTTGCACTGAGAAAGGATTCACAGCAGCCAAACTCATTGCCACACAAGGGGAAAGACAATAAACCACGAGTACGTACGTGGTGGACAACCCTGACGGATGCAGTAGCTCACATGATATTTTTGTGTGGTCTGTCCTGTTGGCTAACTCAAGAGGAATAAATGGCTCTGTTCTTTACAGCCACCCTGCAAAGGGGCACTTGAACTGTGGGACACCAGCCTCAGGCATACTGGTAAAATGAGTCCTCCTTTCCATTGTCCAGCTGATATTTACTGAAGTGTTTAAAATTTCAGTGATAAGGTGGACTCCTAGATAAACACTTAAGGTTTGTTTTTCGTAACAGACACAGATGAAAGTGTGAATGCACTGATCCTTCGAAAGTAAACTCCAGGGAATTTTAAGTTGAATATTCAAGCTATGAGCTCACTTTTGACAGAAAACTGCTACACATAGCTAGGGCCATGCATATGTGGTGTTATTTCCACAAATGCCTCCTTGAAATTCAAACCTACACTCCATTCAAGATTAAATTAGCAATTTGGAAAAAGTCATACTAAAACTTCAGCTAAATTTTTGCTGGTCAAAATACAGAAAGCCATTCCAAATGAGATATATTTTTTTTTAAATCACTGCATGAAATATTTGATTTTTGGTTAATTTCAAAATTGCTTAAATTTGTTTATCAATTTGATACTGACCAGTATGTTTTGATTTCTTGGAAGAAAATTGTTCAGGAAAATGACCAGAAGCACACCTGAAGTATTACGCTGAGTTTTCAAACCACACAGAATTGAAAAGAGATTTCCTAATAAAATCTTTCACGCTCGTGTTTCCTCACTCAAACACTACAAACCCTGCCTTTGCTATACAACCAGATTATGCAGCGAAGTCACACTTGCTATCCAGCTGACACCGGTAAGAATAGTGCAGCAGCCCTCAAGAACAAGGGCCAGTTTGTGAAAAAATGCCTACCACCTCCCACTTTCAAACTAGTTACTACCGTCTACTTAAATGTGTTTAAAGCTGGCTTTGTAAGTCTACAATACATGTTTGAGAATACCATACATATCTGAAGTCCTTTTGACTGTAGCACAACCAGCAAGATGTACTTTATAGTGTATCTCCATACTCAGAATAGGAAGATATTTTACTTCTTCCCTACTTTTGTACATTCATGACCAGTACTCTGTGCTTAGAGAACAATGCAGTTATATCTTACCACAGTGAATTTTTGTCTTCATTGTAAATGTACCACATCACATTCAGATTTCAACAGCCACTTTTGCAACATTAGGAAAAAATACAGAAAATACTCTTTCCAAAAATGACAGATGATATATCATTAAGGGCTTCAAGAAGCAACATTAGCTCAGCCTTTTTATTTACTTATAATCATTGTTAGTCCAATATTGCACAATAGTGCCATGATGCCATTTCCCCAATAGCTACACTTACTAATTCTCAGAATTCACGACCAAGAAAAAAAGACAAAACCACAACACACAGAACCAAAATCCCAACTTAAATAGAATATTTCTCTTTTCTGACATTAAAAATCTATCCCCATGATGTTTAAGGCAAGTCGGCTCCTGATGTATTTTTATTTTCAAGCTTCTTAATGTCCCTCTTTTTAACAAACCTAAAGGTGATACTTCTTCCACATTTTTTATCCAACAGCATAATGCCCAGAAGTTAAGCAGTAAAAATCAAGGTCCTATTGGCTTCCTATGCAAAGTAAGTTTCCCATGACATTAATCATAATTGTAGAGCTTTGCACAGGTGACCTAAACCAAGATTCTCCTTCCCCAGCCTTCTGTGCTTTGAAACCTGAAATGCAGCCTCTTCACTGATTCTGTAGCTGTGCTCCATCAATAGTTCACGCCCCTGTTCCTTGACTTACAGCAGAGCAATATCTTTAAGTGAAAAATCTGTATTTTTCCTTCTCATCCATGCGGTGCAGTTCCAGCTTCACTGCAGGCATGCACTGTCATTGTACCATGGTAGGGGGTCTGATCTGCTTGAAAGCACGTATAGAAAGGCTTTAACCAGTTATGTGCAAGTTAAAACAAGATTTTAGCCTGTTGCTAGTAGTCATATTTCAGAGAGAATAATTTATTACTCCAAGTAAGGTATATGGGACTTTTTCAGTACATAGGACAGGAAAAAACAGAGAAGAGTGGCATCTATAACATGCAATTTCTGGTCAAAGAGCAAGTGATGCTCCACTTCTGGCTGCATAGAACAATTAAATCTCTCAGCAGCATTTACATGAACACTATTTGCTATGGTTGACTGCTTTTTGTTGTCATAAATGTTCCACTTCTGTCACCAGACATACAAAATATCTAATTCTGTCACTTTCTTAAGAATCCCAACTTGCCCACACTTTGAGTATTGACTAATCTGGTTAACAAGATTTATTTTAGTCTTGTTTTTAAAAAGAAGTGGTATGATTATTCACGTGTCCACAAACCCTGGGTTTTTCTTGAACTATCTACTGAACTTCTGTAAAAGTTAAAATGGAAAAGAACAAGAAAATATTTCAGATTGGCCAACAATCAAACTGGGAATTGCACACTTGCCTAGAGGAACAGAACTCAAGCACCTTTGGCAGACTGCTACCACTGCAGTTATGGGATTAAAATGAGGGTGTGAGATCCTCTTGGCTTGGGATTTCCTTGCTTATCTTACCAATCTGGACTTTGAATACTGCCAAGCCCAAAATTAAATCAGTCTGTACCTATCCTTTCATCCGTCATGTCTTTAAATTCAACCAGCAAACACAGTAGTCACATTTATTTCAGCAATAAACTCCCAGTTATTCAGGGGGGCAGAATTATCTTGATGCCTAATAACGTTTTTCTCTCATATAAATTACCTCGGTCAGAATATGCAGCTGTCTTACTGTAAATACATATTTATAGCCACCATAATTGGATTAAAAAACCCAAACAATAACCAAACAAATAATTAAACCCACAAACATCTTCGCCATTTAAGTTGTCCAGAGACATAAAAGAGTAACTGTGCCACAGAGATCTTAATCTTACAGTCGTGGGTTTTTTTAAAGAGACAAAAAAATCAGTATGGCCCTTTAAGATCAGAGCTAACTATTTTTAGACAACACTGTTAATAAAACAAAATGCTAATTGATGTTTAAGAGAATCTGAGCGGAACGGTGAAAATGAAAATGGTTTGAGGCTGGGAAGTAACGCGTTAGGGCTGAGCCAGTCTAACAACCTGCTGACGTCAACAGTTGGAGCATCCTGTTCTCCACCACCACCTGGCATGGCCTCTGGCACTTGTTGGATCCTGCAATCAGCTAATGCAGCGTGCTAACCCAGCAGAACACCAATCCAGCAAAAATAAAACCAGATTAAATATCTTTCTGCTGACCTAACTGCCATCTTCCCACACCTGAGGGGAGCCTACAAGAATGACAGAGAGAAACTGTTTCCAAGAGCATGCAGTGACAGGACAAGGGGGAATGGCTTCCAGCTTGAGAGTAGGTTTAGATTAGATTTTAGGAAATAGTTCTTTACTGTGAGGGTGGTGAGACACTGGAACAGGTTGCCCAGAGAGGTGGTGGATGTCTCCTCTTAGAAGTGCTCTAGGTCAGGTTGGATGGAGCTCTGAGAAATCTGGTCTAGTGAAAAGTGTCTCTGCCCAGGGTCAGAGGAGTTGGAACTAGATGAACTTTAAGGTCCCTACCTGACCCAGCCCATTCTATTATTCCTTGATTAGCAATTTTTTTCAGAGCAATATGGATTCCAAGAAGGGCCAGAATCAATTCAAGTGAATGGGGGAGTCTAGGAAGGCTAGGACAGGGATGAAATGGACCTGCCTTTTTCAGCAGCAAACTGATGGCCTAGCATAGGCATAATACATATTTTCAGCCCAACTGGCTGTACCTTAGGCTGAAATATTTTAAGAAGTTACCTCATCTAGTAACTCACTCATCACTGAGGGCACTATGGGCTGCCATGCTCAATCTCACTGCAAGTAAAACTGACAGTTTAAACCCGCTCTCACAGAGATCCACCAGTCAGTCTCCTGGAAAAGCGTTTTAGCCACAGGACATTAACCTGCAGGGCAAAAGGAAAGCTGGAAGGGGAAAACTGGAAGAGGGGAAGCTGGAAGTGGTAACTTCTTAAAGGGTGACAACTAGACCTGCAAAACCTGTTTGTCACATTGCATTTGATCTGAATGTAAGCTGAAACAGAATAAGCATGCAAGACACATTTCAGAGGGCTTCTTAGCCCCCACCTCTTTATCCTCTGTGAGGAGGCCAGAGTCACCAAAATAGGAATGACTGATACACTCTACCATCATAAAATGGGGGCATAAAATGTCTGAAAGGAGTGTGCAGAGGACAGAGCCTGGCTGCTGCCAGCAGTGTCCAGTGACAGGGCCAGAGGCAGTGGGCACAAACTGGAAGACAACAGACTGCATCTGAACATCAGGAAATGATGTTGGTCTTTTTTACTGTGAGGGTGACTGTGCCCTAGCACAGGCTGCCAAGCAAGGCTGTGAAGACTCCATTCATGGAGATACTCAACAGCCAACTGGACGGAGATATTCAAGCATCAGCTGGTTCTGGGCAACCAGCCCTGTGTGGCCCTGCTTGAGCAGGGGGCTTGGATCAGATGGCCTGCAGAGGCCCCCTCCAACCTCAGTCTGTGATCTTGCTCTTAATCCTTGACTGTGTCCAAGCTGCCTTCAGAAAATAGACTGCTGTGAACATCTTGTAGCATAGTAACTAAGCTCAGTTCTGATGCAACCATAAGGTCTGGCAGAGAAACATGCTTAGCAAGCCTTAGCTCTCCTGTACTCTCTTCTTTTATCAGAGGTAAGACAGCCAACACAAGAGCTTGCAGGGCTCCCTCCATTAAACTTTTTTTGTTAAATGGCTTCCCACGGCATACATGTTTCACAAGCTACTGTAGTCATTTTAATCCTCCTCAGCATTGCGACAAACATGGAAAGTAGCCTCACTTAAGCACAACATCTCACCCCCAGCACTGAGCATATGACAGAGCACTCTGGGGGCAGGTGACCTTGATGAAACTGAGTCTGGAGCTCATTTGAAAAAATGCTGGTCTGAGGATTTGCATAGTTTACACTAATGACTTCCTGAGTAACTGAATTTACACAAAATGGTAACCGAGATGAGTTGCTTGTATGGTCAAAGATAAACTGCTTCCAGCTTAATTTCAATCACCAGTTGCACGATCCACTCCAATGGATCTTGTCTCTGCTGAACTTGGTCTGCAATGCACTGCTCCTATCAAATACTCTTCTCCTGTCCAAATGCAGTTAATTGCCAGACATGAATGTAATAGCCTTCACAGTATACACAGCTACAAGAAAGTGCAATTGTAACTTTTTCTACCTTTTCCCCAATTCATCATAGCAGTGATCTTCCATCTCTCTGGAGACAGAAAGAAATCAGTTTTGATGACCACCTCTAAATGCTATTTTATGTCATTTCTGCCATCCTGGCTATGCATTACTGCTCTAATTGAGAACCAATTCACATTGACTACCAAGTAAGTTATCTAAACCTCTGTCAACTTGTATTATAAATAAGAGAAATGTCAGCTCACACTCATGGCCACTAATGACCATTTCCCCAATCAGCTCTTCATAGTATGACATATAGTAGGAAAAAAGCCAGTACAGTACAAAAGCAAAAAGGAACAAAGGCAATCTGTAGTATAAATCTGCATCTCCTACCTCCGCTCGACCTTCGTAGTATGTTAGCATAGATTTTGTAAGTACAAAAAGTCTCTCTTTGTAGTTTAAGGGAGAAGTCCTCTTCTTCTGCTGTGATCTTTTAATCAAAATCTCTTGTAGGATAGTAGTCGTATTCATTTCAGTCACTTGTCAGCTCTCTTCTAGCCATTGAACATCAGTTCCTGTGAAGATGAGGAATAAAACATTACCAGATCTTTGGAGGATCACAGAATTGGAGATTTCTGTAAACAAAAAGAGCTTCTAAATGAAACTGCCTGAATATACAGAAAGCTGGAGCTCACCTGGAAGTTTACAGAAGTTAATTATTAGAGTAAAAACTTCAAGCTTTGCTCAGCTGAGGGCTACACTGGCACATTTCCAGGAAGCCAAAAGACGTACGTGACTGGGATGAAATAAGGTACACTGCAGCCTATGTCACAGAGAATATGGGTGAGAAGTCTGAAATGTGCTCCAGGCAAACAGCAGTGTACAACTGCTCTTCACCACAAACCTGCCTAGAGCCTGTATAGAAGTTTTAGTTGCTAAAGTCTGTCATGTATAAATGTCATTTGCAAAAGAGTTCTATATACAAAATTGAAGGTCATAGAATCATAGAATATCCTGCATGGAAGGATCTACAAGGATGATTGAAGTCAAACTCCTGGCCCAGAACAGGACAGCCCTAACCAAGCATCACACCATTTGTCTAACAGCATTGTCCAAATGCTCCTTGAACTGTCAAGCTTAGTGCTGTGACCACTTCCCTGGAGAGCCTGGTCCAGTGCCCAACCATCCTCTAAGTGAAGAACCTTTTTCTAATATCCAACCTAAAACTGTCCTGACACCACTTCAGGGCAGTCCTGTCACTGGTCACCACAGAAAAGAGATCAGTGCCTGCCCCTCCTCTCCCCCTCATAAGGAAGTTGCAACTGCAATGAGATCTCCCCTCAGTTCCCTCCACACTGAACAGATCAAGTGTCCTCAGACATTCTTCATCTGGATTCCCCTCTAGACGCTTCACCATCCTTGTTGCCCTCCTCTGGATGCTCCCCAATAGTTTAATGTCTTTCTTACATTGTAGCACCCAAAACTGCCCCCAGCATTCAAGGGGAGGCTGCCCAAGTGCAGAGCAGAGTGGGACAATCCCCTCCCTTGCCTGGCTGTGATGTTGTGCCTGATGCCCCCTGTGACAGGGATGTCCCTGCTGGCTGCCAGGGCACTGCTGACTCACATTCAACTTGTCATCAACCAGGACTCCCAGGTCTCTTTCCACAGTGCTGCTTTCCAGACTCTCCTTCCTTGGTCTATACACTCAACCAGGAATGCCATGTACCAAGTGCAGAATCCAGAATGTGCCCATGTTAAATTTCATATGGTTGGTGATTGCCCATCTCTCTAATTTGTCAAGGGCTCTCTATAGGGCCTCTTTCTGCCCTTGAGGCAGTCAACAGCTCCTCTCAATTAAGTATTTTTGGAAAGCTCATTTAGTATTCTTCCGATCCTGCATCCAAGCTGCTTTTGAGGATGTTGAAGAGTGCTGGGCCTAAAATGAAGCCCTGGAAAACTTCACTAGTGACCAGTCATCCAGTTAGCCTGATCTAATCCTATTTACTACAACCCTTTGTACCTAAGACGGATCAGTAAAAGTAATTTTGAAAATTTACCCCAATTTTATCAATGAAAATTTTCAGACACAAATGGTTGTTTGGAAGACGTCAGCCTGAGAACAAAGAATTCAAGCTTATTTTTCAGAAAATGCTAAGCATATGCCTTCCAACTTCTGTTTAGAAAGACTTCATGCTGACCATCAAAATCAAGCAATTGAATTCAGACAGTTTTGGTCACTCAGTAATGTCAAGCTGCTTTAAGTTCTACACCACAGCTGATACCTGTAGGACAAACTTGGGAGTACGTAAAAACCAATGCAACCACAGCTACTTTGCAAATTTGGCTCCAGGATCCTGCCAGAGACACAGTCAGGCAATCTCTCTGTTCTTTGCAACGATGCCAGCTTAAACACAGCTGACCTCCTCCCTCTACTCACCACTGTCCTGTCATGCCACCCTGCCTTGCGCAGGCATTCCTCCTGCAGGGCTGGGAAGCAGGCTAGGGAAGGGATCCAAGCAGACATTTCATCATGCAGCACAGGCAGCTGCCTGTACAGACTCATTAAATGAAGTGGCATGGAGGCAGGAATGAAAGGTGTGGGAGAGGCTATGGAGAAGCTGTTCCAGAAATCTTTTTCCCCACTCCCTTTTCCTTTGCTCACTTTCTGCCAGCCCTGCCCATGGCACCACTTGGGCCCTGCCTGAAGCTGTGCTCCAAAGCCAGGGGAAGTTGCAGGCACAGACCTGGAGAGCAACTCAGGCTAGAGCAGCACAGCTGAGGCTGAAGCCACGGCTTGAAGAAAGAACAGCAGCATCTGCTGAAGCACCAGTGACTGTGAACTATCTCTCAGCTGTGTGGAGGGGGCAGGGGGATAACCCAAACCAAAGCCCTAGAGTAAAAAAAAAAATAATTCATTTTTCACAGGGCTTACTTTATGCTCTATTTACTACTTAAGAGTATTTCAGAATTCACTGGAGAAATGGCATGCATATTCTTCTCTGCAGGCAGCATAACTTCAGCATGGACAAAACAGTACTTTCCACAGAATCGCAGCAGAGAATCTTGAAAAACCACAAACCTCCTCACAACATTGCCTTACATGATTTAATTTTTAATAAAATCAAATGTAAGCAAACTCACTTTAGTGAGTCTCACTTTGTGAGCAATTACTTGCTGTCACAATACATGAAATGACACCCTTTGCCTTCAATCACAAACTGAGTGCCTTTCACTCCCACTTTTCACTTTGACCAGCTGAGCTCTCATGTCCCATACTGCTGCTATCTCAACAGCAGGAAGTAGTTGTCAACAGCTTTAAAAATCCTTTTCTTTCTTAGGAATACCTCTTCATATATTAAAAAAAAATATTCAGTGCTTTAAATGGAACTACAAAATAAGACCAGGCTAGGATGCATAAGTAAGAGATGACGACTGGACTGCAAATGATGATTATTATGAATAATCTCTTTTTGTTATTTCTCTTCTTCTGAAATGCATACACACATACATTTTGTTGGTAATCTGTCATATTGCATTCTGGGAAGAAGGCAGATCTTTTTAAATGAGTAATTGTCTTGGATATGTTATTTAACTACTAAAGCTGACCAATTCTGATTTATTGCCCTATTAAAAATAAAGGGACAATCTTAAAGGTAATTGCAGAAGGAAGAATACTACCATAAACTGAAAATACAAACATTGTCCAAAGAATTAAAAGCCAGTATTAACTTTCAGACCAGCTTAATGTGCACAAAACTTTAAGGGTTCCCATCACAGGCTCTGCCACACAAAACAATTCTACTGTTCTCAATAGTAAAAATTCTCTGCTTGTACTTAAGAAAAACATAATTATTATCCATCATATAAACTGTGAACTCAGAGATCCCTAGAGTGCTGCATCAGAGAGCTCAAGAAGGATTCAAAGGTAACTATGATTTCAAATCTCAATACTGATAATACTAATATATTTCATTTCTCCACCAGGTTACATTAATATGACACAAGAATCAAAAAAAATCCTTTTGACGAAATCAGGGTTAAAAAATAAAAACATCAGTAAATATCTGTACTTGGTTGCTACACTGAATTATCTCTGCTATGAAGATTTCAGCAGATTAGAACCAGTTTCCCAGGTCACAAGATCAGCCTTTGAATCTGCATTTGGTCACAGAAACCTGTTTTATTTGGGGTTATTTCGAAGTCAATGGCTCTAGATACATTTCTATTTTGATAAATAAGGCTCAGGACAACTGAACCCTCACCTATTATTCTGGAAGTTCTTTTTCAGAATAGCAATACTCCATTAAGAAGCCCCTCTAACAGCCACACTTAACTCTTATCAAATCCATACATGACTACTTTCCTTCAGTACAGTTTCAGACATTTTCTGCACATTTTCTCTGCCCCCACTTCCCCCAAAATATTCCTTTGTTCCCAGACCATCCCTCAGAACATGAAGCTGTTTGCATGACACATTGTTATCTTGTTATAAACAGCTGTGGGAGTTTCGGGCTGACACCCAATATAAACTTTTCACAATATGACTCGTGCCAAGGAATTGCCCTGTTCCCTGCCAACCTTAGTTACACGGTAACAAATACGATCTAATTCGCAGAGATGCTGAAGACTCAGAATTATGGCAGAAATCAGAAAGAGTTATGGATTCTCAGCTTTTCTCAGGGCAGGAGAAAAACTGCCTGTTTTTCTTTAAGTATCAAAACTTTAAGTATCAAAATATCTGCAGCAGTTTGTGTTTCCCATCTTCACATTATACAAGTATTAATCTGTACAGTCATGAAGTCACTATACACCTTCCTCAAAACAAATGAAAACAACTGTTCAGATAAGCCTTTTAAGTCAATATTGGTCCAAATGCACAAAGTAGGTTTTCACTTGTAGACAGAGCTTCTTATGCATGTCCCCTTTCCCAGTTTTCACTGGGGAAAACTGAGCCACTAAGTGATGTGGTAAGCTCAGGTGTTGCAACACTACCCACCCCACATATCTTCTAGTTCCCACTCCCAGCTCCCAGATTGTGTTTGTTTACTGAAACAATTAGTCACCGTAAGCTGGCTGGACTGTAAGCACCTTTGACATTCAAAAAGATGAATAAATGTATGAAACTCCCAGTGCAAGTTCTAGTGAGCAGAAAAGAGAAAGTGCATCCAGTCTGATCAGGGCTTCTCTCACACAAATGTAACAAGTAATTGTCTCTTTTTAAGGCACAAATCTCTGCACCACACATAGTCATGGAGGGGCTCACAGTAAAAAAACGCATTCTGAAAAACACAACGATATAGAAGGAACACTAGGAGGAAATATTTGTGGCTGAAAAGAAGAATAAAAGCAAGGTGGAACTGTTTCCTGAGTTTCAGCACCTCCTTAGTGATGGTAAAATTTCCCTAGGAATTTGTGTCCTTCAGTGCAAAGTCTTAATGTTAAGATGATGGGCAATCAAGACAGATAATCCCTCTAACAAACCAGCATCCTCAGCTTTCTGACTTGGATTTCATGCATCGTGCACAACTGCTCTTTTTTTTCAGACTTGGGACACATCAATCCAAACTCAATGTCAACTCCAGATCTGGGTATTTAACATTGAAAATGTACCTCCTAGGCCAGTAGATTAAAACCAACATATATATAATATACACTACTTCGATTTTTCAAAGTATCGATCTAAAAACCCAAGTAGTACCTTGCAATCCTTCCTCATATCTGTAAGTTTCAGAATATTTTTCCTCCTTCATTTTAATTAATTCAGATCAGTTTGCTGATCAAGCTCATATTGTGTCCCTGCAAATGTCTGCAGTGGGGCAAGCGACCAGGCAGCACAGTGCTCCTCTGGGTAGAGAGCAGAAATAGTGCAGGAGGAACAAGAAAAGGAGAACTCCTTACCCTGTTTTTTCTGCTGGAGCTTCTGTTGCTTTCTCATGAAACTATGAAACTGAGTTACATGTGAACAGTTATTTACATAAGTATCCAGCACAGGGTTATTTGAATAATTACTACTCAGTGTAAGCAAGGGTTGCAAAATATACTCCTGTATTGCCTTTTTGCCTCACATCTAAGGTTGCAAACTCAAACTCCAAAAAATAAAATACAACTGTCATTAATCCCTGTTCAAAAGGTAAATTGCACAGAAATGCAAATACAAAAGAAATATACTTTAGCAAAAATCTGTCATAACTATAAAATTCAAGTTCAGGGAAAAATACTGTAATAATATACAAAATGTATCATATCCAGAAAAAGGAGAAGAAAAAAATATTTAGAAATATTTAGACTTACTTTTTTCCTCCTATTTTGTTTTGGTTTTTAACAGCAGACTCTCAGAAACCACTTCTATCATATGCAAGTTTGGATTTTTTTAACTGTGAGAAATGTAATTTGGGGGGACTACTTTCTAATAGATTTCAAAATTATACCCAAAGGTTTGCAAAAGCTTAGTTTCTCTTTGAAAATCAGCCAAACAATAAATGGTTAGTTTTACATATAATCAAACGCAGCAAAAATAAAATTCATATTTGTCTGTACGAAATTTAGGTTGTAAATAAACAGGCTAAGGGTTAACTGTGACAACTCTGACTGGAGATTCTGAGACCATGTGATGTTGCAAAATATCCTTTATTTAGCTGAAAGGTACTCATGTACACACACAGAAGGAGCATCTTATCAAATCAGAACCAGTGGTCCAAAATTTCTTGGAAACATGCTTACAAAACACATCATTTCTTTCCTTTTAGCATTCTAACTTAGACAGTTGGGGTAAGCAAAGAAAACAATGATGACAAGTGATGGTCCCTCTTAGAGTCAGTTGGCATTGAGGTGGTCTATCACACCAAACTGGAGTATCTGCTCATCAACCACTGCAAAAGAGAAGTACACAGAACAGCTCAGGAAAAATGGTCAGAGGACCAAAAGGGTTTCTTTTCTCCTTATAATGATGATTTAGTAGAACAGCATGTACACGTCTCCAAATCATTTATAAACTCAGCTATTGCTCCTCACTGGGATTTCCTGCAAGCCGTACACTCCAGTTACTAAATTATCCTTTCACAGCTTTAGAGGGCACCTTCTTCACAACTAAATTATTCAGGACATTTATGAAACAAAAATTACATTATTTCTGTCCACGATGAAGAAAATACATTGACATGGGCATTTTTTACTTAAAATTATTTAGTACTAAGTTTGAGTTAACAACGCTATGGGACACCATACAAAAGATGGACTGATCAATTTTCACTGTCCTCAACAACTTCTTATATTTTTATTCATTCCTCTAGAGCTGAATACTTGTAGTTTCCTTATTTCTCCCACTCAAAAACTCTGTAAAATTTATAAACTCGCATTGACTATTTTACCTTCATTTGTTCAGACCAAAAGCATCTATCATCTGTTAATGTTCTCTGCTGCAAGACAATAAAGCTGAAATTTAAAAGCTGGACCTGGGAAAATTTGCTGTCTCCTTTTTAAGGGTTAATATCAATACTGAAGTTTCAAAGACTTTTTTTTTGTGCTTTGCTTTCCCATGTCCCAAACTTCATAGCTCAGGTTTATTTTTATTCTAAGTACCATGTATAAAGCAGAGTGAAAATGGCAAACAATTTTCTGTTGTCATCCACTAGGTTTTGCCCTCTAAGGTGCCATCACCAGGACTTCAGGAAGCTGCAAGAAGTTTGACTGCAGCTGGCAAGATGAGGCAAAGCATAAAGAGATTTGCTTAATTCACTTGTGCAGCATAAAGGTCTGGTGAAGAATATTTGCTTGGTTTACCTGCACAAATATAACTGACCCTCACCTGACAGAGAAAAGGTAAAAGATCAAGTAAGAACAGAAAGGGAAGGACAGGGTCTGAATTGGGAAGAGGTATGTAGTGTACTGGTCCCTTTTACATGTTTACATACCTTTGAAAGGAAACAATCCACTTTGTTCTGGCAAGTGTTTCCAAAGTAAGGTTAGGGAGGGACATGGAAGAAGTAACTCTAAACTGGCATGGCATTGGCTTGGAGGAGCAGAAGCTCCTAAAGAGCAGAGTCCATACGCTTCACTTCTACACAGACCAAGGCTGTACATCCACCACTACCCCACTGGCTGGATATTTAGCAAAGCAGAGTGCTGCCTCAGCCTTTTTTCCAAAAATCCCCTGCTCATAAGAAGGGAAGAGAAACAGTAATACCCACTTACTAAAGAAATGGGCAAAGAGGAGATTGGCAAAGGAAAGGGGTGATGCTTGTGCTAAAGATTTCCCTACTTCTCCGGGAAGCTGAAGATTTAGAGGGCTGGAAAAATAAAAGTTCTATTAAATCAGAGGTTGAATCTAACTTTGTTAAGGAATCCTAAAGCTCACTGTCAAGTAGGTGGACAATTGCTATCGTACACAAAATGGCAAATATGAGAAAAACAAATCAAATCTATGGGAAAGAAAAATATAAAAAGAGGTCAACAGTGCCTGAGGGTATCTTTCTTTTCAACTACCATAAAGGAGTCGACTTAATTAACTTTCTTCACAATTTGAACTTGTCTTCTCAAATGTTATACAACCTCAGGTAAGCACATGATATATTAGACCAAAAATAAGCTCAATTTATTTCAGTATTCAAGACATGGTCTAACTAAAATACTGCAATCCATACAAATTTTGTTTGTCTTTATGCACAGGGAATGACTAATACTTCCCCAGTTATTTCTCCTTCCAAACACTCCAAGACCTTTTTTTCCTAAACAACAGCTTGTTCTCCACCTACTAAAGAACTACTTGTTCTCCGCCTGCTTGACTCTGTGGAAGTTACACAGTAAGGAATACTTCAACAAATATGAGAACTTCTGCTGAAGACAAAGCTGAGAAGTTGACTCAGATGATGAACTACTGGCCCCATCACACATGTCGTCTAATGGATGTATTTACCTTCAAAGTCTTTATTTTGAGTTAGGATTACAAGGTCAATGGATAAATGTTGCTTTTTCACACCTACTGAGCAACTAACTAGTCCCAACCGACAGGGCTCAGTAGGTGTGAAAAAGCAACATCTATACCTAAACAATAGATTTAAAGTTACAGCTCAGAACTGCCTTCTGTGCAGGAAAAACCCAAGACAGTGAGTGAGGAACAGAAAATATCCACGTTCCCATTTGTAAAGTTTTCCTGTGTTGTTTTCATCAGGGTACATCCCCTCCGCTACAAAACAAGCACAAGGGATCGAACACCAAATGAACAACCATTTACATTTCAGCTGAGATGTTGTACTACTGTTGCCACGTGTGGCAAAGCAGTGGTGTTGGCAAGGTCAGTGTGCTTATCTTGTGATTCCAGACTCTCTTACCCTGTTACATTGGATAGGTGTGCTTATTTTGGCTGGAGTAGAGTTAACTTTCTTCCACAGTGGCTAATATGGGGCTGTGTTTTGAAACAGTGCTGATCACAGTGTTGATAATATAGAGATAGCTTTGTTATTGCAGGGCAGTGTTTGCACAGAGCCAGGACCTTTTCTGCTTTTTGTACTGCCACACTGACAAGGAGACTGGGGATGCACAGGAAATTAGGAGAAGACACAGCTGGGACAGGTGACCTAAACTGACCAAAGGGATATTCCAGACCATATGACATCACCTCAGTATATAAAGTGGGGGTAGAAGGAGGAAGGGGAGACATTTGGAGTTATGGCATTCATTTTCCCTAGAAACTGCTTTGCATGATGTAGACCTGCTTTCCTGGGGATGGCTGAACACCTGTCTACCCACAGGAAATAGTGAAAGAAATCCTTGCTTTTACTTGCATTTCAGCCACTTGCTAATAAAGTCTCCTCATACAGGACTGAAAAAGCCAGGCTGTGACCTTGAAGAATTTCTTCTTCACATACAGTGAATCCTAAGCAACAAGGAATACCAAAGGACTTCAGCTTCATTCATGTCAATATATATGTATTAATTCAGGGGAAAAGTTTCTCACTGAATCTGAAAATAAACACAACTGACGTAGTGCTGTGGTCTTGTGTTTTCCCTTTCCTCTGGCTAATGCAGAGTAGTGATCATCTCTACCAAAGCAGCTTGTTATCTCTGCTCTTTTTGATGTCAGATCTCAGATGCTGAGGTGTTTCAAATGTTGCAAGTTAAGCAGGGAATGAGAGCACTTGCCAGGTGTCAGAGGCCATTTTTGGTCTTAAGGAATAGCATTCAGCTCAAACTCTTTGAGACGTCATGCAATGCAGTCATTAATGCTTGATGGTATCTTACTCCACTCTGCTTATCTATGGTGAGACACAAGGATATTAGAGAAACAATCAAACGTCACCAGAACTTGGGCTCCCATAATCCAGGTCCCCTTGAGGTCAAAACTACATGAAGTAAAGTTAAGGCACTGCAAAGGGAAGATAATACAGGTCTTTATGCTTAAGTCTCAGCTTTTCATGGGGAGTGCCTGCATCACGCTGACTGATTTCAGAGTTAATTTCTGGTGAAGAGATCCAGAAAAGTAACTAAACCAAACTGAGGGAATTTTGATGCTTGCCCAAGACTTTTATTTCTTTCCATTAGAAAGCTGTAATCCCCTTCACAGTTGAAGAGAGTGCCTTAGTGGGAAGAGCAAGCTGCTGTGCTTGCAAAGAGGCTGCCTGCAGTCACTGACACAGAATGATGGCTCTCCTCTCACTGCTCTCACACTCCACAGCCTTTCACTGTGCCATTCTCCCAAACTCCCTGCTGATAAAACAGGCCCTGACAGTTCATCTGACACACTGGGGCTGTAAATATGTCTCCTTCCAACAAGAGAACCTGCTATATTCAAGGACCACTGAGGATGGCTGATTGCCAGCCTGCAGCTCTGAGGAGGAGATGGTCCTCATGGCTGACCACGACAAAGCAAACTGAAACAGTCCAGCCAGCCACGGTCTGAATGAAACAGCAAAACCACACGTGGCAACACAACTAAACATGTAATAGATTATGTGTAAGCCAGCAGAATTCAAGTTGCAATAGCAGTTTTGAACCAGCCACTCTTAATATTGGAGTGTTAGATCCCTTCATGTTAACAAATATTATTTTAAGCATCTTTTCTGGATACAGATTAAGTAGAAATTTTAATTTCAAAAGATTGCAAAGTATACTTTAGATTACCAGTTTAGGGGATGTCCCACGGGACAGAAAAAGGCCCATTCAGCTCAACTCATTTTGCACATCCCTTGAACTGGGTCACACAATCCAAGGTGGGAGAGTCCCCACTCTTCTCATCCTGCCATGGCACTGAGAATTGATATGGTCTGCAACTTCAGCTGGGAAGAGATGCTCAGAATAGGAATGGGGAGGCAAGGAAAATACACACAGTTATTTTTTCTGCCAGGATATGGAACTTGCCCTGTGGTACAGGACATCCTGTAATTCACAGAACAAGTAGCAGCCTTGGACATATTAATATATTAATTATCTCACCTACCCTGTAAGCTAGCACATGGAATCCAACAAGATTTGTTCACAGAGCTACCTAGGATACATTTACAATGTTCAGCTAAAATGAAAGTGCAGATATCACCTGGGTCTGATGGTGAGTTACGTGGCTATCCTGTGGAGGGAAAAAAAGCCCCAAAACAACCAAGAGAGTATTTTTTTTTTGTTTCACGAACATAAATGGTCAGGAGTTTGTCTCAGTCTAGTGTACAGTGCACACTCCCTGGAAGGGAAGCATCCCAGTGTCCTGCTCAGACCTTCTTTCAGAAGGAAGAATCCTGCCTCCTTTACTTAAACCCAAAGCCATGTTTTTCTGCCCCACATTCAATTGAAAACAAGCCCTAGATCTTACAAGTTAATCAGATCACAGCTTGTAATAGGCACAAGGCTGAACAAAACCCTTCCTCACAGGAAACACAGCTGTGACTTACTTGAGCCTACATGAAGTTATACCCTATATGTGGCAAAGTGGTAACCATTCACATATCTCCTGATAAGAGAAATGGAAATGAGAAAAAGCATGAGTGCCAAGAAAGTTTTTGCTCACATCCCACATGCCTCAGCACACTACTATTTTTTTTCCTTTTCTCCTGCATTTGTTTAATGTTGCGTAGGATTTTTACCTTAAGAGCTGAAACAGAGTAGCCCAGTTGGCGGCCTGGTGCTTTGCTTCAGCAGAGGAGATGTGACTGCAAACATGGCCAAACACTTCTCCTTCCCATCACCAAAACTTGAGTCCACAGCTGGCCTCAGCAGATGGGAAATAGCTCTTGTACATCTACTGTTGGCCAGGCTCAGACTCTCCCAGAGCAGCTCTTCTCTCTGCAGCAGGCTCCTGAAAACCCTATCTTCTGCCCACCCCACAAAGGCAGGACCACATCATGCTAAGCATGAGCTTTACTGAACTGCCCAGGACAGTCATACAACAAAGAGGTGTCTTTTCAGCAACATAATTTCCTCCTAAATGTTTGGGTATTGTCCAAACCAAAGACAACTTCTAGGAGATGTCATTCTTCCTAAGAAAGGTAAACCCTGCTCACGATGGACAGACCTACTCTCGGGAGACTTCTGTAATTCCTCCCAAGATTTCACAACTCAATCTGAACACAGTGGCCACTTCACAGTACTTGTAAGAAACGGCTCTCTCTCCATCCCACCTCCATGCCCAGGTAATGCAAAAACCTGCTTTCCTCCCCACAAAGCAGCTCCTACAATGAGATTATCTTCACACAGGTACACAGTTGTGTATCTATTCTTCAAGGTCTTATCTCACATGGTGTTTTTTTCCCAGTGACTGAATCACAGTCCATGTGGCTGAAGCAGGGCAGGGGATGACTGAGAACTGCCGGTGCCGTAATGGCCACGGGGCAGTGCTCAGAGCCCCAGTTCCTCTTCTGCCACACCAGACAAAGAGCATATGTGTCCACCCAAACACTCCTTTCCCTCACTTGCACACTGCTTTCTTTCCTAATGCTTTTTCCTTCAGAAAACACACTTAGAAAAACACACCAGAAGCAGGAGAGCAGAATGCTCCTCTGTCTGAGGGCTGGCAGAGCAAACTGGTGATTTGCTGCTACAAGTAAACTGCTCCATTTACAAAAATACATTTCTTGAGACCTGCCTGACCATTTGTTAAAACATAGGTGCAATTTCATGGGTTTCTGGAGAGCTGTGTCCCATTGTACCAGTAATACCTCTAATACCTAGTGTTAGCATGAAGCCCTGGCCAGGAGAATTAGGGTAAATTGGGCTGATCCCTCTGCAATAAGGAGCAGAGGATGCAGCCAGTGTAATGAGAATCTCTCCCTTGCATTTTCCAGAATGGAGAAAGCTATGGGTATCAACAGGTCATTTAATAAATTTCATCACTCTACTTTTCACAGTGCAACAACTGACTGACCATTGCCAACACTTTCTAGACAAGGTATTGGTAATTCTGTGCAAATAGATGCATGTATATAATAATAAAAATATATGTAGCACAAATACAAAAATACATGATAGATGTCCTTCAGGAGCACATATGTAATTAGAAATATAATAGGTCCACCACCTCAGGCTTTCTTCATCATGCCAACCTGTACTCCACTCTGAGTACTGTTTTCCATATTTTTCAGTTTTAATAGTTCCTCATACTGTTTCTCCAGGAGAGTCATTGTAGACTGCTACAACTGATTCTTTGGCATGCACAGACCTTCCTTTTTCAAAGAATGGTTCCAAGTCCAGCAGTGAAAAGGTAATAGGTCACCGAAAAAAGTCAAACCAAGCAAAAGTAGAAAAACATCTTAGACATCAATGGTTAACAAAGGCTAATGACTGTTTTCCACGACCTTTGCATTGACAGCAGGCAGCACAGACTTCTATTGTTCTAAGAAACAGAAAATATTTTGCATATTTGAGGTATAAATATTTGTATAAAACTTACACCATTCTGCACCTTTTCCTGTGTATCCAGTATATAAACTAACACAATACAGAGGGAATTAAATCTACAACAGGTTGCACCTATATTTGGTGGGAGGGAAGACTTTTCTTGATGCTTCCAAGTAATTCTATGAAAGTAACCACTTCCCAGTTATTTCAACTTTATTACAGGTTATCACATATCATAGCATTTCTGAATACAATGTTGTTTCAGGGTAAGATAAAAAATATGGAGCTAATATTGTTTAATGAGCTCTATTACTTTTCTCTCTTTTTATCCATTGTAAGCAGTCGGCCTAGTGGATACACTACAATGTCAATTCCACAATGCCTACAACTAAGAATTAAAATGTGATTTAACTTAGGACATAGTTCAAGCTGCCTCACAGTCAACGGTTTTATAATATTTCAAAGACTTTAAAAATTCTAAATTGACATCAACCAAAATTTAATCCTAGAAATTTTGAAGGCATAAATAAAAGCAGGTCTGGCAGTTGATAACCAGCGTTCCTTCAAGACAGAGGTGTAATTGCCAGTATGGGTTTGATTTGCACACCTATGAGATTACCTTATCAAAACCAAAAAGGTGCCAAACACAATCACGTTGCTCTGCTTTCAGTGGTTTCAGCAGGAAAGCTCACATAGAAATCAATCATTTGGTTCAAAACAATCATAATATTCATTTAGAAATTTAGAGGCATGTATAAGGCACCCTTTCACTAAGAGCTAAATGCAGAGGTAAATGTGATCATTTAACGATAAAATGTATTTCACAATAAATAAAACATAAAATAAACCCCAGAGAAACACTAAAGTGTATCAGAGGAGAGTCAGATGGTAAATGGGCCCTTTCCTGCTGCAGTCCCCTTACAAACCATAACCATCAAACGGCTATGAGTAACTCCCTGTCTGGGAGCTACCTCCACACCTACAAGACCAGTACCCAGCAAACAAGACCAAGACACCTAAAGGGCCTCCTCTGCTCAGGTGACATGATCTGAGCAGCACAGAAAGAAAAGCACGTGCTTTTGACAGCCCAAAATATTCTCAACATTTATGTAACAGCAGTAACTAATAACCCATCTTCCAGTCTCTGAAGAGTTCTGAGAAACTGAACAAAACTTCACTTTCTATCAAAGGTGAGACAATCAGAGTATCAGAAACACGTACTCTAAAATGAAAACAAATGCTCCAGAAGCAAGTACTCACAAGACACATTTTTGCCTGCATTTCTATCTACTACAGTCATTTTTTCCATCTACAGAAGCTACAGTCTGATGTATTTGACTCATAAAACAACCCTAAGTATTTCAGATTAGCATCTGTCATTTCAAGGAGGGAGCTCACGGCCATGCCTGCACTAAAACCTCAGTTTACAGCTCAAATAACAACCCGTTCCAACTTACAGGGCTGCAGAAAGGAAGCCTGTGGAAATGCACCACGCGAGTCTCCTCACCTCCTGCACAAGCAGCAGGTGCGCTGCATCCCAGCACGAGGCTGTGTAAGAGCATTCACTGCCAAGAAAGGGTAGCCCAGTGTGGGACAGAAAGCAGAAGGAAATATTAGGATGACTGAACTCACACAGAAGGCAATTTTTGAGACGAGGCGAAACAGTCTTAGCAAAGCACAGCGGTCACATGGAGGTAAGACTCAGAGAAGACAGTCACACAAACAAGGAAATACTCAGCAATGTTGGCTTTCAAATGGATTTGGCGGCCTGGGCCACAACCCCTTACATCACACACACTTAGAGCAATTTTAAGCACAGGTTTTAAAGACGGCTCTTGTCACTGCTCCCGCTTACGGCTGCTGTGACACCAGTGCGCCAAGGCAGCGGCCCCTCCGCCCTGGCGGCGCCGCACACGCTCGGACCCGCGGAGGGCGGCGGCCGCGGGGTCTCCGAGCTCCGCGCC
>JANPWX010000067.1:1643573-1656147 GCA_024734555.1 Trochalopteron elliotii | reverse complement strand
CCCGGCCGCCGTCGCGGAAGGAGTCCGGGCGCCGGCGGCGTGGAGGGAGGCGGAAGGAGGGAGGGAAGAAGGGAGAAAGGCACCGCACTGCCTCACTCCGGCCTGGGAAGGCACCTCCTCCTCCCGCCGAGCGCGGCTCCCCGTGGAGGAAGCGGCGGGGGCGGCCGCACTGTCCGGGCACCCTCAGCGCTGGGGGCGGGTGCGGCACGGCGAGAAGCTGAACTAAGGTGTCGCACACCCACTAGACCCGTCGGGAGCTGCCTGGAATCCTGTCCGTGAAGTACAAGAAAAAGGCAAAGAACATAACTCGAAGCAGGTTGCAAACTCTCCCCCAAAATCTAGGTTCTTGGCCCCCAATGTCTTTGTGTGTTAAATCTGAACTTTGACTACAGCATTTCTCTTACCAAACCACTCGCAGGGCTCCGGGCTGGGCCGTGGCGTGGCGGTGGGCACAGCATTCACCCATCCCGAGGCTGCTCTTTAATGCCCATCGCCGATCTGCTCATGTCCCAGTGGCCCCCGAGGTTACAGTGCCTTCCTTCACAATTAACCATGCTCAACAGTCTCATCCAGACACCCCAAACCCACAGCCAGAATAACTGAAGTGGCTTTTTGCACCCCTCAGGTGCCTGTGTTGAACTTCAGAGTCTGTGTGATGTGCAGGCTCTTTACTTTCTTTCCTTCTCTTAGCCCAATCTTACCTATAGATACTGTCACTGCAAAACCACATTGAAACAAAATCTTGTAAAGTTCAGTGGAAATACATCTCTCACATTTCGGTCAGTCTAGAGGAAAGCAAGCAGGGTCTATGCTGTTTGCAAGAGAATTCTTTTGTTGTGATTAGTGTGTAATAGCTGTATCAACACAGATGTCTTTCTGTTCAGCTCAGGGGAAATGACTTACAAAGCCTTTGTTTTCACTTGAGGGATTTCCTCCAACTTACTTTGGCACTGTGGCTGTATCTTCCATGCCTGTCACACTACTGCTGAGACCTGGGAGTCACAGGGCTGAATGCCTAGTGTGGGGGGGCTCTATTTTAAATACATGGGCAGTCTCCATGCAGGCACTTTATTATGACCAGTACCACCAGCCCATGTCACCACTCCCCCTTCCTTCCATATCCACACATTTGTGGCAGCACACACTCAGGAATTCATTCAGACATCTTCACCCACTGCCACAGATGTGGTCAGTTCTGCAAACAGGCAACTATTGCTTCAATCTTCAATGGCAGCCACAGCTTTCCTCACCTCCTCTGCTGCTGCTGTGGCACAGGGAAAGAGCAATAAAACCGAACAGTAAAGGAGGAACTTGAAACAGCTTTGCCCCATAAGGTGCCCTTTCTGGGCTGTAGAAAGAAGGAGCGTCTAGCAGAGAACTAGATGATGTGTTATGCTACACTGTGGCTTAACCAGCAGCAGCTACATTACTCCTGTGGCTTCACTCCAGAGCTGCAGCAGAAGCAAAAGGACAGCAAGGCACATCTCTGTGAGTTAAAGCATGTGGCCATTTCCATGCTGAATTTGTTCTTCTTACAACTACTGATCGGGGGTTAACTACTGTGGTGTTGATCAGTCAAGTGACAGAGCATTTGTGGCAGACATGTGGATCACAAATTTGCTTGCAAACTTTATGGAGTTTGCAGTTCTTGGTTCCCTTCACTTGTTCTTCTACTTCAATGGCAGACAAAGGACATCACCAGGATGGTGGAATCAAAGCAACTACAGGATGACACTGCTTCTGAGGATTTCGCTCTTAAACTAAGGAAAGAGTAGTGGTGAAGAGTGCTTGTGGCAAACTCTCAAGGAGGAAGTCACCACTTTGTGAAAGACTGAGGCTTATGAAATTTCAGGTTCACATGTAGTTTAAAGTATCAAAGAGAGAAAGACAAATACACAAGCTGTATGGCAACTTTAATAGACCACTTTTTCCAACAGTTTTTCACCTATTGATGCTTCATCTCATGATTCATGCTCATTTTCTCTTTGAAGCCACTGTTGTTCTTTAGGGTGAGATCTTGTGTTCAAAAAGCCAGTCTGTAATATTTTTAGTCAGAGAGGCATCTCTACCAATCCCTTGATTACAGAGGCTCTTTCTCTTTTTCCTTTACATGTCTGTCAAGTCCTCTTTGTCCCTTCATTTCTCAGAGGATTCTGTTGATTTAGTCACTGAGCATTTTCTTTGTTTATTCCTCTTCCCTCACTTGCTGTGGTCAGAGATAACACTCTTAAGAGGGAACTCTGTGAATGAGAGAAAAAATGCAGTCATTCTTCATTATCTGGTTTCCCTATCAGCAAATGTGCTGGTTTTCCTTTCTCCATAGCTTTAGCCCAGTTTTGAGAGATTTTGGAAGTGATAATTCCATTGTACCACTGAAAGTAACTAAACAGTGGAGTGTAATAGAGACCTACCATAAAATACTCTTTCTTGCAGTAAGTATTGTTGTCCTGAAGGTGTATGCCAGTTCAGTGTCAGCCACTGGGTTCTGTTTTGTTGCAGTAAATGTGAGGATATATCCTGGCTGTGCCAGGGTTTTGAGGAGACATGCATTGTGTCAAGAAGCAAAACCATCACATCAACATAGCAACAGGTTGGGACATTGGTGCAGGGTACTATCAACTGTGTTATGTCTGGTAAAATGTGTCTGTTATGGACAAATGCCAGCCTAGGGAAAAGTACTTGCCCAATGGAATTATGGAACAGATCATGTTGAGTGTGATCACAAGGCACATACAGGGCAACCAGGGGATCAGGCCCAGCCAGCACAGCTTTAGGAAGGGCAGGTCCTGCCTGACCAACCTGATCTCCCTTTTATGACCCAGTGACCCACGTGTTGGATAAGAAAGGCTGTGGATGTAGTCTACCTGGACTTCAGCAAAGCCTTTGATACTGTCTCCCACCAGCATCCTCCAGGAAAAGTAGGTGGCTGATGTCTTGGATGGGTGCAGTCTTTGCTGAGTCAAAAACTGTGTGGACAGCTGGACCCAGAGAGTGAATGGTATCACATCCAGCTAGTGGCCAGTCCTTAGTGGCGTTTGCCAGGGCTCAGTGTTGGGCCCAGCATTGTTACAAATCTTTATCAGTGATCTGGATGAGGGGATCAAGTGCACCCTCAGTAAATTTGTGGATGATACCAGGCTAAGTAGTAGTTGATCTGCTGAAGGGCAGGAAGGCTCTGCAGAGGGATCTGGACAGACTGGATTGATGAGCTAAGACCAGTAGTGTGAGGTTCAACAAGGCCAAGTGTTGCATTCAGCAGTTGGGTCACAACACCCCCCTGCAGTGCTACAGGCTGGGGACAGAGTGACTGGAAAGCTGCTCAGCAGAAAAGAACCTGGGGGTGCTGGTTAACAGCAGCAGCTGGACATGAGCCAGCTGTGCCCAGGTGGCCAAGAAGACCAATGGCATCCTGGCCTGTGTCAGCAATAGTGTGGCCAGCAGCACCAGGGCAGGGATTGTCCCCCTGTACTGGACACATGTGAGGCTGCACCTCAGATCCTGTGTCCAGTTCGGGACCCTCACTGCAATAAAGACATTGAGGTGCTGCAGTGAGTCCAGAGAAGAGCAATGGTGGTGAAGGGTCTGGAGCACAAGTCCTGTGAGGAGCAGCTGAGGGAGCTGGGGATGTTTAGCCTGGAGAAAAGGAGGCTCAGGGGGGCCCTTATTGCCCTCTACATCTATCTGGAAGGAGGTTGTAGATAGATAGGGGTTGGTCTTTCCTCCCAGGCCACAAGTGGCAGGATAAGAGGACATAGCCTCAAGTTATGCCAGAAGAGGTTCAGGCTGGACATTACGAGGAATTTTGTCACTGAAAGGGTGGTCAGTTATCGGAATGTGTTGTCCAGGTAGGAGGTGGAGTCACCATCCCTGGAGGTGCTCAAGAAACAACTGTTTGTGGCACTTGATGCCATGGTCTAGTTGACAAGGTGGTGATCAGTCAAAGATTGGACTCCATGAGCTCAGAGGTCTTTTCCAACCTAAATGATTCTGTGATTCTGTGATTTACAAAATACCGTAGTCACAGCAGGAAGGTACAGTCAAAATACCAAGGAGTTTTGAAAGCACAATGGAATACAGGGTTTTTACCCTGTATTGGAATCTGAGTTTTTACCCACTACTTTAGAATATTATAACGTTTTTCATTATAAACATTGCCCAGCACGGAAGATCTGTGCACAAGCTGTGCTTATAATCCAGATTTATGGAGCAGCAATTATCCATATGTATCACTTACCCTTTCCTTGATCACCATCTCCTCTGAAAAGTCCCCTCTAGGAACTTTGCTTCCTGGACTACAAAGCCAGTGTTTCCAATTGGAAGGATGTAGCTGCTACTGATGAGCAGCTGGGAATGGGCAGACCATGACCTACTGTGGTAATCTTTGCTGATCTAGCTGGGATTAATCTTCTTGTGGATGCAGGGTGATTTCCACCATGATGACTTTTTATCCTTTCAGTGTGAACTGTTGTCAGTTGATGCCAGATTTTCCTTTGACATGCAACTGTGTCACCTGACATTTTGGGATTTTCATATCCACAGTCTAGGCAGGAGTCATAACTGAATGCTAACTCCATGCAGGAAAAAGAAACTGGGGAAATAGTGTTATCAAACACTCAGGTTATTGATATACCAGGAGTAAAACTCACAAGACTTTGCAAGGAGTTACTGATGAAATACAGTTAATACACCAATAATACACCAATACAGTTAATGAAAAAAAGGGAAAAGAAGCATGTATCAGGTTAAATTAGCCCTCAAAAACCCATGCATACACCTCTCTAAAGCTAACAGACCCATAAACTTGCAAGAGAGCTTGTGAAACTTCTTTAATAGCTGGTTGGCCTGCTTGACCACAATGTTTGGTAAAATCATATAACCACACACATTTGTCAAACCTTTCTTTCCTCTTTCACTGTGCTACAGTGTAATGCTGTAGTGCAACTTGCCACTAACAAGGGAGTTAGTTATTAAAAACAGGGCCCTGTCTTCAGCACAGTGCAGCCTGATTTGAGTGGTGGCTTGATGTGCTAATGTAATAACATGAGAGGAAAGTAACGTGAATATATAACATGGGAGAGAACATAAAGAGTCTTCATTTATTTGCACATTTTACCTGACATCCAGGGTCAGCACAGTAGTGCTAAGGAGCACACTGAAATTCTTTGCTAGTCCTGGTCCAAAGAACAACTATCTAAAAAGACAAGGATGTGGATTAGGATGTTGGATTGCTCTGCTTGTGCTCTCTGAGTCTCTAGACACTTCTTAGAGGACCCTTAGGAGATAACCAAGAAGGGCCACAGTAGGATTCAGATCCTTAGATTTGAACCCTAGTGCCCTACCAGCTGATGTAGTGAGTGTGGACTATCTGAATCATGCAGCTACCGGGAGCTGTGGGCAAAAACTCTGGATAGGTGACGCTGCAGGGCAGCCTCAGACACTGTGATAGCATCATTTGTGGTTTAGCACATGCTGCTGCTAAGGAAACAGTAAGTCTGCTTGAAGAGCCAACTCTTAGAGTTCAAAAGCAAGTTTAGTCTTTAGATACAGGTGGCAAAGCAAAATTTAACCAATTAATATGGGTGCTCAGTGAAAAGAATCTGAGCTCGACAAAACTGGAATTTCACATCTGACTTTAGTGGAGTTACACCAAATTTACAGGGAAAATGCTGAAAGGAAATTTTGTGTCAAGATGTGGTCTGTTTAACTAGAATATAAGAATAGAAATAAACTAGAATATAATATATGGAAAAGTAGGTGTCAATGTGTAATTTTGGCTTGTACATAAAGTATCATCCAAGACTAAGTGAGGTTAGAAAGCAAAGCAAAAATGCAAGCATATCTTTGCTCTCTCAAGAGAAAAGAATATTTTATCTCCATTTCTGAGAGGTTTGTATCACTCTGTATATAACCATTTTACACTGATTTAATTGCAAAAAGCAGTGAACCACATTGATTAGAAGGCTATCGTGCCAAATTCTCAAGAGAATGTCAGATTCTGATTGTGACATTATTGTAGATATGTTCCTGGTTAAATTTTTCTGAATTTACATGTGGGTCAGACTATGGTTTTGCTTATGGAACTTTAGTCTATTTGGGATTCCCTAACACAATTATAAAATAAAACATACAATATATCTGGTTGACTATATAAGCCCACTTCAGCAAATGCAATCAGTAGTATGGAAGCAGCCTTCAGTCCAAGTATTTTGCCACATGACCTTAATTTCTGCCCTTATCAGGCTGGCATCCAAGTAATGACAATTCAGAGTAAATCCACTGTGATAATCACATACATGACCTTAGTATTATTTTAGATTGAATTTGACATCCTACACTCACTCTAAAACCCCTTTTCCGGCATTCATTGACAGACAATAATATTACAAACTTTCAAAACAATTGCAGCAAGTAGCATTTCTTTTGTTATTAAAGAATTCATAACTTCTTGGTAGGAAGTTTTATTTAACTGATGATCATTTTTCAAGTTGTATTTACCAATTAAATAAAGCAGAGACAGAAAATATAATTTTTTCCTAATTCAACCTCTGTGAATGTGCATTGCTGTGAGCAAAGCTGAGTAAAGACGAATGTTGGATCCTTTGCAATGTCATGTCCACAGCTATGGTCTTGCTGAAAAAATTGCCTTCATTGTTCCTAAAAGCTCTTAATATTGAAGTATAGGGAGAGTTAGAGACCCTCACGTGACATAAAGAGGGAATTTCCACTTCATACTTCATTGCTGTTTCCTTGCAATCTCCTGAAGCTGCAGTCCAACATTCTAACAGTTTTTCAAGTCCAACGTGGTCTGCAAACATGGTGTTTAATAGGTGTATGTGTATATGTGTGTGCATGTATAAACACAGAAATACACACATGTGAGTGGTTGCACACACATTATTTGTTATACATCTAACGAAAGACAAGTTAAAACAACGCAATATGGTTCATCACTTTGAACTGCAGAAATACTGCAACATGAACACACTACAACCCTAGTCTTCCCAAATCAGTACCCCTCTATGCTTCATTGGACTTTGTCATAAATCCAATATTTTCAGAGAACTATTTAGTTATCACTTAATTCTTAGGAAGAAAATCAATTGTCAAGAGCACTAAAAGTTTGTTGGTGTTTTGGTGTTTTGGTTTTTTTTAAATTACAATCCTTGGGCAAACCTTAACATTTTTTCTCAAAATTTTCTTGCCAAAATGCTTATGAGAAAGGAAGAAGTCTTTTAGTCCCTTGCCTCATGTGTTTCTTTGTTCTAATGCCCATGCCTGTCACCAGTAAGAGATGCCTGTGCCATGACTATGAGTGGACTGACGCATTACTATCTACCCTCACATTTGGCTTGCAAACAATACCAGGAACTGAGCCCATAGAAAATATCTTGCTCTCGCCAGTCTGCCACATTGTTTGAGCTGGGAAATTGAGACAAACTGCTACATTCTCGGTTAAAAATAAGAGGCCTTTGAATTTTCTCTCTACTCTGAACTTTCCACTAAGGGTTGACTTTTGTCATTTTGGCTCATCTTCTGAGGTCTAAATATAGCTTAAATTTTATGTAGGGCTTTTTGTACTTAAAGAATTGTGCGGCAGTGGAACAGGTTCAAACCTGTAAATAAGGAAGTGTGAAATGTGTCTTGTTGAACCAGACACCAGCGTCCTGCTGTGCCCTAATGAGCAGGTTTGGTTGTGATGGTGGCAAGATGCCTCTGCCCAAGACAGTTCCCTTCTCCTGGAGGAAACCTAAATGTGGCTCATATTTAGCCCTAGAGCACCACTGACTTCAACCACCCCTGGGCTGAATCTGTCCCATATATTCTTTTGATTTCGCATCCTCCATAAATCCCTCATGACAAGTGACTCAGTCTTTCCATCACATAACAAAAGCATTTAGAAGGTTACAGCTCACTCCAAAGATTTTTCCAAGCTGAAAATTATAAAATCAGTTAAACTGCATGTGGACAAAGTATAATACTGCAAGGAGCCAGGGATTTTTACAGAGAAGGATATATACAGAAGGTAACTTCTAATAAAATGTACATGTTCTGCTGTGCTTATTATTGTCAAGCCCTCAGTAAACAGATTTTCTGTGACGGTAACTACATGTCCAGATATTTATCCTTTTTAATTTTGAGATAGAAATATAATTGTTTAAAAGTATTAAAAATTTTGTATTCTACCTAGCAACAAGCTAGAATTGCTATTTTACTTATCATATTCTAATACCTCAGTTTAGCATTTTTGTTGAAGGCAAATACATGTGTATATATATACACACAAAAATATGTCAGTGAACACTTGCAACATGATATGTGTACTGACACTCACAATTATTACATGCATTAACAAAACCCAACACTGAATCTTGTAATTTTGCAACTTACCTGAATTACAAAAGGATTTGAGGGATCCTGATACTACAAGCTTTTAATTCCCACTGATAATAGGAATAAATAGGGAGCGTAAGATCAGTTTTTGGTTATAGTAAACCATCAATGTATTGCCTGTTAATGTATTGTTTACACTGGGAATGTTCAGACTGTGCAGAATTACAACTTGAATGTGGAGGAAGCTGGAAAATATGTTTGTGGGGCACTATTCTTTGACTTGCATAGTTCTTCCTCCCCAGTGTTTACCCTTGTTGCTCTTTGAAACCGTATCTGGTTTCATCTGGTTGAGCCAAACAAGACACCATCTGACCTATACTGAAGGTATCACTATTTCCTTGGTCATTTTAAGGTTCTCTCCCCTAAACTTCTCTGAGTGTGTTTTAATCTTTCTTCACTGTGGTATGTTGTGAGTATTCTCCATAAGGTCTCAGCTTAAACAGTTGCATAAATATTTTGAGCCAGGTTTTTCTCTTCATTTTTATTCTGCAGCTGATGAAACTGTAGTTACTGAAGAAATTCCTTCTAGTCTTTTAAGCACCTTGCCTTTGTTGCCTTAGACTTCTGTTAACTGAAACCTTGATTTATGGAAGTTCAGTCCAGATATTTTCTTTTGGTCACAAGTGTATTTCATTAATAAATTCTTTTCTTTAGACATAACCATTAACAGAAATGATAAATGCAGTCAGTCCCTAATCCAGTTATATTAATCATCCCCTATAGCCAGAGCAGTTTGCTCTAAGTACAGTAATTGCTGTTGCTCTTTGGCTGGTTTCTTTCCTCTGATTTTCCTGCATCATCACACTGATTTCCATATAACACCATGTGAGTCACTTTACTGAAATCTATATAATTTGCTTTATTGCAAATTAATTTTCTAAAAACATTGTGTATTTTACCAAAGAAAAATATCGAGCTGATTTGTCACAATCTATCTTTGGTAACTATCTCTCCAATTTTTTATCTGCTTTCATATCTTTCACAAAATGTTGAGTCCTTGTAGATAACTGAAATCATCATAATGCACTTTTGGCATCACCTTTTTCCTTAAATACTGCTACTTCACTTTTTATTCTTTTGATGATATGTTATTCTTGTCTGCTTTAGTAAAAACCTTACTACTGGATTAATTACCTCTGCTACTGGGCCTCCTTGACAGCACTTTGCCCTCCAGTTTCACCTTGGACACAACAATTTCTCTTTCCATGCCCATTCTCATGAACATCTTTGGGTTTAGCTCTCTGTACTGGAACATTATCATTACTCATGTTGAGCCAAATAATCAGGTAGTTTGGGGTGGAACCTTGATTACCTTTAATTATAACCACATCCATTATTTATAAGGCATCCACACCTTTTTTTGTTGTTGTTTATATGGCCAAGGTACCTTTGACTATTTGCTTAAATTTCTTTTGCAGCCTCTTCTAAAGCCTGACTTTTTCACATTTCCACATGCCTTTTGTCTGGCAAGACATTTTTTTGTTTTCTCTTCCTTGCAGACTCACTCTTTACTTTATAAAGTTCAGGGTTTCCCAGATAATTGTGAATGGAGCTATTTCCATAATTTTTTCCCTTTGGGATACATGCTGAAGATAAGTTTCTGGAGCACTTAAGCTTAAAGGAACACCAGTTGCCTTCCACAGTTATCTGATTGAGCCATTCTGGCTCATTCTGGCTCATACTTCAAAATAGCTGACTAGCACCAATATTTTTAAAGTAGTATTTCAGCTAGTTATATTCTGCAGAGCTTGACTTCCCCTTGAGTAGTTCTATTAGGTGTACTAGGGACAAATGAAGAACTTAAAAAACAAAAGTTGGATAATTGCTCCAAACAAAGATCTTAAAATCTAAAGGGGATAATAAAAGAAAGAGAGGAAATACAAAACAGGAGCATGAATAATTACACAGACCATTTTATCAGGCTGGTTTTTCTAATGTTTAATAGTCTCTAAAATGTCTGTAAAAGAAAGCAAAACCACATGAAAATAAAAAAGATTAGATGTACTGTATATTTTGAAGGATGATCTTGCTGTTGTAGTCATTACTGAAAAAGAAAAAAATCCCAGTCTGCTTGGTGAATGTTGTGATAATGTTAGAAGGGAAGCAAATAATTCAGTAGGGAAATAATGGAATACATTTGTCCTGATTTTTTTACATCAAATTGTTTATCAAGATCCACCTGCAACTGAGCAGCTGCATCTCTGTATCAAGCCTACTGACTTATAGTGAGTGCTCTGTCATATCAAGACCAGACTATTTTCTTTTTCCTTTGCTGAGAGCCACTATGAAAAGGGGGCATTTGCCTGCAAGGCCTTCTGGGGAGTCTCCTGCCCTCCCTTCCTGGACAGCCTGCTCTTGTATTCCACTGGGATTTCTAAACAATATTTTCCCAATTTGCCTCTCATTCACAAACCCCGTAATATTCTTGCAGTGGGGAATCCAATGATGGTTCTTCTTGTGGACTTCAGCAAAAAGGTATGCACTTAAGTAGGCTGTGAGAAACGTGCTCCAGGGAAACAAATGAATTTTAATTTTCTTTTAGTTTCCCTGCAGGGCCTTTCCTTTTGCTTGTCCTCACTGACAGAGGGCACAGTGGCTAACTTGGCTCCTCACTGAGGTTAGCTCATTTATTTGAGCAGCAGGAGACCACAGAGGGAATGTTTTATTCAGTCCTATGAACTATTTGTTACTTTACCACTGTTGGGTAAAATCAGCACTCATTTGATGTATTAAAAAAATTACCATACAAGGATCCAAAAAGAGAACTTCATGACACTGTGTTAAGTAATACTGGTCTTGAAAAAAGATCAGTAAGTGTTGGGACTGATTACACCACAGGATTTACTTCATGGCATCCTCCAAATACAGAGAACTTCTTCCACTGTGGAATGTGCAGGGTGTCCTCTCCAAGTGCTCCCAAAATGTGGGCAGGAAAATGTTAGTGCAGAGGCCAGAGCACACAGATACCTGCACTACCTCCCCACTGCACAAGCACGGCAAGAGCTGTCCCACTAGAAACTCTGCACACATATTTGTGCCCTCTCTGAGCCACCTCCTCAGGAGTGACCCCTGAGCCACCAAAACCGTGCCCGAGGTCTCTTGACCTCGAGCCCTCTGAAAGAAGGTAGCAAGAGTCCTGGTGCACCATCATCTCCCTGGGAATGCTCCGGGTTGTGTGCTCAATTCCGACTCAGGCACAACGTCGTGTCACTAGATGGCGATGGACACCTTCAATACTGTGCAAAATGGCTCAAAAGAGAACGAGAAAAAAAAAAAAAAAAAAAAAAAAAAAAGCAAAAGTTGCATTATACAGTGATATGCCACTTCTCAAATAACATATTCTCGTTTTTTCTCCAGACTCAAGTACCAAAGTAGTATCTCAGGCTTCTTTGGTAATTCTTTTGTTTGCATACAGTATTTTGGTTACTCATGGTCACACATCTTTCTTTCTTGATTGTAAATCTTAATTACTTTTGTCAGCATTAGCATATTTTCTTCAGACAGAAGCAAAGCCTTGTTAAATACAAGCCATTAACAAATCGAGCATAAACCTAATTTAATTGCAAAGTTTTGTCTATGCAATTTGAATAGCCTCTCTCTCCTATTCAGTAACAATTTTTTCTGCAAATCTAAGCAAAATGACATCTAAAACATACTAGCTTTTCCAGCACTTCAAACTTTCAACACATTTGAAAGTTGCTGACTTTCCAATCACTTTGCATTCTGAAGATTCGGTGCTTTTTCATGCTAAAAAAAGTGCAGAGGGAAAACTGATTTTAAAACTTCTTCAGTGCAATGAAGTCTTTTCCCTTCCAGCATTGGCTTGTTAATACAGGCATGTTGGGAGAGTTCTCAGCAAATTTAGGAACTTTTTTTTGAATGACAGAACAGAAGGTTGCTTCATATGGGTGGAGACATGTAAGGTTTCACTCACTGTTACCCAAGTGATTAAAATCACTGCACTCGCAACTGAACATAAATCATGAATCTTCTTGACAACAGAAAATCCTTTCCCAATGTTCTGAGACATTTCAATGTCATCACAGCATTTTAAGTATGTTGAGCTCAGCAGTTTTTTAAAGAGCAATTAGGTTATTTCCAAGTGATTGATAAACAAGAAATACTGGTAGCTAACTCCATGACAAAACTGAATTTGCCTTTCTTTTCTTTTCTCTTTTCTTTT